>OX637337.1:7115323-7715323 GCA_951799405.1 Agapetus fuscipes | reverse complement strand
CTCACGACAGAAGCAACAACTCAAGCAACACCTATGCGGCACCCTTCCAGGTTGACATAGACCCCCAAGACTTTCAAGAAATGGGGAGTCTCCCGCACAGGATTCCTTAAAAAAAAAACAAAAAATCTTCAGGAGCATAGTTGTTACAGAAAACCCTAAAAAATATATCCAACTCCCCTTCAATTTTCATTGCATATTTGCCCTTAGCACACTGCATCGATTTTCTTCTGTTTACTGTTCTTTTTACACATTATTAAATATTACAAACTGTTCTCTTACATCCTATCCTTGCAAGCTTCCACCGCTCCTTCCATTGTTTATTGGACATAGCATTCCAAGTCGATACATTTTTTCCGAGTCGCACGAAAGCAATATTGTTATTCCATCGGTCGGCGCCCCAGTTTTGCGCGCGACGTGCTGTCCCTGGTGTGTGCACGTCCTAAGCCGCCGCTGGAAATGCTTCTCGATACATCGCAGCGTTTTTATTGCCCCACCACCACTCGGCTCTCAGAGACCCCAACACAATCCATACGATGCCTGCCGAAATGAAACAATACATTTATGCTATCTATATTATTACCTCAATATATGAACTACGTGAGAATTTGACAATTAAACTGTAATTTATTGTATTGATATTTCTGTGTGCGAAAGGAACAACGGGATGTGTCAAAAAATGCATGCGAGGAGAATAAAACAAAATTCCAGCATTTGCCAAATATTTGAGACGTCTAAATTTTATTTTATTTGTTGACTCAAATCAGTTATCCTTTCAAGATATACCTATATCTAAAGAATCACTCTGAACTCGATCACTCAAAGCTCGATTTTTCGACTCATTCAGTTGTTCCTTTCGTACACAGATTTATTCTTTGCATTATAGTTTGGTATGAGGCTGACCACTCAAACTATAAAAAATGGTTCACTTTGCTGATGAACTGTTATAAGAAAAGGTGGCAAAAGGGAAAAAATAAATAGGGTTCACCCGCGATATGCGAAACCCTTTGGGGATAACGCGGCATGCACTATATAATGTGTGGCTTAGTTTCGATTGCATTTGATTTTATAGTAACAATAAAAATATCTAAAAATATCCGCAAAAAAATATTATTTAATTATATTAATATCATAACTAAGCTTTTCGTTCCCACAATTCCCTTGATTAATTTCGATCTCTCCATATATTTTATATCTATAATCTATCTTGCAAAGATATATTAACATTAAAAACCCATATCAAAGACATGCCCACAAACAGACACGTGTAAATTCGCGCTTACAAATTCTGAATGTATACTTACAAATAAAAACCAAACCTCAAATGAACATAAGCCTTGCAACTTTTGCCGACCTTCCCTGAAACATGGGTGGCATTAGCAAAGTGAACCATGGTTTTTGTTTTTATTATTTTTAGATTCACATCACATTAAAAAAAGTTGGCTTATTGCTTTTTAAAGTTGCTGCTATTCCTGCACAAGCTGCAATACTCTGCTTTATACCGCCTTGATAAATTGAGCAAGAAAAAAAGCGCGACACGGAACACGTCGCGTGTTATTTAAAAGGCGGAGGAAATATCTCTCGCCTCCGTTTAATTACCTCGCAGCAATTTACAAAGTTTGTCAACAAACTTTTAATTATTTTGCGAGAGTCTCGAAAAGTCATTTATGCTCCATATTTGTGCGAGTAATTAAAGAAAAACATTCTCTACAGTATGCCGGCCGCTCAACCAAATGTAAATGCAATACTTGCATGCTGGGACCTCAGAAATGCAAGGTAGGTGGGACTTCCAGGTCAGCAGTGATACAAGACTAGTTCTTGATGAGAATTGTGAACTTCACAGTTTTCATCAAGATCATCTTCATCATCATACTTCACGCTGAAGAAGTCCATCGTAAAAATGGGCAAAACGTCCGGAAGCTCCAGCTTCCACAGACCACGGGAACAGATCCCGGAAAACATCACTCCAGCATCATCAGCCGGCCGTGTAAGCCTAAAACTCTTATTCATTTCTGATGATGTCATCATAGTTTAGGGTAAAACACTCGGACAACAAATCTTCACGTCTGTTCAATACTTAGTTCTAAGTCCTCGTCATGTTTAGACCCTTTGTTTGTCTTATGTTTCTATGGAATAATAAGCCTACGCTTGCAAAATTGCCAGAAAATTTCAAAGTGCATACAATATTCTCTCTGAAAATTATACTAAGCTAACATTACTATTTCATCTTAACCTCCCTCATCAACTGTAAACAATGCTTAGAGACCATTTCCTTTCCTTCATCAAAACGGGCCTCAGTCTAGTGGTTAACGTTACGGACTCAAAAACATCTAATGAAGACTTTTGCTTGGTTGAACAAATCATGTGTTTTACCAAAGACCGGTCACTAAAGGGCCATCAAACCTTACGGCCACTGTTGCTTGAGTAATTGGCGTTTTCTAGAGAAACAAAGTACATAGCTCGCACAGGGCAGTTTGATTCACAGAAATACAGCCTTCAACAAATAAATTATTCTAACATTTGTTTATTTTATTTCGCTTTCAAAAACTCTTCCCGCTCAACAACTATCCACTACCTTTGTATTCTGCTCTGCATATTTTTTGTTTACTCTCTTCAAATTTAAATACTTGTTTTATTAGAAAATTTAGACTTTATATTCTACTCTGTCCCACATTATAGCCCAGATAAAGTTCAAGTTTTGGTTGAAAATTAAATTTTAGGAGTTGTATATTTATCTTGGTCACAATATAAAATTGGAGAAAGAAAATCAAGCAACTGAAATTACCAGAAGCATAACACTGACATGGGCAGCTTTTGGAAATCTGGGCTCCTCAATCTCCTCAATAACACGAAAATGTCTGTTAATCTGAAACGGACGGTTTTTTAACCATGCGTGCTTCCAGTATCCACCTATGTCTTGGAAACAAAAAGGCTCACTCAGTATAGTGCCAGCAGACTGAGGACGGGCCAAAAGGCCATTGAAAATAGGATACTAGGAATCAGCCTCATAGACAGGGTTCCAAACGAGGAGTTCCGTAGATGGACTGGTGTCACTGATTTCATTCACCAAGTGGCCTGCTTAAAATGGCGCTAGGCTGGTCACGTCACAAGGCACAACCATGACAGGTGGCCGAAAAGGACCATCCAGTGGAGGCGCAAGATGTCCAAACGAGGAGTGGGGAGACCCCAACTGAGGTGGCAGGACATCAAAAGAACTGCAGGCAGAGGATGGCTGAACACAGCAGCGATAGACAGAGATGGAGAGGGTTGGAGGAGGCCTAAGTCCAGGAGTGGACTGAAAAGAAGAAGAAGTCTCACATTAGACATCCAAAGGTCTCATATCGCTGCGAGACATAAACAATAATAGAAGTTAACACCAAGCTAGGGCCGTTGTTCCGCATTAATAACTACGATAATAAATGCGAATTCCTGGCTCACCTCATGCAAAAGAGGCGCTAGGAGCAGGGGCACCGAAACAAACAGGGGACACAAAATAAAAACAGGGTGATCAGAGACAAGCTGAGGGGCACAAGACACAATCTGAGGTCACAATCCTATTAAAATGTTGGAAATCCACAATATTACTGACGTTATTAGTACTGCAAGTATTAGCAATTTCAATTAGGTTTAACAACCCATCCTAGGGTGGGTGGCCCCGTCACTGCAAAAAGGCATTGATGAGATAGTGATTCTTCCATAAGCTATAATTCCCATCAAAAATACCAAACCAGTTTTTTTGTATTGACAGAGATAATCAGATTAAACAATCCCTCCCAGGGCTTTGATGAGATAGTGACTCGTCCATAAGTTACAATGCCCGTCAAAACTACCAAAGCTGGATATTGTTTTATTGACATAAACAATCCCTCCTTGGGCAGGTTATGACGCTGTCACTGCAACAGGGCTTAGATGAGATAGTGACTTCTCCATAGGTTAAAATTTTCTTCAAAAATACCAAAGCAGATTTATTTGTTTTATTGACAGGAATAATCAGATTAAACAATCCATCCTAGGGCAGGTTATGACCCCGCCACCGCTGAAGGGAAGGAGCTGATAGGGTTGAGGGAGGTAGGCTTGGTAGGCTTGGTAGGCAAGCCTTTCTCATTAATAATCATGAAGCTGACCCCGTAAACCTGATAAGACGACCCGACAACTTGAGACACGAGTCCCCGCCGGTTCCCCGACAAATCAGTCACAGACAACCCGTCCACAGACAGCTCAGCCATAGACAAATCGGTCATACGATAGTTCTTCCAAACAACTTTTCAGTGACAGGCAACTCGAACAAAGATAACTCGTTCACAAACACTCGGTCACGGTCCACGGGCAATTTTGTCACACGACTCTTCTGTCGACGACATCTCGGTCACATACAATATACGTCCACATACAGCTCCATGGGAGAAAACTACGATTAATCAAAACTACAGTAATTGCAAAGGTTTTTTGGAGAGCAAGTTTTCTATGATAGCATTGACTGTGGGCCTATATTGTATCGTCCTCCCAGGGCTTATTTGGCTGCTCTACCATTTGGTTCAAGGTGTACTTCAATAAAATTGTCTTCAATCACATTTTAGACAATCTGAGCTAAGAAAAAAAGTAAAACACAATAGTGTGAGAGTTTTTTTTTAATTTTAATTCAATATTCAATTTTCATAAGACACTTTGTCCCAGTATCTACACATATAAACATTACTCATAAGCATATGAATTTACTCTGATGGACATAAGGCAAAAAAGCACTTAGGGGACGGTATGTGACCGAAATTTCGTTAACTGAAAAGTCGTATGGATAAACTGTCGCGTGAACAAATTTTTCATAACCGATGTGTCTGTGGACCGACTTGTCGCTAAAATATCATTGAAAATTTGTGTGGTGAACTGTCGTGTGACCGATTTTTCCATGGGAAGCCGAGCTGTCTGTGACCGTTCAGTCGTGAAGCTAGTCCTGCCAACTTAATATAAGCGCACGGCGCCCGAAAACAAGCCCTTTTTACTAATTTATGACGTCACCGTATTATTATTATCTTTGCTGCGTCCGTAAAGTCTTGTTTCGGAATATCCTCCGCGGAAATTGTTCCCTCACATTAGATAACAGGCTGTGTTGCCTTACATACTCGTCTCAGACAAACGCAAAGACTTGGCTTCATTTTAATCATTAAAATGTGTTACTATTTCAAGAATGTAGCTAAAGGAATTGTTTCAAAATGTTTCAAAAAATCTGAAAATATTTTTACTTATCAACGGTTAAAAGGCAATAATATAAGCGAGAAAAACTAAAATGTTCAGGAGAGCAGTGAAAAGTTTGAGATTGCAGAAAAATGGCATAATTTTTTTTATTTTTGATCATATCGTTAAAATCAAAACAGCTCTAAAATTAAAAAATAAAGGCATTTATTGGCATTCCTATATATGTGGTTTTACGATTTTTTATGTCACAAGCGCTTTTAGGACAAAAAAGGCCAAAATCTTGTCGATTACACTGAAAATATACTTCGAAAACGCAGTTGTTTGCTTGGGCATAAACAACAACAAAAAATCATCGCAGAGCTATGGGACGTAGAGCGGTAAATTTTAAGTAAGATAGCATTCATAACTCATTTTTTACCAAAACGTCACTTATAAACTTACTTCCTTTTAACCGTCGATAATTTTTTGTTGAAAAATTTGTATTTTTTGGGCAATCAATTTCAAGAATTGAGGCTAACAGAAATTGAAAAAAATAAAGTACCTCTGATGTCTGTAAGCGGCGGACTTCCAAAAAAAAATTAGACTCTGTCATAATGCAAAAAAATACAATTATCACTTTTATTTGCAGTTAAAAACTTATTCTGTGTGAAAACAATGAAGCACATACACATACACTTACACATACTGCATATAAAGTTACAACATAAAATATCTCAAATGAAGATAAGCCCTGCAACTCTTGCCGACCTTCCCTGAAACACAAGTGGCATTAACAAAGTCAACCATTTTTTACAATGTGCGGTTAATGTTTTTATTAGTTTACTTATATGAATAAAATTGAGATTTTTTCATTCATAAAATAAATACAGTACAGGCCTTGAATTCACAGAATTCCTATGTTTATCATGTAAAACAGAATCCTATTTTTACAAGGAAACCCTACAATATGTGTTTTTACTTGAGAAATCTCGCAGTTTCTTACTAAAAATAACTTTCTTTCTTCGATGTTGTTATGCTACCCGTATTTCAAAAACTCCGTTGAACCTAAAAATAAAATTCATAAAACATTATCATCACGAAAATTGTCTAGAAACTCTCTTATCTAGAAAAAGAATGGCTCCATGGATGTGACGTCAGTTTCTTTTTATTTCATAGAAATCACTAAGAAAAAACTTATAGGTTTTTATAATAATCTGTAATGTAAGTTGCAAAGATATATTACATTTATGATTCATATTGAATGCATTCCCATAAGCAGACAAAACGCAAATATATTAACAAAGTGAAATATTTTTCACATTATGGGTTGTCAGCTTCATACCAACCTAAAAGTCAAGGATCTATAATCTATAATCTAAGCTGCAAAGATATGTTAACATTTAAGGCTCATATTAAATGCATGCCCACAGACAGGCACATGTAGGTTCGCGCCTACACATTCTGCATGTGTGCATACAAATAAGCAAAACCTCACATGAACTTAAGCCTTGCAACTCCTGCCGCCGTTCCCTGAACCGGAGTGGCATTGGCAAAAGTGAACCGATTTTTACAGCACGGCAGCCTCATACCAACCTATCAGTCAAGGATGAAGTGACAAAATCCATTATCTTTCACACATTAGTGTATGTTATATTCCATTATTTTACCTAGATTCATACATTATGTTATCGCAATGGAACGTAACATTTTGGATCCCCGTGTACGCTTTCGACTTTATTCCTCCAAAGTTTTAACCACCAAAGTGCTTCCTGTGAATCGACTCCTATCTCCTGTTCCCAAACTATTACAACATCAAGTCTAAACTCACCAGCAGCGCTTCGCCAAAATTGCATGAAAACCGTTACAGAACCTCTAATGATCGTTATAAATTTCATGTATTTTTTAGGGAAAACGCTATGGTTGAACTTAAACTTTTACTTGAGGAACTGCAGTCGGGTCGATTAATAAAATGCACTCGTGCAAATGACTGCAAATGCACTTCTGATACTCATTCTCCATATAGATTAAGCGGAACACCACGGTTTCTAGAAGCGCTCACGATCTTCGATTCACCATATAAACACTAACTGTTTTTCAATACACGCTCAAAACGGATACAAGAAAGTTCGTGCCGCGACTCTAAAGTTCTTCATTTCAACTCTTCATACATTAAAAACTACTCCGCGTACCTGAATATGTGTCTATATTTGTAAAAAATAGGGGAAAATGTAGATTCAGAAAATGTCTTTGGAATTCGGTATATCTTGTTTTTCACCACTTATTGTCTTTTGAAAGCTCGAATCGTGCCACACGAAATACCAAACGGTCAGCGTCTACCCATTCGTCCAACCAAAAAATGGAAGAACAGTTGGTCTTCTGCATCACATGGGAGAGTTCCTGAATAAACAGGATCTTAGATCCAACATAATAAGAAAAAGGAGAAAACGAATTATTGTCCATGAATAAGTTCCATGTAACAATGTTGGTAACTTAATCACAATTAATGGAATGACAACTCGGGCTGGTTCTTAGCCTTTTTGATCAGCTGCAGCCACTACTGCCAATCCAACGCCTTCCTCGTCCAGTTCCATACATATTCTTACCGTATGGTAGTCTGCCGCAATGTGGAAAAATTATATCAATTTGACAGGAAAATTATCATTTACTTACACACATTATTCTTACATTTTCTTAGACATGTTGCCATTTATTCTTCATAGAGGGGCATTCCTAAAGCTTTTTTTCAAATCTGCTCATTCATATTTTGCCTGAATCTTCAACCTTTTATGAAACTTCAATTATATAAACATCAGCATGTTCACTTTTCCAATGTCACCCCTGTTTCAGGGATGATCGGCAAGAGTTGCAGGGCTAATTTTCATTTAAGATTGGGTTTTTAATGTTGTCGACATGCGGCATGTGTAAGCGCGAACTAATACGTGTCTGCTTGCGGAATTGCATTTAATATGAATCTTATATGTAATAAATCTTTGCAACTTAGATTATAGCATAAAGCTGACCACTCATTCTACAAAAATAAAATGTCATTTCACTGAAAAGATAAGTGAACATTTTCTGTATACTTTCACACTTTTTCGAAATAGCGTAGTCCATTTGACTCTGGGGAAATTGAGTGAAAATTTATGAAACATGACAATCGTGATGGAAAATCATCCCCGGCATACGCGCTAGATTAAAGGTAAACAATTCGTTTACTGCGCCCGCCATAATGGCCGGAAAATTCCACTTTTTACGTCCAAATTTGCCGTCGAGTCGTAGTTGCGTTTAAAATTGCTTTCAAACTTTGTTGAATGGAAGCGTTAAATGCGCTTACGCTGCACTTTTATTTCTGCTCCATATTTGGAAATTAAATTTTAAAATTCCTGGTTTTTTGTTCATTCTGTAAAATTAAAAAAAATGATGTGAAGTTTTAAAAATAAAAATATAGAGAAAGTAAGCTACTTCTATCCTTTGATTCCTTTTCAAATGTTACGTTTTTGGTTTAATTTACCATACATTAATATACCATACATTTTGCCAATGCCACCCCGGTTCAGGGAACGGCGGCAGGAGTTGCAAGGCTTATGTCCATGTGAGGTTTTCTTTATTTGTATGCATACATGCAGAATGTGTAGGCGCGAACCTACATGTGCCTGTCTGTGGGCATGCATTTCATATGAGCCTTAAATGCTTACATATCCTTGCAGCTTAGATTATAGATTATAGATTATAGAATAATCAATGGTGAATCTTAAACAAATTTATGTTTTCTTTTATTTCTTGAGTTACAAGTTGGTATGCGGCTGACCACCCATGCTGTAAAAAATGGTTCACTTTTCCAATATCACCCCTCTTTCTGTTCTATTTATGTTCATTTGAAGTTTGGATTTTAATTTGTAAGAACATGTGCAGCATTTGTAAGCACAAACTTGCATGTGTGTGGGCATTCATTAAATATGAATCTTAATTTTTACATATTTTTGCAACTTAGATTATAGATTTTGGATTGGTGGTCAGCCTCATACTAGCCAATTAGTCAAGGAGCACCATCTTATATAATTCATAATTTATAAGATGACATTTGTCATATCACGCCAATACTAAGGAACCTGCATTGGTTGAAGTTTCCAGAGAGAGTAGCTTATAAAATATGCTACACTGTGTACAAGGCACTCAATGGGAAGGCTCCAACATACTTGGCTGAACTGCTATCCCAGCAGTCCAACAAGAGTGATATGGTGCTAAGATCCT
Organism: Agapetus fuscipes; assembly: GCA_951799405.1. Classification (NCBI taxonomy): domain Eukaryota; kingdom Metazoa; phylum Arthropoda; class Insecta; order Trichoptera; family Glossosomatidae; genus Agapetus; species Agapetus fuscipes. Next base: position 7,705,906 of record OX637337.1, on the reverse strand, counting down.
CTGTATCAGGAGGGATAAGACTAAATGAGCCTCATCGTCCATACCGAACATGCTTCGGCGACCGAGCCTTCTACAATGGTGCACCTGCAGTGTGGAATGGACTTCCTCTGGATGTCAAAACCGCAAGCCCAGAGTCGACGTTCCGGAAAAAACTCAAGACCTACCTGTTCAGTGTATCATATCCCAATTAATCCTACACTTTATTTAACTATTTTTATTTTTATGTATTACTATACGAATATATTATTTACCTATAATGTAAGATTATTATGTATGTGCATTCACATGTATACGAGTATGGACATACCCCATTATTTATATTATTCCCTTCATATCTTCTCATTCCTCATATATTTTATACTAAGGGCCCTTGAGGTGTGCTACACACAAAAACGGCGCTTTAAATAAATTATCCAATTATATATATATTTGAATTCCAGAAAATAAATAACTATAAAAAACAGCACTGTTGCAGTATATATATTAGTAGAAGGTACATTGATTTCTCACGCAATATAATTAAATTGTCTTAAAAACTAAGAAGCTCTCATGAATCATGTAATCCTATTGCGACTAATTAATTTAAGAATGCAAATCCGGTGACGAGGCCGCTAAGTGAATTGACCCGTCTCTGCTCCAGCGCTTCCCCCCTCGCCATTTTTTTACGGCACTGGTGGTCGTGCCGCTGCAGGCGTACATTATATACAACTCTTTACGGCTCGCCTCTTTGTTTTCGCGAACCGCAGCGCGCTCTGTTCGCCAAATTGTTTTAGACAGAGCGCCGCGATGAAACCAAGCAAGACCCACCTGATTCGAGATGGAAAAATAAAGTGTTATGTATTTTGGACTAATTTTTGTTAACAAAAAAAAAACAAGTAAAAAACCCTAGAAAAAATAAAGAATGTCAAATAAATATACGTAACATAAATAAAATCATTTATTTTCATGAGATATTTCACTATGTCGCCCCGTCTATAACCAATAATCTATATTCCATAACCTAAGTTGCAAAGATACATTAACATTCAAAACTGATAGCAAATGCATGCCCACAATCAGCCACTTTTCCCGACCTTATCTGAAACAGGGGGGACAATTGGTAAAGTGAACCATTTTTTTACACTATAGGTGGTCAGCCTCATGCTTCATACAAAACTAAAGAAAACACAAATTTCAATTGATGAATTTGCTGAACTTATCTAATGCCAGGCAAAATAGGTTGGTGGATTGCATTCCTTTCCACAAATTAAAAATATATATATATATATTAATACTTGTTTCTGGCCAGGCTGGTGAATTGCATTCCTCTTCACAAAACTATTTTTAAGAAAAACACTTAAAATTCTGCATTATTATCTCGCTACCTTCATCTATATAGCGCTTGCTCCAAACACCCGCAAGTCTGATTCCCCGAGCTAATCTCAGAACATTAGAGTCGGTCTCCCCGCCCGGCCTTGCGGACTCTGTTAAATGCAGTGCTGGCTTAATTAGATTAGGTGGCGCACGCTGGCGGGGTGGCTCCCGTCCAATGGACGCATCCGTCTGTCTCGGCGGACGAACAAACAGCTTTAGGGGATGATTTCATTCAAATTAAAACGCTGTGCCCCAGCCTCAGATTACGACTGTTACTTGCATCTCATTGTGACATTTTGTCGACGCCTTGAAACTTGTGTGGAGTGAAAAATAGAGACAATCGTTTGGTATAATTTTAAAGTTGCTCTTCTAGAAAAGAAAAACCCTGTTGTGACATTTAGAACCTCTGTAAGCTGCTTAGAGCTAGAAATATGAATTTAAAATAAGATTCTTTTTCAAAAACGTAGTTTCATTTTCACAATAATTTATTTTATTTGCCTCGAGTACTTTCGACCTTTGAAGTTCAGGTTATTGTCAAGAGAAATATGAACTTTGTTTTGTGTTTTTGTTTTGTAGGTTCACATGCGGCATGTGCAAGCGCAAACTAGTACGTTTTTGCTTGTGAGAATGCATATTATGTGAATCCCTAATGTAACATATCCTTCCAACATAGATTAAATTAGATTAGGTTATAAACAAAACGAAATTTTGGCTAGTAAACATTCTAATCTAAGTTGCAAAGATATGTTACATTGAAGATTCACATTACATGCATTCTCACAACCAGACACGTACAAGTTCGCGCTTGCACATGCCTCATGTTAACCTACAACATACAAACCAAATCTCAAATGGGCACACACCCTGCAACTCTTGCCGTCCTTCCCTGAGACAGGGGGGACATTGGCAAAGTGAACCATTTTTACAGCATGAGGGGTCAACCGCACACCAACCTATAAGTCAAGGAACAAACATTGAAGCTTTTTATTAAACTTCAATCTTTGTGAAAGATAAAAAATAAAAGCGAATTTGTTTTTTATTACGGAGAGCATATTAAATTCCACAATTTCCATCTTCAGGTGGCTAAATAATCGTCTGCAAAACCGGTAATGGAATTTAATATACCTACTTGCAATACTCAAAAACAATGTCAATTTTATTTTTTATCCCTTAAGATGAATGATTACAAAGTGAATGCCTCTACAATCAATAAAATTCAATCTTCAATTTTTGTTTCTTTGTACCAATAATGCATTGCAAGGCGTATTTTTTTCTACATCTCACGTGGTTAATTCCCAAGTATTGTTTGTATACTCGTAGCTTTAAGAGACTTTATTGTTGTATGTATGTAAAATCCTCGATCTAAAATTTTCCTTTTTCTTTTCTTTGATTTACTGTATCTTCAACTGATTCTGAAGGTCTCAAATGAATTTAATTGATTTTGTAAAAGGATCAACTACTTGCAGATTAAAAATGGTGTACACTTTTTCAAGGGTTAAAAAACACCACTTGCAGTAACAAAGGAGGACACATATTTCTCACAATGAAAGTATAAATGCGTTGCTTGACATCTTTTTTACTGTCATAATGTTAATACCATATACTTTACTGTGTTAATGATACAGTGGCTATGGAAAATAACTTTTCAATTGATAGTATTTGGCTTTGGTTCCTAATTAAGGCTTTGGTAACAATGTAATTGTTTACTTATGCCCTTGCTATTTGTATATTCCTCTCTGTCACTACAATATTAATCGCTGTGGCTGAGATTCCGCCAGCCAAACCACCGTATTGATATCGTCAACAACCATTAGTCAGTCCTTCTGTGATTTACTGCGCGGTGATCTGAGGTCTGCTCACCACCAGTATGTGGTCCACAAAACAATGTAACTATAAAACCACTTGTATTCAAAGCTACATCAATTTAAATGAGTCTTTCTTTAAGACATACCCATGACCAGTCGTTTCCAACCTGGGAGCGAAAATAACATAGGGGGCGATGAGGTGATTGAGGGGTAATAAGCTGATAGGGGGGCGATGAGGTGATTAGAGGACAATGAGGTAATAGAGAGGCAATGAGGCGATAGGGGGCGATAGTTCCCTGAAATCTGTGCCTACCCGCGCCCCCACGTCGACGATGTTTTTGAGATGAAATCGGACGCTAATATTCGGGGCCGTAAGAAAGTAAACTATAGGGAGTTTAGCAACTTTTTCCATTTTGATGAATTGATCATGGGAGCCTTGAAAAGACGGTTGTTACGTTGGGCTTTAATAGGACGCAGGGCAGTAGGAAGCCCCATATTAAGGTGGATGGATGAAGTGGTGACAGACTGCCGATCGGTAAGAGTATGAAACTGGAAGAGGAAAGCGTTGGACAGAAAGCGGTGGCTACGGTTGATCAAAAAGGCCCAAGACCCAATGGTTGTCGCGCAATTGATGATGATGAGGAAAACATTAACTGCAGTTGATTTCTAGTAATACGATTACCTCTGTTATCTCTAATACCTCTTAGCTAAGATGTCATGAAACTTATAACTGATACATGTTTTATAGTCTTTAACTTCACGTCTTTCTTATTTTTTAACAGTCACGGGCACACCTCTGACTTGTAAAATACTTATCTTGAGAAGGATTTACACCACAAAATAAAGTTCTGATTGAGAATACATCTTACAAAGGAAGTCGGAATATGATTTATCAACTATGTAAGAATTAAAAGTCTTCGTTAAACACTGTTAAGTTTTGCTTTCATTCGAAAATCTCTTTCATTTTTTTTAATGGTCATTTTGTAAATTTTATGGTCACTTATTTATAGCAAAATTTAATATGTTTCCTAAAATATCGTTGGATATCTTTTTCATAAGACGCCGCTTGACTTGTTGGATATTGACTTCAGGCAAATATTTCCTCTGGTCCACCACACAGCTCCAAGTAATGAATCTTCGTATCCTCTTCAAATAATTTACAGAACTTAATATTATGCAGAGACTGCTTCTGTATAACGTTTTACGTTCCACCATTGTGTTTAACTAAGATCATTCCAAGATAAGGTGTGGAGTCTCTTTTAAAGTTTGTTATCCCGGATGTTCCCGGATTTCTGTTTATGTAAAAATGCAATCGATTCATTGTCTTTCTCAACATTCTATCATGATTTCAGTAATTCACAGTAGTAGATTTTAAAACATCTTTGTTCTACAATCTAAAATCTTAGTTGCAAAGATATAGTACATTTAAGATTCATATTACATGTATTTCCATAAGCAGAAACATATAAGTTCACCCTTACACACTTCTACAACAGAAGACACTCAATTTTAAACAAACATAAGTCCTGCAGCTCTTGCCTATCTTCCTTGAAGCAGGCGTGACATAAAGTAAACCATTTTTACAGTATGTGTGGTCAGTTTCATACCAAGATAGTCAGCCTCATATCAAATGATGATAAATTCCGATTTTTTTTATTTTTGAGACTGAAAAGTTGTATCCATAATTTCACTGATAAATTGGTCTCCGTTTTCAAATATTCCGATTTAATTGTACCTTGTAATTAGTTTTTTTTCTGGACCAGTTTGAATTTTTGCCAGGTAATTTAGACAGGCTTTTAACATTCATTTTTTTTCGATTTATAAAAATATCAATTCTAAAACATGATGCTTCAATGTGATTTTAAACTTTTTACTATGGTACAGTTAGTTGCCTTTGACATTTTAGCAGCGTGAACTTTTCCCATGTTAAACAACAACAAAAAGTGGTGACCTTTATGATTTCATGGAATTTGTGTACCCTCTGAACAACCACAATTCTTGTTCAACCAAAGCTCACACTTTCCAGTTCCAGTAATTGTTTCAACATCTCAGCCCCAATACCATGGAAACGGGATTCAAGAAGCTGTTTCCGGGAAATTCCTTTGATTAAAATCTGTCACCACTAGTGGGGTAGCATTTATCATTAAACGTACATTTCAACAGCTCTGGATGTTTTCGAATTCGCGAATTATTTGAGAATGCGCAATTAATCTGGGGGTGGTTGGGGAGGAGGGGGCTGGGTGCTTCTTTTTAATAATGTTTTCTGCGGAAAATGAAAATTGTCGCAGGTAGGGCCGCCATTAATCTCCATCTTCCTTCATAAAGTGGAGCATCCATTTCTCTGGGCCGTCGCTCTTAAGCGTTTGCTCAGTGGATTAAGATATTACGTTAATTAAAATTTCCGCGACTGTTTTGTGTTATTCGGGAGCGCTTCCCTCCTCTCGGAGACCATTAAGGGGGCGCTGAAAACACGAAGTAATGTCATTTGACATTTCAACAATTCCTTCTAAATAATCAACGCATTATTTTTATTGTTGCTGTGACTATTAAAATTAACATTATAAAACAATGTTTATAAAGCTTTGTTAGGAGAGCGCAGTAAAGGGTTGGTGCAAAACTAAAAGGTCTACGCATAGTCATATTGTATCCTTAGATCCGGGGTTTCACGAGTCAATAAGTTTGAAATAGAGAAACACAAGTCGGAAATTTCTTGCAGACAGGTAAATAAACAAAATAAGGTCCCACATAACCTCTCATTATTTAATTTAACTTTTTCTCCGTTATTCAATACGAGGTTTTAATTTTTAATGTAGCTTTAAGTCAATTTTCTCATACTGAAAAGTGGGCTCAACTCTAGTATTAGGTTCAATCAAACTTACAAATAAGGGGGTTTGAGTTATGGCAGTTTATCAACAGGTAGCAAGTACGATATAATATCAAATGCCATATTTAATTGAAATCACAATATTTTGGCTTGTGACACCCTAAACCTGGAAGTACAATATGCAAACTCTCTGAGAAGGAAAAACATAAAAATTGTGCAATTTAGAAGCGTTACAGTACTGTTGTGATCGTTGACTTCACAGAAGTGAAAAAAAAAAAAAAAAAAAATTGTACGTTGTGCACATTTTGGATGAGCTTACTGTGGATATATCTGTTGCTTATTTTGAAAAAAAAAACAAGAAAGCATATCCAAATTATTTATTAAATTATTTTATTTTATGGTAGGTACTATTATGATTTTATTTGAGCTATTTTTAATTAAACAGCGTTTTATTTATTTTTCAAGATTTATTTTACACAATATCGGTTAACAATGTACTGATTATTATTTGTCGTGCTCTGCCCATTGACTTTGCGGCTCAATGTTTCAAGAGTCACTGCCTTCCGCACCAGTGCAGCTCGTTTATATAGGTACGAAAAAGACGATTCTTGCATGTTCTAGATTATTCCACATACTTTTATCATTCATTTTTTATCCACTTCTAGATGGTTTGACACACACCATCGTGCTTAGGCTTACGTAGCTAGATACATGTAGACACACAAACTCATAGTTCGTAACAGTACTTTTACAAGTTAACAAAAAACAAAATAACACACACATAAAATTCATATCCAAACCTTTTTTTCAAATATCACATTTCTTAATCAATTTTTTTTTTAATCTAGATATTCGTATTCTTGAAATGTCGAGATTCGTGATTGGTATTAAAAAAAATGTGTATTACTAAATTCTTCATAGAGAGAAAAATCTAAAAAATTTCAATCATTATTTCAACAAATTTATTTGAGAAATGTTTCATCAAGTTTCTCGCAACAGCTTAATTAGCTATCTTATCACTCTAGTACAAGAAGTTACAAGTATTGTGTTATTTTTCCGAGTATTCTTCTTGCTTCAACCCTCAAATTACATCAAAGGAGAGAGCTCCTTGTAGCGCCATACATGTATGTGTGCTCCTCAATATAAACAAGACGTAATGAGCCCTGAATAAAGATGAGCTGGTCTTTGGATCATCCTAGTATGTGAATCGTGTTTTTGCTCTGTTAATTGAAGTAGGTTTTGAGGTTTGTTCTTAAAAAAAATAATAAAAAAATATTTCAAGGCAATGCTTTAGGTTATTTTTTTAGAACCTTTAATTTCCTTGAGTGTTAATATGAGCCTGACCACCCATACTGTACTAAAATGCCAACTTGCCAATGGCACCCCTGTGTCAATTCTAATTTGTAAGTACAAATGCAGCGTTTGTAGATATGAACTTACACGTTTAAATAATTTGATTTCAAGATGTACAAAATTGCGTATTGAATTAAAAAAAAACACTGTCTTCTTTGTCATCACTGTCTATTATTCATCCAACAGCATATCTCTCTCAGCCCATAAAAAAAGAATCACACATATTTAATGCTTTAAGTGTATAAATAATTTAAGCTTTACGATGACGACAGTTCATTCACCAAACCAGTCGTTTACTGTAAGCATAGAAAAAGTTTTCTTTCTTGAAAATGAAGGGTTGGAAAATTTCAACCTCATTAGCTAAAGATAAAAAAAACGCTACTTTGCTACATATATAGTGTTACTTATTACCACTTTATCCCCGAAAGGTTTCGCATATAGTGAGTGACACCTATTTATTTTTAGAGGTGATGAAGTAGGGGTTTTCCAGCTTCCGATTGGGTTGGTGCTCATTTCGCTCAAGCTCTTGGCATGGAATGCAACCACTCTACAGTTTATTTTGAAATTTAAAATTTAGGAACATATATAAAAAATATTGTTCTGTAATATGAAGAAAGCAAATTCCTGTAACAAGTCAAAACTCGAATGTCAAGGCTGTTGCTTGTTGATCAATAACTCTTACCATTAAACCAAGTATTTACCAAGAGTGAGAATAAAGGTTGAATAGAATAACCGTAAAATATACAGTGATTGATTTTCAAAGACAAACGATAATCAAGAAAGAATGTTATGTAAGATTTTGTAAAGAAATCTCACCTCGAAGTCAATGCATTATTAAACGAAACCTTTTTGTACAGTTCCTTCAGAAATCAAAGAACCACTCGAAATTCTACAAAGTTCATTTTACAAATCTAAAGGAAACTCTACCGGAAGCGCAATGTAATATTCATTGAAAAAAACCTTCACTGAGCTACGGGTGCAACAATTGAATGAAATTAAAGAGTTTTTTTTAATATTTAGTTATCTTTTGAGGCTAATAAAATGAATTTGAATCTATTTTTCAGAAAAATTGTGAGATCACGCGGCCAGATGGTTTAGTAATAAAAATTGTTATTGGTTTTGAAGGAGCCTTGACGTGTGAAGTTTACCCGCTGATAAAAAAAAATACTTTCAAATTTTGTGCTGAGTTTATAGTTATATTCAATGTTTTTTTTAGAAATTGTGAGTTATAAGAAATTTGAATCGATGTAAGGCTAGGAATACCTGATTTGGGAGATTTTTATTCCATTTCTTTTAAATTCTTAGTGAGGAATGCGATTCGCTAATCTATTAAGTTAGTCTCAGTGGGAAAGAGGTCTAGCAAAATCAATTGATAATTCACAAATCTGTATTCAATGAAAAATTGATTCATATAATGTAATTATCTGATGGCATCGGATAACTCAAGGTCAAAGCTATTCGAACCTTCTTCTTATTCTTTCTCAGCCTTTCTCAGTCCACTCCTGAACGTAGGCTTCCTTCAATCCTCTTCATTCTTATCTATCGGCTGCTTTGTTTAGCCATCCTCTACCTGCAGTTCTCTTGATGTCGTCCAGGCACTTCAGTTAGGGTCTCGAACCGACGATGTTTTATTTCAAGCATACACTAGTACAATTGCCACCTCTTATCAGCTCAGCCAAAGTGTCAACTACACTTTTCATTCACAAAATTATTTGTAAGTCGATTACATTTTAATCTACAAACATAAGGTGTTTCTGGTGCATCCAGTGCAACCAGTGCATCTGGTGCATTCAGTGCAACTTGGTAGATGCGCTCTGAAATTTCATCTTTAATTACGGAACGTAAGCTCAAAATGCTGGACTATAAAAAGCACTAGCTTCATAATTTCCTTCTCATTGCAGCGATTTTAATTTTTAAAATTGCCTCCATTAGGGTTCTTTATAATTTCAAGAGGTTGCAAAGTCAACATCAGAGAGCGGCCTCTTAAACATCGTACAAAGGAAACTAGACCATCGTTTTTTTTGCTTTTTCTATGTAAGGTTTTTCAAGCGTACAATCATGTGACAGCCTAATATTAAACAAGAAAGAAAATATTTAAAAACATGTTTGTAAGATTTGTGAACCACTGGATCAGTCAGTTGGTAAAATTTCTACGTAAAAGGCTTTTAAAGAAAGCGTTTTAATTCTATTTTTTTAATAGAAATTCCTATACATCCTGAGAAAGGGTACTTTTTTTTCACAAATTGATAATTTATTACAACTTTAGTACTTTCGACTTACTTATGTCATTTTAAAGAAGGTACTCTGTGTTTGTTAAAAAATAAATCACTGTGTAAATACATAAACTCAAAAATGTTTCATTTTCTATTTCAATTTGTCCGGTCGATGGCTCAGTTAGTAGAGTGCTTGCATTCCATGCCGTGAGCTCGATTTCGAATCCCACCGAGAGTATCAGAAATAATTTCCCGTATCAGTTTTTATTACAAGACCCAAAAGAAAATACCGGCAAGGGAGTATAAATAACCGAGCCCTCTCGGGAGCTGGGAAACTTCCACTACAACTGAAGTGGTTGGCGTTAGGCCGGCCCTTTTACCTGTAAAAATAAATAGGTTCAAAGAATGCATAGAGTTATACTATATGTGTAGCTTAGTTGCGTAGCGCCATACTCTATCGAGGGGAGTGCTTGTAGATGTTTTGTTACTCGGGCAGCTGTAAAAGATTTCATTTCAATTAAATTAAACCAATTTGAAATAAAATGTACGCTTTGTTACATTAACATTCACATTTTGTGTCAGCAGCGTCACAGTAAGCGGCACAGCGGGCACACATCTTGCCGCTTTCAGGTTCCTGTAATTTGATTTCCTGAAACACTTTGGTTGAATCGCAAGCGCCGCGGTATGCGTGCCACAAAGGATTCCCCGTCTCTCTCAGACCTAATGCACTGCTCGGAGGCGGGGCAACCCGGCAAAAAGACACTTGCAAGACAAAATGCAAGAGCTCCAACGCAGACTCTCAAAATCTTACATCTCGTAGACCCCTTCTTCGGGCTACCATTAATTTAGCAACGATTCTACAAGCTACCCCTCCTGAAGTATGCTAGCAGCTGCAGTAACATCGAAATGCAGGTTGTATTCTCTGATAAATTCGTGAACTCATAGTTGTTACAAATGATTCACAATAAATTAGAAAGAAAAATTGTGTTTTCTTTTTTTTTTCTTACAAGCACACTTTTCAGAGCTTAACTATTTAACTAAGACTTGTCTCAAAAGTTTGTCTAGCCTAACAGATGATGCATCTTTCTTAAATTGGTGTTTACATGAAATAAATTGCTATCGCTGGCTGTGCCACTACTTCTCAAATATCTCGCTGATTTAATCAAACTAGTCACCCTCGGAAAAAAAAGCCTAATACTGTGTTCGGCTGAGACTGGAGCCAAATTAAGGATTGAAGAACCTATAAGAAGAGTTAACACAATGTTTGGAGAGCAAGCTTTTGCAGTTGCTGGTCCTCTGGCCTAGAACCACCTGCCACATCATGTGAGAGAGCTGGAGGACCATGGAAAGTTCCGGAATGCACTAAAAACAAGCAAATTTCTGTTATCGTTTGCACCAGCGCCCTTGGAGTGACTACATCACGAAACGGCGCTATAAATAAATCATCAACTCATCATCATCATTCTGGCTGTCAATGTATATACTTAGCATACAAGAATCAACAGCTATTTAATGACTGATACAAAAAACGAAAGTTCATAGAAACAGACGAACTATGTCACCACATCATTCTGTCGACAATCTACTTTTTCACTGCTCCATTATATCTGAGACAACTTACAAAAGTCATTATTTTAGTAGAAAATTAATATACTTTTTGTGTGATACATCTGTGAGGAATACAATTCACGAACCTATTTTACCTGGCCAGAAACAGGTATCAACATCATAATTAATATTGAATTCAGTAAGATTTGTCTATAAATGAACAAATATTTTTTATAATCCAATGCTATCTCTTGAATCAGAGTCAAAGTGATAAAGGAAGCGGATAGAAATCGAACCAGCGTTATCATATTTCAAATACGCTAGTTCGAGATTAGCGACTTGACGCTCTTGGTCATATCGCCAACTACTGATTGAAAAAAATGTTTCAAGAATCAGTGCTCTAGAGTCTAGACCCTCATTTACTTCTTATGATGCCTTAATTCTTGTTTTCGTCTTCGTAGACCCCCAACTTGACAATATGGACCCCTGGGGTCACTTTGTGAATCGCTGTTCTAAAGCATCTACGCTGGCAAGAAGAATACACGAGCGCTATTAACTTGAGACAAATGGTTTTTAGATGCCAGTTTTTAGATTACACTTAACGCTTTTGTGAAAACTATCACGGCGAGGGATTGCTTCCTTTTTGTATAAAGTGCTCGTGTAACGCAAAGTGCAATGGGGAAATTTGCACGAGGACCTTCTTATTTCCTCTATTTCAGAATCTATTATGTTTGTCGTAGATGGACAATTATTAAAATGCACACGTACTGCCCGTACTCCAACACGCTGTATGTGTTTTTATGTCCTGACAAAAAACCGAACTTAAAATTAGAACTGCATAGTTCTGATCAAACGTGTCACTTATTTTAAATATGCAATATCATCATCACATGAACACCATGTTTTAAGGAAACCCCAATATAATTGCTCTGAATTTTTGGTAACAAAATACTTCGTGCATCAATGATAAATATTTTTTTTAAGAGGATAAAATTGAAATGAAATAATGTTCTCCATTCAAAAAGTCTTTTGAAATAATTTCATTTAGTATAGTAGAATCAGAACATGTAAAAAAATTCCTTTTATTGAAGCTAGGTCGATGGTTGTCCAAGGGTATAGCCCCCACAAACACAAATGGAAAACTAAAAAAAAAATCACTTTGCCAATGTCACCATTGTTTCAGGGTAGGTCGGAAAGATTTGCAGAAAATCCATGGCTCGACCGCCACCTAACGTGAATTTTCCATATAAAATATGATCTTTTTATCAGATATGGATCAAATGTTAAGTGAATAACACTAAATATAACTAAAACATCACATTGAATATGCGTCACAATTTTCCTAGCCTCTTTTGTCTCTACTCAATTTGCCTCATTCTGAAATAAATCATTTATTTCTTTCTTTCAGTGCTGATGGTGAATACGTGGTCACCACCATGACCAAGGCAGTCCTCCACCACTCCGGCAAGGTCATGTGGACCCCTCCAGCCATCTTCAAGTCCTCCTGCGAGATAGACGTGCGCTACTTCCCCTTCGACCAGCAGACCTGCTTCCTCAAGTTTGGATCCTGGACCTACGATGGAGACCAGGTATTCTTCTTCTTTAAATCTAAAATACACCAAGATTTTTTTTACATGCTATTAGAAGCAGATTTCCTAGTCACCAACATTATATTCTTTCTCAAAAAAAATTCATTCGTTTCGGTACCAAAATCAAGCTAAAGTTAATTAGTATAATCTACATACAAAACCTATAAGTCTTTACATTATATTTACTTACAACGAAAGCTTATTTGTATATTCAATTTAATCTTAAAGGTGAATTCACTTTAATTAATTTTAATCCTATACTTTACAACATTAAGCATTCAGATACATCAACCTAAGACTTAATTGTTAAAAAAAGATGTTACATAACTTTGTATGCTAATGTTTATTTTTTTACACTTAGGATTTTTTATAATGTAAATGTTAAATAAAGATACATTCTACTTTTATTCAAATCTATTATTCCATATTATGATAAAGATAAATGCTACCTAAAAGGCAAAATATACCAAAAAAAAAAGTTAAGTGATACAAACATCATTAGGGAGTTGGCTCGTTGCTTTTGCAGCGTCAAAAAAAAGGAAAAAATCCCGAAGTGTCGCGAGGCAAATATAATTGAATCGGAAGTTTCCGGATTGTCGGGCGAATGTTCGGCCGATTGCTCGGCAGTCGTCGTAAATCACGAGATATTTTCCACTTCATTAGGCTGTTTGCTCGGGAGGCATATCTCCGGCAGGCTACGACGAATATAACGGCGAATGCTATTCATCAATATCAACAGAGTTGCAGTCTTTCAGACACTCACACATACTACCTTTGTAAAAATAAAATTATTATTAGAATTTTGTTTTTTAAGAAGCACGTAAAGAGAAATGCCTTTAACAAATTTATTTCTGTTTGCTTTAAGCATGAAGCAGATGAATCCGAATCCTTTTAGAGTATACTCGTAGATGTAGATCCAATGAGAACCAATTTCGAACGTTTTCAATTCACATAGTTTATTTTTTTAACTTCTATGTGTAATATTAAAAATCAAGAAACAGATTTAACGAACCGTAACGGTAGAAAATGTAGAGTCTCTCAACTTCTTTTTGGATTTATATGAATATTTGTGCCTTATTGGCGTAGACGAGACACATTCGGGGATATTCTTAGACATCTTAGTCGTCGGTTGAGCCCACGCTTTAACAAACTAATGATGCATTTGTATGAAGACCTGTCAATCCAAGATGGCCGCAAGTGTATAGCTGATTTGTCTTCATACAAACATTACAAAATTCGGTATGTTAGAATGACCGTGCTGATGAAACTTCCAGCTCAGGCACCATTAGTTTGTAAAGGGTGGGCTCAACTGACGACTTAAATATTAAGAAAAGCCCCGAAGACGTGACGATACCATAGCAACGAAACATTCAGAAATTTGATCTTCTCCCCCAGAAAGGTTCGTATAATACATTGTTTTTAGTTAATATAAAATGTCGACTGTTATTACAATTTAATGTACAAAAATTATCAATATTTGGAGAGGGATGCAGTATGCCCTCAGTTCGTTAAATACATAACCTCCCTCAATCGGTTGATCATATATTTGATGAGCAGGCATTAAACTTTTTATTATAACAATGAGGTCCGAACATTTTTTAATTTGGAACGTTTTAGTCTGCAAACACGCGTCGGTTTCGTATGGGACTTCCGTCCTAAGCAACCTGATCTAATCTAATCTAAGTTGCAAAAATATGTAACATTGGGGATTCACACTACCTGTATTCTCACAAGCGGACACGTACAAGCTCGCGCTTGGGCATGCCGCATGTGAACCTACAATATAGAAACCAAGTCTCAAATGGGCATATACCCTGCTACTCCTGCCGACCTTCCCGGAAACAGGGGTGACATTGGCAAAGTGAACCATATTTCAGGTTTTTAGGTCAGTCAACCAATAACAAATTACTTGTATGCATTTTACTGACAACCCGGCCGGGTGACGACACAATCTTGTCTATGTCAACTCACGTGCTGACCTCATTGCTTTCTATTTTTATCGATATTTGTTCAAGAAATATAAATTTACAAATAAAGAGTTTTACAATTAAGAACTTTGAACAGAATCATAAAAAAATTATACATTTCCTCCAACCAAAAGAGAAGGTACAGAAGCAAGTAAAAACAATAGTATGCCAATTAATTTTTTTGTCATTTCAAAATCCTCGCGATTGAATTTTTACGTCTCAAAATTATTTTTCTGAAAACTTTCGGTGATGCGATGCAAGATTTCCTTTTTTAATTATTTCTCGTAAGTTCTTAATGCCCATTATTTATGAGACGAATAATTTCAATAGACAATTTATCAAGATTACATCTCAATTTCAAAAACAAACTTTGAGTTTTCGCGGAACTCGGCACAAGTTGTAGCGGCAGAATGGTGTGTTTACTCAAACATCAAGTAATTACCCCGGAGGGCGGGAAATGTAGGGCGGGAAACGCAGGGCGGAAAACGTAGGGCGGTTTATGTAAATCAAATCCACTTCACCTCCTGAAGATCACGCGCTTATGAAATGGACAACCTTTTGAACAGACTTAACCCGCCATCCTCCAAAAAGGGGTCTGAATGCACCCAAGGATGGAATCATGTCGCGGTCACCAAATCGCTCCCCCAGTTCTTGTTTACCGTATACGCCAATCTTGTCAAATATGACTTTTTCATACAGTTGTCTTATGAATCAAATTCTACACAATCTGAGCTAAGAAAAACCGTAAAACTCGATAATGTGAGAGTTCTTTAAAATATTTTAAAAATAAATTTCTTGTTTTCATAAGACACATTGGTCCAGTACACATGCAAACATTGCTCATGTAAAATTTTCTCAATGGCGTATACGATAAACAAGAACTAAGGCAACGAAATGTAGGGTTTTTTTAAGGAATCCTGTGCGGGAGGCTCCCCAATTATTGAAAGTCTTGGGGGTCTATGTCACCCTGGAAGGGTGCCGCAGAGGTGTTGCCTGTGTTGTTGCTTCTGTCGTGAGGCGTTGCAAGAAAGTGGCGATTGATGTTGGTTTTAAATAAAACAGGATTAAATTGGGAAGAGAACACTGATACTGGTAGATCATTCTATAAACGGGCAGTTTGGCAAAGGAATGAGTCATGAAAACGCCAAGTTCTCATAGTTTTGAGATCGAATGCAAAGGGATGAATGAGAGTCGTACTCCGAGTTTCCCTTTCTGAAATTCGATAAATACATTTTTAACCAATGTATAACTTGTATAATACCTAATGTATTCCTTGACTTATAGGTGGTATGAGGCTGACCACCCATACTGTAAAAAAATTGTTTACTTTTTCTAATTTCAATCCTTTTTCAGGGAGGTTGGCAAGGATTGCAGGGCTATGCTCATTTGAAATTGGGTTTTTATATTGAAATTCCACATGCGACAAGTTTAAGCGCGAACTTATATCTTTGCACCTTAAATTATAGAGAAATCAAACAAGTGAATGGTGTACTTATGTAATAAGTTCAAATTTAATTTTCAGAAAAGACTTGTAGATTTTTAAAGCTTTAAACCTCCAGAGCAATACAAGGAAGTGCTAGTTACAATTTCAATGCTACGAAGAATAATAAATAATTATTGATGTTGTGATGTTTTTTTAATCCCCGTAGATCCCACAAGCATTAAATTTTCTATTTGACCTTGAAATTATTGGGTTCAATTTTGACTTACAATAACATCACAGTGCAAAAAAACAAAATGGCACAATAAAGTAGAGTATAAGTTAATCGTAAGTTTAAGGAAAACAAGGCATCTCATAGGGAGGCTTGGAGATGATTGGATGAAAAGTACCTACGTCTCAAATTAAATGGTGAAAAACTATGAATGATTAATGACAAATAAAGTATTAAATAAATGCATGGAACGTCTTTGAATAGCTTCCAAAAAATAGTTCTCAATTAACGTATTCAAGAATTATATCTCAGATATCAATCCATTGCATTTTTTACTTATCCTCCTGAAAAACGGAAACCTTCATTAAGCGTCAAAATTGGATCCTTCTACATTATTGCTGTTTGATTTAAAGTCTGTAATACAAAATTAAAATATGGTTAATATAGGGTTAACAGAAAAAATATATAATAGAACAGAATTTATTCGATCAAAATTCTTAGAAGCTTTAAGCAGCTTTAAAACTGTTGCAGACGCAAAATTATTGGGATAATTGAATTTAAATTTTTTAAACGAATTTTGAATATTACGGGACGCGAATTTATTTGTTGGTAAAGTCGAATAACAAACCCACAATGAGAACTTTCGCCATGAAATTTGATTATGGTATTTACGCTGAGCGCGTAGTTTGAAACGTTGGCAACAGTTTTACCTTAATTGCTTGGAGGACTCTACGATTAGTATTCAGAACAAAATATAGATGTCTGTTCCACGTAGTTTTACATTTTATTTAAATTTTTACAAAACAGTCAGTTCGATAGCTCAGTTGGCAGAATGCTTGCATTCCATGCTAGTAGCTAGGGTGCGATCTCCATGAAGGGTCTCAAAAAGTATTTTCCGTTTTAATTTAAATTTTTTTTTTTTTTTTAGGAAGCAAACAGTCATAATACAATTATAATGTTGATAAAAATTAAATAAATGTAGACCTAGAGATCCATAGGAATATTACAGTTATTAGAATAACTAAAATTGAAATGAAAGTAAAATAATATCATAAAAGAAAGGGGAAAAAAAACAAGTTATTAAAAGCCGTTGTCGGATTGTTCTTTAGAAGCATATTTTTTCAAAACGTAGTTTTATTTCCACAATAATTTTATCAACCTCAAGCACTTTCGACCTTCAAGAATCAGGTCATTATCAAGAGTCTATAAATAAAATTACGTTTCAAAATAAAACTACGTTTTGAAAAAAAAAAAATTAAATTAAAATGAATTTTCACTGTGTGAATGCCCAAACCCTACAAAATCTATTTTCCGTTTGTCCGTTCCGTGTTTTTTTCGATCCCAAAATAAAAATACCGGCAACGTTTACACAACCTTCACAAGAACTAATCCCCTTTAACCTCTATTTTAACCGAAATTGTTGTCCCAAGGCCGGCTTCCTTACGTTTATCGATAAATAAATTCCACACGCTTCATGCGAACCCCTGGAAGTTGCACTAAATGTGTAGCTTACTCGTGTTGAATATATTATTATTTTTCACGTTTTTTTTTCATGAAAATATTTTTATTTTTTCTTGAAAAACTTACATTCTTAACTTATAGATTATTGGTATGCGGGTAACCACCTATCTAAATCTAAATCTAAATCTAAGCTGCAAAGATATGTATCATTTGAGATTCATATTAAATGCATTCCCACAAGCAGACATGCATAATTTCGCGCTTACACATGCCGCATGTGGACCTACAATATAAAAAACCCAATCTCAAATTAACATAAGCCCTGCAACTCTTGCCGACCTTCCCTGAAGCAGGGGTGACATTGGCAAAGTGAACCATTTTTTACAGTATGGGTGGTCAGCCGCATACCAACCTATCAGTCAAGGAGTTAATAATTAATAATAATAATAACAATAATTCTTAATTACATTATTCTTACAATACATCAATAATCATCGTAAGTGGCGAGAAAATATTATTTTTTAACGTATATTTTTAATACATGCCCACAAGCAGACACCTGTTATTTGACGCTAACACATGCTGCATGCTCACTAACATTAAAAATAATCTAAAATTAACAAAAGCGCCACAACTTTTTCCCGAGAAATTTCAGAAATGTTTTGGATTTTTTAATAACACTGATTTCATTCATTACTTTTTCACATAAACAAATCTATACATACTTTCGTTAATGTTCACTGAGACTGTATGTGTATCACATTAAGCGTCATTTTTTTGTCACTGAAAATATCTAAGTTGTTAGTGCGTCCCTGGTGTCAAAAAGGACGCCCTGAGTGAAGAAAGCCTAACAGGTGACAGCTGAGGGCTGACGTCTCACAACATACGTTTCCCAAAATGTAAGGAAAAATAACTTAATACAAATATATTTTTATTTTTAAATTTTTTCAGTGCATTATATTTAAGGCTGTGTAAGAACTTAAAAAAAACCATGCTGTAGAAAATGGTTCACTTTGCCAATGTCACCCTTGTTTCAGGGAAAGTTGGCAAGAGTTGAATTAATTAATCAAATTAACGTATGTTAATCTCAAATTAACATACATTAATTTGAGATTTGGGTTTTTATGTGGTAGGTTCACATGCGGCATTTGCTTGCGTGACCTTATACGTACCTGCTTGTGAAAATGCATATAATGTGAATCCTCTGATGTTACTTATCTTTGCAACTTAGATTAGATTAGATTAGAACCAAGTTTCTACAGCATGGGGGTCAGCCTCATACCAACTCAAAAATTTTAAAATGTGCAGATGAAAATAAATTGAAACATAATAAAACTCCAGATATGTTTGACCAACCTTTCAGTCAAGGAAGCTAAAAGAGAAAAGTTATTGATACTTCTATGTATGTCTGCGGAAAACTGTTAGTTTTTCATAGATTTTCTTTATCTAGGAAGGTGTCACTTCAGCACGCGTGAGGACCTGCACTTCCTCTAGCTCAGTCCGCCATATCTAATTACGCGCGCCCATCGCCAGTGGGGCTTTCAATTTGGATTCCAGACGCGGCGTCGCGGCGCGGCGCTATCCATTAAAGTATGAACGTGCCGAAATCAGTTTAGCGCTGTAACAAGTTCCAGGAGCGTTCCATTACCCGGTACAATACAATACATACAGCGCGGTGGAGAGAGAACCTCAACTCTCGGATGCCTCGGTGTATGTTGTTATGTGGGAGATGAAAATGAAGAAATAGGTGACTAAGCTACTCATATAGTGTAACTTCTTGCCGCCTTTTCCCCAAAAGGATCGCATGTGGCGAGTGAAACCTATTCGCTGGTCTTACGCTAACCACTTCAGTTGAAGTGAGATTTTCCTGGCACTCATTTCTTGTCAATACTGAATAAATCTTTCTGGTTTTTATTTTGGGTTCTGAAATAAACACAATGTGAAACCTTTTATGATACCCTTGGTGGGATTCGAATCTGAGCTATCGGCATTAAATGCAAGCACTCTACCAACTATCGAGCAATTGACAGACAACTAGAAGTGACGAGAGAAATTGGAAGAACTACGCGCGGCAAATAAAGGCTCATTCGGGGCTTAGTGCTATCAAAGAGAAGATATAATGCATAAAGACCAAATGTGTTTAATTTTTTAAACGAACGATAAAATTCTCTAGCTTTACGACAAATGTTTATAAGCTACATTGGAGCTTGCTAGCCAAATCTTAGCTTCCAAGAAATGACGAAAGTTGAAACCGCCTTCAGCCAGTCGACTCTTGTCCCGTCTTTATTTACATAGCGCTGCCTTCCCAGGAACCAGATATTACGCCGTGTCCCTACATCCGCAATTATGATTATTCTCCAAGCCGATTGTACGCTGTATAATTTCATCAGAATTAGACGCTGTTAGCCGCAGAGAGGAAGAAGAATATCTGCGCTGGCAAATCTGCATACACAAATGCTACAATTGCAGGACACGTTCGTTAAGAGTCGTTGGCAACTTGAGATAAAGTGATACATGTGCTATTTTAATAATATACGAGAATGGGGAAGAGGGAATTGAGACATGTATTAACTCGTACATTGTTGAAATATTATGACTTAAATATCAGGACAAATAATGAATTTACAAAAACAAATGCGCACTGTTATTAAACAAAAATGTCAGTAGGTTCTAGCACAATGATACTCAACCTTTTTTGTCTTCGGGCCATATACATATATTTGAAAAGCTACGTGGGCCGCAACACTATACTGGTATAACGAAAAAAATCATGAAATCCCCCACCCCCCATCTTTTTGTAAAACAATTTGAGATTTAAAAAAATATACACTAAAACAGAATAATAAAAGTACATATCACTTACCATTATCAGCATACGGTTCTTTAAAAAGTACAGTAGTGAAAAAATTACAACTTACAAGTAACATGTATCCAAGCGTTTATTTCAAAATTACTGTGATTTTTGACATTGAGATAAATTTTCAACAATTTTAGACAAATCGGGTTTATAATTGCTGCATGCTATCCTCAATAAGTCATCTAGGTGAAAATCAGTAAGTCGATTCCTGTAAACGAAATATAGAATGCCAGATTTTGTAAATCACGTCCCTGATAATAAATGTGCTTAGGGCCGCACAAAAAAGCTTGTCGGGCCGCAGGTTGAGTATAGTTGTTCCAGCAGGTGATCGCGTGGAGCCGGAGTATGACTGCTCATGTATAGATTCAAATTTTAAAAAAAATCTAATACATACAAAGAAAAACAGGTCAAAAAAAGATACTCGTAGATACCTATCCAAGTTGACAAACCGACAGTGAAAAAAATCTCTGTTGAAGTATTTAAAACGAGACAGGCCTAGTTCGATGACAACTTCTTATATTCTGAAGGGCTCATGATTCACAATGATGAGTCAAAGGGACTGGAAAAAAGACGCAGGCAAAAAGGAAATGAATAATGATAAATAGAAGAAAAAACATAATATTGAACACAATTTACATGACAAAACCTCGCGCATCGACTGCAAATCTCCATAGTAATTAGATTGAACACACACAACCACCATTGACGTGGCTTTACTTTCTTAGGTTACGAAGTTGTACCTCGCTGGTGCTAGATGATATTGCCGTACTATTTTACGTTCAAACTTTACCATAGAGCTCTACCAAAAAACATGGAAATTGAAGCACTGCCTCTAGTGAGCGATAAAGTATCCATACATTTCCGTTGCTTGAGATTAAGCGTTAGTTTCGTAGTTGGGGAACAAACTTTGGGGTACATCTAGAACGGCTCTAAATGAATAACAGAGTCCCTAGACAGATTTTTGACAGAAGGGATGAAACTGAAGAATGCACGATTATGTTGAATGGTACAAAAGTTGAAATTGTGGATGAATTTAGATACTTGGGAAGTATGTTTGAAAAGAATGGAAAGATGACAAGAGAACTTGAGAATAGGGTGTGCAAGGGAAAGCAAGTGGTCGGTGCAATAGGAAGAATAGCAAAGAACAAACGATTGACGATGGATCTGAGAATGGCGGTACACAATGGCATATTGTTACCGACTTTGATGTATGGAAGTGAAGCATGGACAGTGAATGATAGCGAAATGAGTAAAGTATGTACGGTGGAAATGAAGCATTTGAGAAGTATGACAGGAAAAACTTTGAGGGATAGAGTTAGGAATGAATGGGTAAAAAAAGAATGTAATTTGAAAGAGGATGTGAAAGTTAAAGTACAAAAGAATGTGATGAGATGGTTTGGGCATGTGGAAAGAATGAAAGATGATAGCCTGACAAAGTATGTATACAAAGAAAGTGTGAAAGGAAAAAGAGGGAAGGGACGACCGAGAAAAGTATGGAGTGATCAGATTGAGGAGATTGTGAAAGAATGGGATATACAAAGTGAGCGTAAAAGAAGAAAATGCATGAAAAAGGTGATGGATATGAAGGAATTGAAAGAGGTATGTCAGGATAGGAAAAAATGGAGGCAACTCTGCAGAGGCTCTGGCCACCCCTAGCGGAATGGCGACAGAGTTACAGTTACAGTTACAGTTACTAGACGGGCGAAGGGATTCAGTGAGAGCCGTCTCAGTGCACAATCTTTGATATGCGACTGCTTTGTTATACGACCAAATGAAATGAATAAAGTTGATGTAAGACTGCGTCACAATGTAGCAGTGTTATTTTATGATGCCAATAGCACCGTGGTTTGATAGGCAGTAAAAACTATACGACATGTTAAAAAAAATACTGGTTTTATAAGAGTTCATTATACGACCAATACAACTGATAAATCTCTTTTGTGTTATGCCAATATTTTTTATTGATTCAAGTCGTATTCAGTTCAAAGAAACTACAGTTTCTCTCTTGAATCTAAAATAGTACTTATATGTGGTCGAACATGTAAAAATGGTTCTGAATGATGTCCAAAAACAGATCCCGTTTATTTGTTATACGACTAGAATCATAGTAAAAAAAAACGTTGGACGTTAACCGAAAAAATGTGAATTATTTAATACCTCAAAGGAGTGTTGGCAATATAACAAATGCTTCAATTCACCATGGAGCATTTTTAGCAGTAAATATAGGATGAGCTATTACCTTCATATAACGAGAACTGAAATCTTGCTTTTCGGCTAAATCTTCGGAAACGTACTTTTTTCTATTTTTACGATATATGGAAAAAAACAAAAGCCTTCTAATGAAAAAAACGCAACTTAGCTACATACATAGTGTAACTTCTTACCGCGCTTTCCCCGAAGGAGTCGTATGTGGTCAGTGGAACTAAGATTATAGATGATTGTCCTTTACCCATCCGGCAGGATATAAATATTTTGTTTTTTTTTCTATTTTTTGTAAATGTTTCAGCGGAAACTTTCATAATTAAAAAATATAGATGGTAGTTTCTCATATTTTTTTGGCTTATACAAATACCTTTTAAATTATAAACATTGAGGTCTTAACTTACAAAAAAAACTTTAAAATGTTGCGTATTAAAAAAGGACAACGAAAATAATTAATTAAAAACAATTTTTCCATATTTTCTGAATCAGTTTGATTAAGGATGAAAAAAAATTCCGCACCGACGTTCTGTGAATGAATTCTCTGTTGAATATTAAAATGTCGTAACCAAATAAAATGCAAATTAACCCGGCCGGCTAAAGTTAAATAAATTCATGATTTTCTACCATAATCAATGGGCTTTTATTCCTTTGGCATGCGTCTATGTATACGTGACCACTGTTTCATCATTAGAAACCATTATTTTTCATTTATCTTCATACATGTATGCGATGGAAAAGGTGAATTGAAACGTGATCCATGTATTGAAAAGACATTATTTTTCTTATCCTTATGAAATCTAATATTATCTAAGTTTCACAGATATGTAGCATTGGGGATTCACAATATATGCATTCTCACAAACAGACACGTACAAGTTCACGCTTGCCCATGGTGCATGCGGACTTACAATATAAAAACCCAAATCTCAAATAAACATACACGCTGCAACTCTTTCCGACCTTCCCTGAAACAGGGGTGACATTGGTTAAATGAACCATTTTTGTACTCCTTGGGCGGTCAGCCTCATACCAACCATAACAATTGAAATAATAATTCAATTCAGATGATTTCTTTGAGTCTTATTTAATACAGTAATTTTTCACTGAATCGTGGCGCCGACTTTTTCATTAAATAATGAGAAAACAAACAGCCAAACTCATATTCTATCCAACATTAAGTGACATACGATAATATCAAATTTTTAAAGAATGAAAAAAACGTATTTTACTGACCGTGCAAAAGAGAAGAACAATTTTCTCTACGTTTTGTCGGAGTCATATCCGACGTCCTCAGGAGACGTGTGTCCTCTACAAAGAGGAACTACGAACTGAGTCATATCCGACGTCCTCAGGAGACGTGTGTCCTCTACAAAGAGGAACCACGCACTGAACTTTTGCACCGTCAGTAAAATCCGTTTTTTTCATTCTTTAAAAATGTCTAACGACCGTAATCATAATTTAAAATATCAAATTTGCTACTCTCTTCACATCATTTTAACATCGAATCAAGAATCTATTAAATCTTGTTTTACCATCTTAGTCCGCCATTTTTTTACAATATTTTCACCATTGTGATATAGCTGTAAAAATATGTTTTTTCATCCTCTTCGTCGCAGCATTAAAATTTGATTTCGAAATCTTTCCTTGTTTCTTAACCTCATGTTATCACCGTAGGATGAATTAAAAATGTCTGGCAGGAGCGTGCATCTCAAACAGGCAATGCGCTTAATCGGTAGGCAATATTTAGTAAAAAAAAACACTTAAGCTTGATTTTCAGATTTAAAATTCAAAAATTAAGTTGGATTGCAGCCATCGTTACTACTTCAGTCAATTTCAAATGAGCACAGGAATGGGAGAAAATGTTAATTTTGAAATGTATCTATGCCTTTACCCTATGTACGCGCCTGATGTCTGGCCACCTTTTCATCAGAAATTTAGACCAAAAATCTAACTTTAAAAACAATTTCCTCTTCTTTTAGCGAGTCACATAAAATCAATTTACAAAACCGATAGATTTTTTAAACATTCTAAAATCTTTAGTTTCACACTGAGCGCCTGGTGGATATGCAAATACCCACACACCATCTGCTTCTGTTTCCCAGCTCGCCAACTTCGCGCACTTTTCTCTCGTTTAGTCAGTTTTTAACTTCGTTACCAGCATGCGTCACGCCGCCGCGACATGTGTGTGATTTTTCCAACATTTGATGGAAAAGCGTTTCATTTTCCGCGGCTGCTCCCACCGATAAAATATCGCTCCGCCACTTTTTGCCATGTTATTTTTTGTATGAATAATATTCACGGCTTTAGTTTCCTTTTTTTAAACAGTTTTTCTTTCGCCTCAGCTCCCATGTGAGACATCGGATATGATTTTATAAAGACGGTGATTTTCTGTGCTGATGTAATAAAATAATCCTCAGACAAAACTGGGAATGTTACACTATATTTTTTCATGAAGAAACTTTAAAAATATACATCTTCTTAATATTTTTTACTATTACTGAAATTTTCAAGGCATTTGTTTCAATTAACACAAGTATTTTCAATTTTTTGTTCACTTATCAACAATATATTTTTGTGGTCTCTCAGTTAACTAGATTTGTTATAATTTTAAAAAAGTGTGTTTTTAGAAACCGCACAATAAAGTACTTATAAGTTTACTTCATGATCTTTATTGTATGTATTTACCTTTATATTACTTTTTTGACATATTTCCGCATATCATTCAAATACTGAATAGATGCCATAAGAAGACTTTTGTCTTTGAAATAACCAATAAAATTACTTTTAAATGACTTTTGTGCAGGATTTTCAAAATAACTATTAAAAAGTAAAAGTTTCAATGAAATTATTGTACTTAGGTATAATCAAAGTTATTCAAATTATAATGACTGTTTTCAAACTGCCGAACAGATATTCATATCAGTCAAAAACTTGCGACAATAATTCCAACCGCATTATTTTAATTGCAACTATTTGAGTTTGATTTCATTGTTACTGCAGAAGTTTCATGAAGGCTTTTGTTATCAGATCGACCTGAAGCACATCAGTCAGAAGCCTGGAGATAACAAGGTGGAGCTGGGAATTGAACTGAGGGAGTACTACCCGTCAGTGGAATGGGACATCCTGGGAGTGCCGGCAGAACGGCACGAAAAATACTACCCTTGCTGCCAGGAACCTTATCCAGGTAATGTTTATTTTTCAATTTTATTTCAAAGTAAAATCTTGTACAAATTTGTCTATGCCACCCCATTTCATCATGTGTTAGAGCTTCGTTAACGTGTCTTCTTGTATATGTGCTCAAAAATTAACCTCAAATGTCCATAAGTTCAAATTTCATTATGAATGATAAAATAGTTATCTATTATCAAATCCGGTTTATAGCTCAGTTGGTGAGTGCTTGCATTCCATGCCCAGTGCTTGGATTCGAATCCCACTAAGGGTGTCAGGAACGATTTCTGATTTTGGTGTTTATCTCAAACCTAGAATAAAATACCAGTAAGGTATAGTCATCGTTCAGAAGAAATGAGTAACAGCCCCCGGGAGCTGGGAAACCCCCATTTTAACAGGAGTGGTTGGCGTAAGGCCGGCCCCTTTACCTGTAAAATAAATAGGTTCACTCGCCACATGCGACCCCTTACGATTGTTGTGTCTTTAAATTTGCTTTCGAAAATACATTTTTACTTTTACTTCACGAAAATATCTTTAAAAAATATATAAATGAATCGTTATTCTAAAAGCATTTTAATTGTTTATATTTACTTGAATATAGAATGTATGTATAAAGTCATTATCTTTTTTCTGTCACATTAAAAAGGTTTTTTCAAGGACATGTTTTTTTATTAGAAAACACACTTTACTTAAGTATCCTCCAAAAAAATTTTTATTTATGTATGAAAAATTAATATATCTCAAGGTGAAACGAGTAGTTCAATTTATTTGTGAACATTCTAATTCTTCCCAGCACTTTCTAATCTTTATTTTCCCATCGATATCCTTTCTAAGGCAGCTTGTTTTCCGATCCATCAATTTTGTTATTCATTCCACACATTTACTCTTCTATAAATTACACATATTGATACAACACGGTCTTAACAAGGAAACCTTATTCGACCAGGAGCGTATCTGAGAAAAGAGGTTCTATTTATTAACTTATTATTGGTCTTTATGCCCTTTATTCCTTGACTTATAGGTTGGTATGAGGCTGACCACCCATACTGTAAAAAATGGTTCACTTTGCCAATGTCACCCCTGTTTCAGGAAATGTCGGCAAGAGTTGCAGGGCTTATGTGCATTTGAGGTTTGGATTTTATTTGTAAGTACACAATCAGCATTTGTAAGCGCGAAGTACACGTGTTTGTTTGTGGGCATACATCTGAGAGCTTTTAATGAATGTATCCTTGCAACTTAGATTATAGATTATAGATGCGAGTATTTTCTTTTGATGAATTCAAATACATTACGTACATATACCTTTTACGTATATCTACATATTTGAGTAAGTCATAGCATTGCTCCTAGTATAAAATACCACGTAAATTCACCTCGATTGCAGGTATAAAAAAAAATAATAAAAACAATATCATACTCTACGAGTGACGTCGTTTATCCCATACTAGCAGTACCCGGCGTGTTTCACTACGCCATTTGGGCATGTGGTATCAATTTTTTTCTACAGATAAAAGAGGAAACAACAGGATCAAAAAAAAAAGTGTGCTAATCGGAATCAAGCTTCACACAATTTATCTCTAGGTTAATCTTCACGTTTTCTAAAAAAAAAGGTCTAGGTACAACTGTTAAGCAGCAGAGCCAAGCATAGGGAAAATCGATTGCGGTGCTCCATTTATATTTAAGATAAAAAAATCGGCTATGTAACGTCACTCATCTAATCTATTCTAAGTTGCATGGATATAATTGTTACATTTGGAATTCACATTAAGTGCATGCCCACAAGCAGACACGTATAAGTTCACACTTGCACATTCTGCGTGTGAACCTACAACATAAAAACCCAAATCTCAAATGAACATACACCCTGCAACTCTTTGCTGACCTTCCCTGAAACAGGGGTGACATTGGCAGAGTGAACCATTTTCTATTTATAGTTGGTCAGATGCATATTGACCTATACTAATCTAATCTAATCTAATCTAAGCTGCAAAGATATATATCATTTAAGATTTATACTAAATGCATTCCCACAAGCAGATATGTATAATTTCGCGCTAACACATGCCGCATGTGGACCTACAATATAAAAACCCAATCTCAAATGAACATAAGCCTTGCAACTCTTGCCGTCCTTCCCTGAAACAGGGGTGACATTGGCAAAGTGAACCAATTTTTATATTATGGGTGGTCAGCCGCATAACAACCTATAAGTCAAGGAACGAGAAAAGAATATAAACAATACATTAAATTTTATAATCATACAATTAAAGAACTAATCTATAAAATTCACTATACTCTTTGAGCAAAGTGAAGAAATAAATGTATTCCAAACAATCAGGAATATTTTTCAATGTAACCGCACTGTGAAACGTATGCAGTTGGGGAAAATGCTTCATACAATATGATGCACTTAAGTGTTTTTTCAACTATCTCCATGAAAGTGTTTAATTTATGTTGAATTTTTGACTCCCTGTCCTGTCTTTATCCCGGCCAAGTGAATTCACATTTTTTCCCCACATTTAAAATGTGCTCTATCCATTATTTCAATAAGTGAAAGTTTTAGGTAGTGCACACGGAACATTTTCTATTGACAACAAAATTGTAAGTCGCACGGCCGGGTTAGGTAAAAGGCAAACATTTTGTTTATCTTGGTTGCTTTGGACCATTGTCACATAGAAGAAAGACGTTTAACCGCCGAGAAAAAACGATCTTTAAATTTGTGGTGAGTATATAATTTTACAGAAATGCGTTTTTTGAAAAAACAACTATATTATGTATATTTTAATTAAAAGTATGTTTCAATAAAAGGTTTTCATAATAATAATATATTTCAATATGGTCTTCTAGTTGTGACCTACGAACTTTTGTTTATCGTATTTTTTATAAGTGCGGGATATAAAAGCTTTCTTACATTTCTAAAATTCAACTTGGAATACTTGAATAACATTTTTTAATTTGGAACTTTTGTCTAGGCCAGGGGTCGGCAACCTTTTGAGTCGGAAGAGCCAAAAATTACAATTTACAAATTTCAAAGTTTTTCCTTGACTTATAGGTTGGTATGAGGCTGACCACCCATACTGTAAAAAATGGTTCACTTTGCCAATGTCACCCCTGTTTCAGGGAAGGTCGGCAAGAGTTGCAGGGCTTATGTTCATTGAAGATTGGGTTTTTATATTGTAGTTGGGGGGAGGGTGGGGGGTGAAAAGCGAGTACAAGTAGCGGAGAGATCGTTAATCGATTCAGAACGATTTAGTTTTTTTCGATCAGAAGTATAATTCTGTGTTTTTTTTATATTTGCGTATGAAGCTAAAGAGCCGTAACTTCACACCCAAAGAGCCGCATGTGGCTGGTGAGCCGCAGGTTGCTTACCCCTAACCAAACCGATATCGATCCACCATATTTGTAAAAAGTCCGGTCTATAGCTTAGTTGGTAGAGTAACTGCATTCCATGCCGAGATCTCGAGTTAGAATCCCACTGAAGTTGTCAGAAATTATTTCTCGTTTTAGTGTTTATTTCTAACCCAAAATAAAATACCGGCAAGGCTTACTCAGCCTTCATAAGAAATGAGTGTCAAGCCACTCAGGAGCTGAATAACATCCATTTCAAGTTGGCGTAAAGTAAAAGTTACTGGGTTGTTCATTTTAGATTTGGATTTTAAATTATGAGTAGGTACACATGCAGCATTTGTAAGCGTGAACTTACATGTGTCTACTTGTGAGCATGCATTTTATATGAATCTTTAATGTAAATGTATATTTGCAACTAAGATTATGTATTGTAGTTGAATATAATGGTCTTCTTCTATTGGGTGGTTTCAAAATTTACCGACCTCGTTGCTGAAATATTGAGAATTGAGAACCATTGTTTATTTGATCACCATCAAACTTCACACGATTCATTCTAAAAATATGTTACATGTTTCCTGAAAATTTCGTCAAAATCGGATGAGCGGTTTATGAGTATAGGGAACATACATACATACATACATACATACATACATACATACATACATACATACATACATACATACATACATACATACATACATACATACATACATACATACATACATACATACATACATACATACATACATACATACATACATACATACATACATACATACATACATACATACATACATACATACATACATACACACATCCTTCTTTATAGATTGCATTCCATGCCGAGATCTCGAGTTAGAATCCCACCGAAGTTGTCAGAAATTATTTCCCGTTTCAGTGTTTATTTTAAACCCAAAATAAAATACCGGCAAGGCTTACTCAGCCTTCATAAGAAATGAGTGTCAAGCCACTCAGGAGCTGAATAACATCCATTTCAAGTTAAGTAAAGTGGGTAAAGTTAAGTAAAATTTTCCCAACTTTTTTTTTTTCCCCATTTTTAGGTTAGGTTAGGTTTTTCCCGACTTTTGGGGAAAAAAAAATTTCCCCACTTTTGGGGAAATTTTCCCAACTTTTTTTTTTTCCCCATTTTTAGGTTAGGTTAGGTTTTTCCCGACTTTTGGGGAAAAAAAATTTTCCCAACTTTTTTTTTTCCCGGATTTGAAAGTGGGAACCATGCGCAGGGGGATAAGTGGGAACAATGCGCAGGGGGAAATTTCCCAACTTTTTTTTTTTTTTCCCATTTTTAGGTTAGGTTAGGTTAGGTTAGGTTTTTCCCGACTTTTGGGGAAAAAAAAATTTCCCCACTTTTGGGGAAATTTCCCAACTTTTTTTTTTTTTTCCCATTTTTAGGTTAGGTTAGGTTTTTCCCGACTTTTGGGGAAAAAAATTTTTCCCCACTTTTGGGGAAATTTTCCCAACTTTTTTTTTTTTTCCCCATTTTTAGGTTAGGTTAGGTTTTTCCCGACTTTTGGGGAAAAAAAATTTTCCCAACTTTTTTTTTTTTTTCCCAGATTTGAAAGTGGGAACCATGCGCAGGGGGATAAGTGGGAACAATGCGCAGGGGGAAATTTCCCAACTTTTTTTTTTTTTCCCATTTTTAGGTTAGGTTAGGTTTTTCCCGACTTTTGGGGAAAAAAAAAATTCCCCACTTTTGGGGAAATTTCCCAACTTTTTTTTTTTTTCCCATTTTTAGGCGTAAAGTAAAAGTTACTGGGTTGTTCATTTTAGATTTGGATTTTAAATTATGAGTGGGTACACATGCAGCATTTGTAAGCGTGAACTTACATGTGTCTACTTGTGAGCATGCATTTTATATGAATCTTTAATGTAAATGTATATTTGCAACTAAGATTATGTATTGTAGTTGAATATAATGGTCTTCTTCTATTGGGTGGTTTCAAAATTTACCGACCTCGTTGCTGAAATATCGAGAATTGAGAACCACTGTTTATTTGATCACCATCAAACTTCACAGGATTCATTCTAAAAATATGTTACATGTTTCCTGAAAATTTCGTCAAAATCGGATGAGCGGTTTATGAGTCTATAGGGGACATACATACATACATACATACATACATACATACATACATACATACATACATACATACATACATACATACATACATACACACATCCTTCTTTATAGATATAGATATTGTCCATTTACGCAATCGAGGTGAGATTATATATACTCGAGGTACAGAAATATTTACAATTGCGAAATCCTTATTTTTTATTAACTCGTAAAGCATTTTTCTACAAACTGAATTCGCATTTAAGAATAACCTTACTCATTTTCATAATAAACCTTCTTTATAGTGAATATTACTTAATTCATAAATACATTTATACAACACCCTAGTGCATAGGAGCACAAATGGGTACAGACCAATTTTTTCAAGTACCTACGTATGTATGTACTAACACAAGAAATCTTACGAAAGTTCACATTACTATATTATAAACCAAAAATGAAGCTATACAGTTCTCACTGCTTGCTCCTGAAACGGAAGTGGCAGCCGCAAAAGTGAGCCAATTTTAAGGTCTTACCAACCTAATTTGTAAGAAACTAGTTTGCCAAAATCATTATGTTTTTGCGTATTTCAAATAGTTTACACGTGTTGACTAGATTGTCCTTGAAAGTTAGACTATTCTCGTATTTTTCTCACAGTACGTTTATTTTCGCACGGTATATTTCTGAGTTGAGTTACAAAGATACAAAAGTTGGGCGCAATCGAAACCAAAGATCGGAATTAAGAGTTTATCTGCTCCCGTAGCTGGGTCAGATCATTAACACATTTCTTATCTGCGGGCTTGGGGCGAGTTATCCCCGGGACGTGACTGGGAGAACAGAAGGGATGATAGACACCACCCTACCACATCTCAACCATTAGAAACCAGGTCTGAAGTAAGGGATGTACAAACAGTGTGACTGCACTAGGTCGCTTGAGTTCAAAGTCGCAGACAATGATTTAAAAGATGCTTAAAAATATTATTTATAATTCCGGTCGATAGCTCAGTTGGTAGAGTGCTTGCATTCCATGCCGAGAGCTTGGGTTTGATTCCCACCGAAATTTCGGTGTTTATTTCAAAAACCCAAAATAAAATACCGGCAAGGTTTACTAAGCCTTCACAAGAAATAAGTCCCAGCCCCCTCGGGAGCTGGGAAACCCCCACTTCAACTGAAGTGGTTGGCGTAAGGCCGGTCCCCTTACCATAAAAATAAACGCGACAAGAACTTATACTATGTTTGTAGCTTATTTGCGTTGCGTTATAATAAACTTCGCACAAATTTGAATCAGACTTTTTTCTCGGAGGGGAAACGTCACACTTGTATGGCACTATAGCCCTTAGCGTCCAATAACAAAATATTAAAATGGAGTTTTAGGCTTGCACGACCAGCATGTCTATGATGAGCTACATGGGCGAAACGTCCGGAAGCTCCAACTCCTACAGACAACGGCAACTGATCCTGGAAAACAACTCTCCAGTATCACAAAAACTATGTTTGCCTTTCCGTTGCCAATCCAGCTATGTGACTTTATCTATGTGCATTAATACGTAGACTTAATTACAGAATGCTGTAGGTACTCATTAAAAGCTACGCCTATAATTATTTAAGTTGCAGTGTTACGTTATATGATTGTATAAAATTAAAAAAAAAATGAGTGCAGTGGAGTGCTCGCGCGTTCGCGAGCCGAAGTATCCCGAGCCTGAATGCAGCTTCAACTTTCGTGAACGCGGCGACCCAGCCGCCGCCGGCCCTGTTGACCTGTGACCAAGGCTACGTGTGGCATGGCAAGGAGGTTACACCCCTTACTCTTGGATTTCCTGACATCAAAGGCACCACCTTGTGGACAAGAGCCTGGTGCAGAAGAACTTCCACCCTGTGGCTCTTTACCTGTAGAGGTGATAGTCTCGTGGACTGCCGCTTTCTGGAGCAGTGCTCCGTGCTTAAATCATTGCGCTTAGAGCTTTGGTTAATCTTGCCTCGCCAGTTCAAAATTTCTGCTAACAGAACAGTAATTTGTCGAAGTGTTTTTAATATTAAAATGCAAGTCTACAAATTTCTTTTTTTCGCATTACCCTTTTCAATAAAACTCAAATAAAACCCCGTTTTGTTTTTCTTAAATTATGTTTTCATTTGTCAACCTTCCTAAAATAAGATAAGCAACATCATGGAACAGAATTCCTCGTCCTAAAAGACTGGAACTAGCCGAGAACATTAAAACGTGAGTATAAAAGGTACATCTGATAAGTATGTACTCTAGAGTCTAGGATATACTTGTAAAAGTTTTTTCTTTTCTTATTTTACTAAAAGTCATCATGCCTTTACATTGTTAATTTAATATTTGTATACAGTGAATGTTTTAATCTCAATTTATATGTAAATAAATATCTCGCCGGGGCTGGTACCTCCCCCTCTCCAACTACCTTCCACCTTCCTCCCCCCTTGAGCCGTCATATCGTCAGACATGACACAGATTTAATATTCAGGAAACCACCCCCTCGACCCCCCATATCTCATCACTCCATATTTAATATCAATTTCAACCCTTCACTAAAGCTCTTCTGATTAGATTTTAATCATCAATTCTGAATAATGAGTTTTTTTTGCGCTTCTTCATTAAAGTATGTAAATGTATTTATTTAAATAAAAATCTTCTATGTATTTTTAAGCACACATTATTTAAGGCAGATCTTGGATTATTTTTTGTTTTGCGGTTTATGGTTCCTTGACTTGTAGGTCGGTATGAAACTTATCACCCATACGGCAAAGATTGTTTCACTTTTAATAATTTATCTTTTTTCAGGAAAACTTTGGCAGGACTTTCAGTGCTTTGTTGATTTTTACTTTTGGTTCAAATTTTTGATTACGCATGCAACATTTCAGCATGTGCAAAGTTTTTTTTTAACTGAACGAAAAAAAATATGTGATAATGTATTAAGAAATTCCAACGTATTTTTTTTAACCACAAAAATTACCATACCCATGGTAACAATAACCACGTCCTTCAAACAATATTCCGATATAAATAATTCGTAATAGTACGTTCTACAGATAATCCAATAGATTTTCGGAAGCATCCTCAAGTACCAACTAATTTGAAATTTGACTCTTATTGTATTAAAATTTACGGGGAATTCTTGTAAGACTTCATTACCTACCCCAAATATAAAACTCAAAACAACCGTAAGAAACTTAAACGCTCACCCTAGGCGCTGTTTAGTTTCTATACATGTTTTGCCAAACAGCTTTCGTTGAATATAATACTTTCGGTAGAGGTTAAAATAAGTATGAAGGCGTAACTCTAAGTACACAACTTTACGGTTAATCTTTCAACTCAAACAAATCGTTTTCCAAAACAAGTATCTAAAACTAAAACGCTTACTAGTGGGGTAGTTTTAGTTTACATGCATTTTTGAGAAAACGCTGTAATTGAGATTTTATACTTGTGGTTCAGGTTGTTATGTGTATGTTAGACGTTTGGCGTTCCTACAATCGAGAGCATCAGAATGAGAATGGTTTTCTGATAAGTCAAGATTTCACGAGAGGCATAATCTTTCCCGTAAAAGCCCGCTGTGTTTATGCCTGCCGCGGATTAAGCCATATACATTATATCTAAGCCAATACATGTACATGTGCCTATTTACTCTCGCGAAGATATCTAAGCAAGGATCTCACGAGGAAGCTCCTTGATATGAATTGAGGTTAAACACATGAGATATAAGACTTCTTCTTCGTCGTTTGCCTGTTTAAATACAATGTAAGATTGGCTTGATTTTGATCCAACTTCTCCCATCTCGAGTAGATCTTTAGCTTATCAGTCTTTTTTTCTGGATATCATCGAGCTTTATAGTGATTGACTTTGTTACCAGTTCTGGGCTATAATTTTACCATAAATTATTATACAAAAATGAAGATTTCCCCTATAAATTACAATATGATTAGTTTTGGTAAGTTTTGATACGATACAATAGATGGATACACCTTTTCATATATATTTAAGTACATATTATGTACTCGTTTGTATAATTTTTTTATATGTTTGGTCATTAATTGATTAATTAATAAATCTCAGGGGGGCTAGGCTAAAATAAAGATTATAATTTTGTTTATAATTAGTACATCTGATACAATTTTTGGTCTTTCGATAAACACCTTCAACATTTTTTCTTTGCATCTTTTTGGTTGACGCCATTCTCGAATCTCACGTTTTGTATTTTTTATATTCTTGATCCATTCTTTAAACTGTATTTTCCAATTCATAAACCTTTTCACATCAAAGTTTTCAAAAACGTTTTGAAATTCATTTTTTTTAAGGATCTGAAAGATACAATCATTACCTCTTCTGCTTTCTTTTAATGTACATTAACAACAAAATATACCTCCTAAATTACAAATTATTACAATGAGACTGATACTTATGTACTTCTTATTTATAATATATTTTTTCTTCTCTTTTAATTCCAGATATCTTCTTCAACATCACCCTGCGCCGGAAAACCCTCTTCTACACAGTCAACTTGATCGTACCCTGCGTCGGCATTTCTTACCTTTCAGTCCTCGTATTTTACCTACCAGCCGATTCCGGAGAAAAAATAGCCCTCAGCATCTCAATCCTGCTCTCCCAAACCATGTTCTTCCTCCTCATATCCGAAATCATACCTTCAACATCTCTTGCTCTGCCTTTACTAGGAAAATACCTCCTCTTTACCATGTTGCTTGTCGGCTTGAGCGTAGTGATTACCATCATAATATTAAACGTCCATTACCGCAAACCCAGCACCCACAAAATGGCACCTTGGGTTCGGAAATTCTTCATAAAAAGGTTGCCCAAGTTGCTCTTGATGCGCGTCCCGAAGGACCTGTTGAAGGACTTGGCTGCTGATAAGATTTCTGGGAGGAACGTGAAGAAGAACAAGTTTAATGCTGCTCTGGCTGCGGCCCAAGGTCAAGCTAATTCCAACGCCTCTAGTCCTGACTCCATCCGACATCATATGCCTGGAGGATGCAATGGACTCCACTCTACCACGGCAACCAACAGGTAAACTTGAAAATTTGTTTGAATAATTGGTCAAAAAAATACCAATTGTTATTCTTAGGCATTTTGGTTTTCCGTTGAACCTATGCTTTGACAAACTAATGATTCCTGGTCTGGAAGTCTCATCACCACGGTAACTCTTACCTACCCAATATTGGTAATATTCGTATGAAGACTAATCAGCTGTAGTCAATCAGCATAAATCAACGATCCCATACATGATTAATTATTTAAAACTTGTTTTGTTTCACATATAAATACTATTATTTTAACTATCACTTTACGTACTCACTCCATTTCATACAAAGTCTACAATTACAATTCATATTTCATGAATTGGCTTTCATGTTTATAGAAATCCGAGCTGGCATTAAATCAACTAAGCCATTTAACAAATACATCAATCACATCTCATTTTGTGTTTCCAATGAGATATGAAACGATGGCTACTACGGGACATTATTTACTATTACTACTTACAATACATGCTTCCAAATAACAATATAATGGTTATTTATCTCTGGAAAAAATATCTTTTCAATCCTAAAAAAAGTTTTTATTTTTTAGTTTCAAAAAATCTATGACTAGATTCTAAGAAATACTGTGTTCCAAATTCAAATATTTCTGACAGATAAATTCTATTCTTTTTTTTACACTCTATGGTTGTTTAATAGAATTACATTCTCAGCCATATCATTTTTCGTACCTAACATAATGCAGATTTATTCCTTTTTCAAAATTATTTTTTACAGATAATCTTTATTCTTTTGTTGACTTTTTAAATTTTTATGGCTGTCCAGCTCGACTTTTCTTACACCTACAAAACAACAAATAAATTGATTTTTGGAATCTGTACGCCTTACTTACTCTGTGGTACTGAGTTCATTTAATAATAACTTTTATTTATTTTAGTTGTTGGATACCAATGCATTCTTACCACATATTTTTTAAACCTCACAAATTTAAAATTCATTCCAAATTCAAATGTGATGTTTGACAGATAATGTTCGCTCCTCTGTTTTTAATATTTATGGCTATTAAAAGCCAAAGTTTTTGCAGCCAGATTCAATTTGTTTATAAGTAGGTATTTAATATTATTTACCTAAGGCGTTTTTTTTTAAATGATGCTTTTTAGCATTTAGCTTCTGAATTAAAAATATATTTATCTTCTTATAAGGATGAGATGTCTTTAAAATAAAACAAACACACTTTTTAAATGTTTTCTCTCTGTATTAGATTCAGCGGCCTGGTCGGCGCTCTGGGCGGACTCAGCGGCTATAATGGTTTGCCCAGCGTCATGTCGGGCTTGGACGAGTCCTTGAGCGATGTAGCTCCACGCAAGAAGTATCCTTTCGAGCTGGAAAAGGCAATCCACAACGTAATGTTCATCCAGCATCACATGCAACGACAGGACGAATTCAATGCGGTGAGACACACAACGTTCTATCCATGTTTTTCAATAGTTTTTGGTCCTGATTTCCCTTTTGTACACGATCCAATCGTGTACGAAATCGGACTTCTAGAAGGGTATAGGGATGTACGTTAGTTTTTTCCCGGTATGTCTGACAATCCCATATATTTCA
The DNA here is from genome assembly GCA_951799405.1 of Agapetus fuscipes. Taxonomy (NCBI): domain Eukaryota; kingdom Metazoa; phylum Arthropoda; class Insecta; order Trichoptera; family Glossosomatidae; genus Agapetus; species Agapetus fuscipes. The sequence goes on along the minus strand of OX637337.1, from coordinate 7,667,874 downwards.
CGACCATCTGAAAAGGAAGTAACACTCCACAAGTTATCGCATAAACATGCTGCATGTGTAGTTAACAAAATTAACCTGAAACCTCTAATGAGCATAAACCCCTACAACTCTTGCCATTGTTTCAGTGGAACGGGCTTAGATTGACATTTTTATTTTTTTTTAAAAAACCGAAATCATCATTTTATATTGAAATCTTGTAAAAAAAATAAAAAAAATACTCTTATTCCTTTTATCTAACCTCTTTTACACTAGATAAGGGTGTAAAAGTGTTAAATTTGATTTTTATTAGGAAGCATTAATTACAAAGACTCAAAAAGTTTGAACTTTTATCCTTTGTCACATGATATGTTCCTTTTGTCATACTTTCCTTATTGCCCTTATGCAGACTTTGATAGACTTCAGAAAACATCAATCTTATTTCACTTCGTCTTTTATTTCACAGGAAGATCAAGACTGGGGTTTCGTCGCCATGGTCCTGGATCGTCTCTTCCTTTGGATCTTCACCATCGCTTCCATCGTTGGAACCTTCGCCATCTTGTGCGAGGCTCCAGCTCTCTACGACGATACCAAGCCCATCGACATGGTCTTGTCTTCCGTGGCTCAGCAGCAATTCCTTCCTGAAACTGAGAGCTCTTAAATTACTTATTTTTCCAACTCCAGAATATTTTAAAAGTGGAGAATAAAAGCGATGTTCCTTGATGTACGTAAGATAGTAAGTGAATCGTACTGTATTTAGCATTACCGCCAACTATGTGTGTTTGACACTACCAACTGTAAACTAGAAAAAATCGGGAATTAAAATCGGGAAAATCGTCATATATCCGAGGGGTATTTTGAATATTCGGAGTCAATTTTAAAAAAAAATACCAGAAAATATGAAAAAAAGGTAAACGGAGTCAATCGTTGACAATCTCACTCGTGTATTTGACTTGTGAACATGTATGAACTATGTAGCTATTTCATGACACAATTAACTAATACACGGCATCTAAATAATCATGTGAGATTCAATGGTGCGAATGGATTAATTAGTTGAGATTTAAATGCATACAAAGACAATTTAATACAAAATTACGTAACAATTCTGAACAAAGAAGTTACTGATTTGTTTTTGAAGTACCGATGCAGATTTTTGATGATCGTACTTATTTGCCAATATACAGTGCAAATGCTGGATGGATATGAAATAAAACCATTGAAAAATTTCTGCTTTAAAAAAAAAGAAGAAAACGCACAAAAAAGTGATGTAAAGGAGGTAAGTCGTGTTACGATTATTGAGGAATAAGCCAACTCTAACGGGAAGGGTGGTAGAATACTGTTACAGTTACAAAAATAAGGTGTAATATGAAGCTTAGGTTCTTACATACAGTTTTAAAAAGTTTGTAGGCTTCCGCAAAAAAACTAAATAAATAAAGAATTGCATAATTTATAATTAATCATGGAAAAACAAATAGAAAAACAAAACTAGGAATCTAAGGAAAACGGTCTTATTGTAAATATTTAAAGCTTTCACGGAAGGCTGCTGTTGCTTAATTTTATTCTTCCAGATTTTAGCTGGGATCAATCGCTTACGTTTCGTTACAGATCTGTGTGAAACTTCTCGAGAGCTTTGTTATTTAATAGTAGTATCCCACAAATGGTTTATTTTTTGATAATATCGAAGAAAGTAAAACCTCGTAACAATATTGTATGAGGGCATTAGAATCAAAAAGGCAAGTGTCCTATAAACTATCTATGGGATACTGTGTCCTATAAACTAGTGTCCTATGGACTAGTGTCCTATAAACTATTTATGGGACACTTGCCTTTTTGATTCTAAGGTCCTCAAATATATCGTCAAATCAAAGACATGATAATTTATGTTCCGTGATCTGTGCATGATAACATGGATTTTTGTATGAAAGTACCCGTTGATGGTTGTGAAGGGATTGCGATGGACTGATGGAACTGGGACATCAGCGTTTTGTCACACCAAACTGTCCTGAACCTCCATCTATTTCTTTTACATTTAAAACATGATTTTTACCTTTTTAGACGAAAATTATTTGTTTTTTTTTTCATTGGAAAAATATGCAAGAAAAAATGGGATTCAGTTTTCTGAAATTAAATGACAAACGGCTAAACGCTTCGCAGATTATGTAGCTAATTCATTTTATTGATTTTGCACAACTGAGTCAGCATTGTATCATAATTAATTGAATCAATAAATCTATGACAACGTTGATAAATTCCACAAACTGTTTGCCCGCATTTGATAAATAAGCTTTCAGTGCATTTACTTTCATGCTATTTCAATTAATAAATTGAACTAAAATAATTATAATCGTTACAATATAAATGTCTCATCTCAGATAATGTTATAATAATAATAATAATGATAGTTATATTTAGATTACTTATTTGAAATGTTGATTTCAAATAAGGTACTAGGTAAAATATTCAATTTTCAACAAAGTAATATGCAGGATAAAAGAAAAACAGCTTTGTTTTCGATTACGTAATCGAAAACAAAGCTGTTTTTATTTATCCTTAATGGTGAAAGATTACAAAGTTAATGCCTCTACAATCAATAAAACTAACATGCAGTTTAGGTCTACGAATATATGCCAATGCAAATAATTTGAATACGCCCTAAAAAATATTTTGACGTGTTAAAAATTGCTTTATTCGATCAATATTTTCTGCCATTATTACCTATGCAGTGATCTCTAAGTATATACGAGTAATAGTTTGTTTTTATAAACTGTTTTGAACTTTGTTTTGTACATACGGATCTGACATACTTATTAACATATATTTATATAATTTTTTCAGTAAACATGTACTGAAAAAAAAAATTTTTTTGAAAAGATTAATAAATGAAAGGATGGCATTGTACAGGAAATAAATAAAAGAAGGTAGATTTTTTTATTCAGTGCTAATTGTAGTTGTAACAAGTTTCTTTAAAGTTGTAACGTACTTTGATATTACAATGAAAATCGTACTTAATAATAAAAAAGTTATGTAGGAACATTTCACGATGAAAAAATGTAGGTTGATATAAATGTCAAATGTACAAGAAAAATTTAGACGAAAGTCTTAAAAAATCATTTGAAATGATTTAGTTGCCACTGTGCCAATCCTAATCCTGTTTACAGGAAAAAGTTTTTTATTGCAACTGTAAAATTTTCAATCAACATTTAAAGTAGCTTAAATATTTAAAAAATTATAATAAATAAAAATACAATAAAATATCTAGTACTTTTGCAATAGATATTTAATATCGTTCATAAAACATACTTTGAATAATTCGGTTATCTTTAACCCTTTTATAGTGCACATTCAAAATACGACGCATTAAAAACATCGTCAACAAAACTAATGACCTTTTTAGAATTTCAATTGTAAGCTGCTTAGGAAATAGTAAAATATTAAATGAAATTTACGTTTTTGCTTAATAGTATTTTTTCTACTTTCTGTTAAATATTATTACATTACTTACACATAACTACGAGTAAAATGGTTGTTAAAAAAAATATGTAGCTAGTAGAATTTTTCATCGTTAAAATACTATAAAAATTGGCGTAGATGTGCTTAAGTAAAATTTAAAAGGAATAATAAATAAAGTGAGAAGAAAGAAACGTAAGTTTTAATCAATGATGTAATTGTTAAATAATGAAATGATGTAACTCTGTCATTATTACTAAAATAATGTTAGGATGAAATAATGATTTAATGTATCGAAAAAATGATGTAATCAATGTCTGTGAAAATATGAAACACCATGTGATGATGAAAATAAAGGGATGAGTTTGTATTTTGGCATATAATAATAATAATATTAGGATGATTTATTTGGTGAGCGCTGTTTTTGTGTGTAACACACCTCAAGAGCCCTCTGCGAGCTTGGTCGTCGCTGTATAAAGCGCCAATTCTCAAGCAAGACCCAGTTGTTGTAAGGTTGGATGGACCTTTCAGTGACCGGTCTTTGGTAAAGGTTTATGAATTTTTCAACTCAGCGAAGAGCACATTCGAAATATAAATGGTATATTTTTTGTGCCCGGTTCAAGATGCCAATGACATGCGGTGTACCTGAGCTGTAACCCATCCAAGTACTATCCGCGCCCAATGTTGCTTAACTTCGGTGATCTATGGGAACCGGTGCTTTCAACATGGTAACGTCGTTGACCTGTGGGTATGGTTTTATTTATGGTGTTGATATGTGGGTATGGTTTTATTAAATGTATACATAAATTATAACCTAGCTCAAAATGATTTTATTTAATCAAGGTAGTACATAAATAATCGTAGAAGTTACATTTGTTTCGTTTATATTAAGTTTTCAATCTCTACCTCAATTTATATTATTTGTTTTTATTTAAATAAATATGTTGTTAGTACCTTAACTAAGAAATTAAAAACATGTTTTTTTATTAATAAGTCACTTTCAGTGTTATTCTCAAACAGTAAAGCGATGACTCAGCCTTAGCCTACAGTGAATTTTCTATACAAAAAATTGATGGACCGTAAATCAGCTATGGATCAAATGTTTTGTGAATAGCACTGTTTGAATCAGTTGAAAAACACGTATAATATATCTCAATTAGCCTATTATTATTTAAGTAATGAATATGTATCTACTTGTACTATTTAATCCCTCTATGTAATTTGACTGATTTAAATGTTATATTTATGTTATTAAAGGATTTATTAAAAAAAAAAACACACTAGTTTTTGTTCATTTCTTTGAATGGAAAATCAAATTTAAAAATTAGCTTTAAATGTTGTTTTTTATGAACCGAGTTACTCCTCTGTGCTATCATTATCGCCATAAGCACAACAACTCAACAAAGAGATGGGTGATGATCTACTTGATCAACCGCAGCCAGCGCTGTCTTTTCCAGTGCTTGATTTCTCCCAGAATATATTATACTGTTATAGTTTGACAGACTGCCAACAATCCAGCCACCTTGATCTTCGTGAATAAATAATGAAAAAAAAAACGAAGTCATGACAAATTAAAAATACACGTTACATATGTATCTGCTTATTTTTTTTTCTCAATTTGAAAATTAAAATTTAACAACTAAAAACCTCCACCGTAGATTTTCCTGGATAGACATCAGTTGTCAATGGTTTGGCATTGTCATAGAAAGTCACTTCAAGGTGGTCACCTCCAATCAAAGGATTGCAACTGTGATAGGAGATACCAATCTTCAATAGGAGAATTATTAAGAACAAGAACAACATTGACTTTTTGATACCATTACGTTATAGCTCAATGCTTACTAAATAATGGGCTCATATTTATTTTAAAACAAAAACAAGAAGGCTTCTATGCTATTCGTGAATTTTTATCTATAATAATCTAAATTGTAAAGACACATTGACATTCAAGGCTTATATTCAATGCACGCCGAGAGACAGACACCTATAAGTTCACACTTACATATGCTGGATGTGCATTTTAAAAAACCCCCACATGAACATAAACTTTGGCAACTCTTGCCGCCTTTCCCTGAAACGGGTCGGCAAAACTGAAGCTTTACAGCAATGATTGTTATAAATGCAAGAACTAACCACACCCATCGATATATAAGAACTCCATGATCACATCCTTATAATCCATGCATTATAAGTTCACACAGCATCATCTATAAATCATACCACCGATTACCAGTATTAAACATCTTCAACGTCTCATGAACGTTTTTAAACCAACACTTATTACAAAGTAACTTGCAAACTTTATTCTCAAAGTTAATAATTCCAAGCTTATAAAATATGAAAAACAATATGAACAGCAAGGTAAATAATAACAACAATAAAACTTCACAGCTAAAGAGCAGTTTTTGTTGCTAAGTATACAGTTATATATGTATTGCAGAATGCGCAGCAAGTTTCACGTACAGCTCCACCATAAGCTACAAACGTAACTTTTATTTCTAAATGAAACTTGTTGCACAAACTTGTGCTGTTATTCTCATAGTTAAAAAGCTGAAGCGAAATATTCTGGAAATTTAGAGATGAACAAATGAACAATAATATGAGAAATATTTTATTTTTTCGCTGGAAAAGTTTTCTTTTGCAGTCCAACTTTGGCGATGCATTACGCGAGTGAGTGGTCTCCATAAAACATTAATTTTCCTATTTATTTAAATGGTCAAAATTATTTTTTTATTTGACAGTTGAAAAAATTTAGGCATTGTTGGAGCAAGTTAGATAGATTTGTCTATGGAACATAGACTATTTGTGACTAAGAAAGAAACGTGATTAAGCTACACATATAGTGTAACTTCTTGCCACGTTCTCCCCGAAGGTTCGCATGTGGCGACTAAGCGCCGAAACGGAAAATCATTTCTGACACCCTCGGTGGGATTCGAACCAGAGCTCTCGGTATGGAATGCAAGCACTCTACCAACTAAGCTATCGACTGGACTATAAACATCTTTACTTCTCTAGCCTTTTGTTAGTCTTATATTTCCTTATCACATTCGTAGTATGCATAAACATGAAGAACCGATAGTTCAACATCGGTAATGAGGGCAGACATTCACAAATTTTCTCGAAACAGGGTAAACCACGACGCACGCTATCTACAGAGAATGATGTAATACAGTTTGTTTGAAGCAGATCATCAGTGAAATTCGGTGAGTCTTTTATATAATCCTCGACTCCGATTCCTTAACATTTTTACTTGGTGCCACACTTGGCTCCAACAGACATTACAACACTAAAGATTTTGTGATTGGTGCCAAGCTGGAGGACGGTGGCAGAAGACGGAAGCGGATGGAAATTCAAGATAACGGAGGTCAAGGCTCGATATGGTCATTGAAAAAGACACTAACGGTTGCATTTCTCATATTTTATGTAGTATTTTTTCAGCTTTTAAATTGCAATTCTGCATAAACGCATTGACATCTACAGTCAACTTTTAATTTTTAAAGAAGAGAAAACATAACGCCTAATTGGCGAACAATTAAGTGGATACAGTAGAGATCAAAATGAAAGAGAAAAACCTAAACTGATTATTTTATTTCTGATTCTAGCTAAGTACGAGTAATCTTCTAATGCAGTCTGAGTGTTTTCTTCAACCTTTTATTTTTATAAAATCTTCATACCCTCATGAATCATATACCGTCGATTATTGTACTTTAATTTGGTATGCGGCTGACCACCCATGCTGTAGAAAATTATTCACTTTGCCAATGTCACCCCTGTTTCAGGGTAGGACGGCAAGTATGTCCATTTGAGATTTGAGGTTTTATATTGTAGGTTCACATGCATGAGCGAACTTGCACGTGTCTGCTTGTGAGAATGCATATAATGTGAATCCCCAATGTTACATATCTTTGCACCTTAGGATTACAAATCTGGTTCACCTTCAATGAAGTACTTTTTGTATTTACAAGTAGAATGCAATTCATCCACAAATTCTATCTTGAGCAACAACAATTAATTATCGATGAACATCATCAATTGACTTCTTTATTAATAACTACCCAACGACATCTTTTAACACAAGATCAAAGCTACCCTCAACAGAGTCAAAGTCAAACCAGCAGTGTTTTATTTCAAACAAACACTAGTCACATTGCCACCGCCCTGTTCACATAGCCATGTCTCTTACTTTTTTATTTCAATTAAGCTTTTTATTTTCTGTTATCAATATCGATCTATCCTGTATTTTTCTCCTTCAAGGATTTTCACAAGGTCTTTCAGTTATCGTTCGATTCGAGAAAAACACTCACCACAAAATCAGATGCCTCCTTGGTCTCTATCTTCTGAAGTCCTGAGGCCACATTAAACTTTCTGATGAGAGAAGGCCAGTAACCTAAGTATAAAGCTTAATGTTTAAACGCAACCATAGCGTTTTACCAAAAATGTATGGAAAGTTAAACACTCAGTCAAGAAGCTGCTTTAGTTAAGATATCTTTTTGATAGACGCATTAGCTGAGTAAAAACTTTTTCTTTTGTACTTGGGGTTCGGCTCTGAGAAATCGTTTAGCTTGGCAAACAGAAAAGGAAAATGATTGCGTATCGAGTGGCGAATGAAACACATTCTGCTCTTTGCTCCACCCCACAGGGCTTTTGACTTGAGCGACTGTTTAACATTTTTATTTGCATTTTATAAATAAGTCATTTGCCTTTGAGGAGCTTCTCTTTTTTTCCTAGAGGCGAATTGAAAATAAGATAACAGCCATCGAAGGTTTTGATGGAATTCATTTAATAGAAGATAAAGCGTCTGGATGTAAAAAAAAACATGAAATTTATATGAGTTTAGTGACTTGCAAAATTTAAGTTTCAATGTTATCACAAGTGAAAAATAATACATTATAACTATGCGTGAATCGCCTTCCTAAAGGCAAAACTAAATAAGGTCTTGTAAACTGATTTGAGAAATCGTGGATAAAACATTTTATTTGGGAGTAACTTCTAATAGTAAGTCTATCTATAATCTAAGCTGCAAGGATATGTTAACATTTAAGGCTCATATGAAATGCATGCCTACAGACAGGCACATGTAGGTTCGCGCCTACACATTCTGCATGTGTGCATACAAATAAAGAAAACCTCACATGGACATAAACCTTGCAACTCCTGCCGCCGTTCCCTGAACCGGGGTGGCATTGGCAAAAGTGAACCGATTTTTACAGCACGGGTGGTCAGCCTCGTACCAACCTATCAGTCAAGAAGTGAAACAATTAAAAGGAAATACTCATGATAAACTAAGCTACAAGGTCTGAGGCAACAATGTTAGCTTAATATGTCACTTATTCAGTTTTACCTAAATGCATCGAAAATTTAGTTTCACAAATCACAGCTACATAGTTGGTCAAAATGACAAAAAAAAACTATTTGGCTCATGGAAAAATATAATCAATGTAAGCTATTGCCAATCGGTAAATGACCATCGAGGCTTGGAAAAGATGGTCATTATGACGAACCCAAATGGGCGCAGGACAGTGGTAAGGCCCAGATAAGGTGTCTGAACAAAGTGGTGGCGACTGTCATGCGGTAGTAGTATTGGACTGGGGGAAGAAGGCGCTGGACAGGCAGCGGTGGCTGAGGTTAATCACAAGGCCAATACCCAGCCAGAATTTTAATGTCATTGATGATGATGATGCTATTCTATAAAGATTCGATTAAAAATATCTCAAAAATAAAGTATTTATTTAAAAAATTTCAAATGGAAAACAAAGTTGTAATTCACTTATTTAACAATTTATTCACTTTGTTTTCCATTTGAAATTTTTTAAATAAATAAAAATGGACTTTCACTGTGTTAATAAATCCACCCTTAAAAATACAAAAATAAAGTGTTTAAAAAAAACATTCAGAGTATCTTAAGCCGATGAAATCCAATGACGAGTATCCTAAAAGATAAAATTTGAACAAAAAATAAATGGAATCTATTTTAATTCTTGATAAACTAGGTAAGTCCACAAAACTTGTTAATTAAAACAAGAAAGATAATTTTTTTAAACCTTTATCACTTAAAAATCTGACTTTTCTTGAGACAACTTTAAACCTTCATTATCATTTTATCAAAATTAACAAAGTCTATTAAACTTTTTTTAAATCTTAGACACTTTTAACTGCAATTTTCAGTTTAATAACAGCTAATTTACATGAAGCAACTCATAAATACTCTTCAGGCTCTTGCGGAGCTTTAAACTGGGTAATTTATCTTTGAATGGAGAAATAATCCCGCCATTTATTGCATGAGAGACTTGGGGTATAATCGTGTCGTCAGTTTAAGATCCCGGCAGTTTGTTTAACATGCGATTCCCGCTGCAATCTAACTTCACTGACCCGACAACTTCGCCTCGCCTCGCCTGCACTCAGAACCCTGTACTTACAAGCATTGAGCTAGTGGAGACGAAACTAGATTGCGACATTGTAACATGCTATGAGGCCAACTTGTCAACCAAACCTGACACAGAGCTGTCAAACATGACAGAATAAATCTAATCTAATCTAATCTAAGTTGCAAAGATATGTGACATTGGAGATTCACATAACATGCATTCTCACAACCAGACACGTACAAGTTCGCGCTTGCATATGCCTCATGTGAACCTACAACATAAAACAAAATCTCAAATGGATATACACCCTGCAACTCTTGCCGTTCTTCCCTGTAAGAGGGGTGACATTGCAAAGTGAACCATTTTTACAGCATGGGTGGTCAGCCGCATACCAACCTATAAGTCAAGGAACAGTCAAACAATAATAAATATTAAACAAATTAGGCTGATTTATTTGGTGAGCGCTGTTTTTGAGTAAATCACACCTCAAGAGTCCTCTGCGAGCTTGGTTGTCGCTGTAGAAAGCGCCAATTCTCAAGAAAGACCTAGTTGGTGTTAAGCTGGATGGACCTATGGTGGCCGGTCTTTGGTAAAAGCACATTAATTTTTGTACCCAACAAAGAGCAAATTAGAAAAATTAAATATTTTTTCATGAACCGACTACCTTCCAATCACAAGACTGAATGTTAACTGCTAGACTACGATCGCTCCAAATGTAATGCTTAATATTCATGTGAAATTCTATATTTTCTTACATATTAATAATACTTAAGAAACCTACAGATCAGCCTCAACAATGGGTCGTCGAATATCTGAATTCGTAAATCAATATTTATCTATGTTTGTAGAGAATGATGAGTAAATCTAATTTAATAACACCCCTGTTTCAGGGAAGGTCGGCAAGAATTGCAGGGCTTATGTTCATTTGAGATAGGGTTTTTATGTAAACATGCATAGGTATGAGACTGACCACCCATACTATGAGGCTGACCACCCAAAAAAGGTTCACTTTGCCAATGTCACCCCTGTTTCAGGGAAAGTCGGCAAAAGTGGCTGGGCTTATGTTCATTTGAGGTTTGGTTAATTTATAAGTACACATTCAGCATTTGTAAGGGTGAACTTACACGATTCTGTTTGTGGGCATGCATTTGATATTATGAGTTTGTAATGTTAATATGTCTTTGCAACTTAGATTATATATTATAGATAGATGCAGCATGGTTACTTACATGTGTGGGCTCATAGGAATGCATTCATAAACATCTTATATGTTACATATTATAGCCTAGATTATAACCTAGATTATAGATTTCACTAATTCGATTGTGAAATACGAGTAAAATATATTATTCTAGAGAAATGTTTATTGGCTACGATGTACAAGATTTTTATATTTGTTCCCCTAGTTGCTCGGATTTAACAGGGGGGAGTTGAGGGTGCTATTTCAGCCCAGTGGGTTGCTTGCGAGTCTTCCACCCCAAGACGAGGCAAGACGCCAGTTTGCGTTTATCGATGCCGAGATTGCTGGGGTATTATGGACGGTGGAAGGGACTGCCTTGCAGTAATCAGAACTGCAACTTGCATCATGCAATTAGATTTACTGAATAAACTGAGCTTAAACGAAGTAACAAGTTGATAATATCATTACATTCATCTAAGAAGTTTTTTTTGCAAAATAAACTTAAAGTGAAGTAACAAGGTACATAATTGACGGTTATCATTTAAGCGTGAACTTATTCTGCTTGTGAGAATGCATATAATGTGAATCCCCAATGTTACATATCTTTGCAACTTGGATTAGATTCGATTAGGTTAGATCATGGACGCGGAACATTTTTTTTTCAGTATTTTATTGGGATGCCGTCCTTAGCAACCCTCTCTCTACAACTCAATAATCTAAGTTGCCAAAATTTATTACATTTAAGATTCATATTAAATGTATTCCCATAAGTAGACATGTATTAGATCGCGCTTATACATGCCTTAGTGGGCTTACAACATAAAAATCCAGTCTCAAATGAACATAAACTCTGCAACTCACGCCGATTTTCCATGAAACAGAGGTGCCATTGGCAAAGTAAACCATTTTTTTACAGTATGGGTGTTCAGTCTCATGCTAACCTTTAGGTCATGGAACCATCACACCAATAACAAAATATTTACTTGCCTTTTTACTATTGACTATGTCAATTTATGTGCGGACCTCATTATTAATCGTCTTCTTGTTCATGGGTAAATAGAATTGGAATATAGAAATGGACCAAAAGTGTAAAAAATTGGAAGAATATTGTGGCCTCTTACCCTTTTCAGTTTTTCTATATAATTTACATTATTCAAATACAAAAATAACTGACGGGAAAATAAACTAAAAGCCCCTTTTAGGTAGAAAAGTGTAATATTCAAAGTTTTATGTCTGCTACGCTAACGCACGCATCAGGGCGATATCCGTTTTGCCCAGGACGTGCTTCGTCGGTAACCTAGGAGAGTCAGGGGGGCCGGCACCTGTAAATTCCATAGATGAAATCTTTCATAACAAAGACTAACGCGGGAAGAAAAAGCGCCAAAATCTCACTTTACGATCTATAAAATACCGGGCCTCGCTCCTCGGTACAAAACTGCGCGGCTAGAATAGTGACGTCTACTATTTTGTGAAAGCATTTTGTAACTTTTTTCATCGTCAAAAGTAAATTCAGTTTTAGATAACTTCTTGAAAATAAATTCATTTGTATTTAAATTCTGAAACTGAAAGATATTTTTGCAAATAACAATTAGAAATTATTTTATACTATGTTTCTCTATACGTATGGAGTTGCGCTGAGTATGCTTTTCAACTCGTATTTCACTTTTTTAATATGACGGTGGAAAATGCACTTTCAATGGACTCGGAAATTATTTTCTCAGGGAGTAAACGTCAGTTTTGTCCTTAGCAACCAATAAAAAAATATTTGTTTACTTTTGCCCTATCAACTCGGCTGGATGACATCACAATATTGCGTATTTCACTATAAGGGAAATATTTTTTTTCTACTACTGGATTCTTTCATAAAAAGCTTAATTATTTTGTATAAAATCAACGCAACGGTTCTTTGCTACATTTTTTCAGCAATAAAAGAGTATTTTTTTTTATTTGGAAGATAGTTGAACCTTACTCGTATTTATTTCTAATCTAATCTAGATTGCAAAGATACGTAAAATTGAGGAATCACTTTATATCTATTCTCACAAGCAGACACGTATAAGTTCGCGCTTGCACATGCCGCATGTGAACCTACAACATACAAACCCGAATCACATAATATGAGCATAAGCCCTCTCACTTTTGCCGACTTTCCTGAAACAGGAGTTACATGGGCAAAGTGAACCATTTTCTACAGCATGGTGGTCAGCCGCATATCAACCTATGATGATGATGATGAGTTGATGATTTCTTCGTAGCGCTGTTTCGTGATGTAATCACTCCAAGGGCGCTTGAGTTTTGTATAATATAAGAAAAAGTTATATTACTCGTATGCTTAGAAACAGAAACTCACTGCACACAATATAAACTGGTCTACAATACCTAATCTATTTTATCTAAAAAAAAATATTTACAAAAAATTCACAAAATCTATGGAATAACCATAGATTTTTCTTTACACTCATTCCATGAAAAACGCTACCGTATGCCTCACAAACAAAGTTGCACAAACGATGTCATTTATTTTTTAGTATAATAGGAAAAGACATTTATATTGGTTTTATAATTTTTCTACCATGTCAAAGTTGAGCAACATGTAAGGGATTATAAAGGAGCATTTATAATACCAGACGGTGGCAACTATCATACAGCTAACTGTCATGTTACAGTGACACTGACACTTCACTAGTTTGGGAAATTTCCAAAACTTCATATGAGAGTGGTTGTTATGTTATAAAAGTTCGAATTTCAGTTATTAAAAGGTATTTCCGACAGATCAGCATCAAAGTAACACCCGTTACACAAAACAGGTAAAAGTTAATTTCATTACTTCATTTTACAAGTAATTAAGGTCAAGCTTTAATTCTTAATCATAATCCATTCTTCATAGCGCTGTTTCGTTGTGTAGTCACTCTAAGGGCGCTTGAGTTTTGTATAATATAAGAAAAAGTTATATTAAGTTTAGAAACAGAAAATCACTGCACAAAGTATAAACTTGTCTACAATAATCTATTTTATCCAAAGAAAAATATTTACAAAAAATTCACAAAATCTATGGAATAAACATAGATTTTTCCTTGGCTATTTTTTTGTCTTTTTATTTGAAAATACACACTTTATCTCATCCAAGAGCGCACTATCTACCCACGGTGATATATGACAGTGGAGTGGATACTCTCTGCGCGGCCTTATGTACATTATCGAGGAACTGCGTTGGCAGAATTTATCTTTGTAAGTAATCGCTTGTTACCACGCCTTCTCACATAAATAAGCTCTCACAAGTACCCCAGTACACCAACATTACGTTCAGAGTTTCACCAAAAAATATATAAAAACTAAAACAGCATCCCTTGTGTGCATTTAAGTTTCATATATATTTGGTAAAACGCCGTGCTTAAGTAATGTTTTACACTTGGGCTAGTGTATTGATGGAGACGCCAATGTTCCACTATCTCAAATTCTTGTGATATTTTTCGCACTTACGAGTAAACCACTTATTCAAGATGAACACTGGCGCCCGTATTCATAAACAATTCTGTTATATTAAGATAAGTACATTTTTTGGGCTTTGTACATATGATATAACTATTTTTTAAGTAAAAGAAGAAAGTGTATGAAAAAGGCGATGGATATGAATGAATTAAAAGAGATGTGGATAGGAAGAAATAGAGGCAGCTCTGCAGAGGCTCTGGCAACCCCTAAAGGAATAGCGACAAAGTTACAGTTACAGTTAACGTCCATTACAGGCTATGCAAGAGCTTTTTTGACGTTGGCAGCTCCAAAGTTAATATTTTTTTACACTCCATTGTTTTTCTGCCTTCAAACTCTTATAACAACATGTAACGCTACTAAGCTACACATATAGTGCAACTTTTGCCGCGTATTCTCCGAAGGAGTGCATGTGGCGAGTGGAACCTATTTATTTGTACAGGTAAGTAGGTCGGCGTTACGCCAATCACTTCAGTTGAAGTGGGGATTTCCCAGCTCCCAAAGAGGCAAGTACTCATTTCTTGTGAAGTCTATGTAAACCTTGCTGGTATTTAATTTTGGGTTTCGAAATAAACCCCGAAACGGGGAATTATTTCTGACACCCTCGGTGGGATTCGAACCCGAGCTCACGGTATGGAATACAAGTACCATACTAACAGAGCTATCAACCGGATACCTACTTAAGTTGCTTAAGTTAACTTAAGTTAATTAAGTAACCTGAATTCGAAATAAATAAAATGCTAAACCCCTATAAATCCCAGAGTATAAAAAAATCAAGCTTTGGCACTTTAGACGCGCTGTAAAAACAACACAATCCACTTACTAAATCTTATCAAACAAAAAACGTAGAGGAAAGGAAGGATTCAAAAATAAATATTGATATTCTACTTGGGTGAAAGACCTGCGCTAGTGCTGAAACAAAACCAGCAATTACGTACACTGGACTCGTAACATTTTTGAATTTGATTTTTTTCTTGTCGTCTAAATGTTGTACGGGAATACCGTCCTTGGCAAACAATAAATATTTCTTTCCCTTTTCCTTAACGACCCAGCTGGGTGACGACTCAATTTTGTCTTTGTCAATTCACGTGTGGTCTTCATTGAGCTGTAGTAAATCTCGCTGATTTTTCATTGAAGTATTACTGAAAGGAAAAAATAAAAATAGCAAAAAAATTGAGACAAATTAAGTTAAAACCCAACTTTAAATCAAATTAGATTAAGATCATCAGATTTGTAATTGGTGCAAATGGCAGAACAAACTGAAATGGAGATAATCTTGCAGGAGGAGTGGTGGGAGCGACATGAAAGCGGTTTTCCATACAAAAGAAACAACAATGGTGCGGCGAGAGGGTGTTAGGGGACGCCTCTTCTCATCCCTGGGGTCCCAAAGTCTTACAATGGACGGCGAAGGGAAGGCGACAAGTTCCGGTCACAGGGTGTGTACCAGCGCTGAAGTCTGAAAACAACCCTGTCTAATTTAATCTAGTACATAAAATGTAAAATTGGTATTTTCCTTAACTACTTAGCCAGTTTTAATAAAATGTTCAAGACTTCTTCGACCGGTTCGACCGGTTCGACCGGTCCGTAGTCCAGTGGCAACACCTCTGACTCATAAATGGAAGTTTGCTCTTCGCTGGGTTGAAAAATTCATGAAACCTTTACCAAAGACTAGTCACTAAAGGTCCATCCAGCCTTACAGCAACTGGGTCTTGCTTGTAGCGTAAACAACACCTCTGCGGCACAACAGCAAGTGTAATAGAAGAAACGTGTGAAATATTCTCGAAGTAGTTCCTATGGTTTTGTGTCTTTGATATTGATAAGATCAAAAGCAATAAAAATAGCCCCGTTGCGTTGTTGCGTGTGGCTGCCTCTATTACTTGTGATTTTTGTTTTGTTTTCTTTAAACAGGCTTAGTTTTCAGTATGCCTTGTGTTAGCTTCCTTCTACATATCTTTGATATGTAACAATATTATTTTAGTAGGGCTAGTCTTACAGTACATTTTATTATGTGTTGCAAAATAATTATTTTCTTTTTATGGAATTTTTGTAGAGAACTTTTCAAAAGAGTTTTCTTTCTACCTTGTAGCGGTTTCTCTTCAAACATGATAAATTTGTTGGAATGTAATCATTTTATCTCCTGATATTTTCAACCGCTGATAATGCCCATCGAAGCAATGGGCGAAACTGTCCGGAAAGAATCAAACAGACCACGGCAACATAGCCCGAAAAAAGTTATTGTTTTGTCAATATAAACATATTTTTAATTAAATTTTACAAGTTATCTTTAAGCTGGGTTAGTTTTCAACAAACCTTATGCCAGCCACCCCCGCAGTTTGTTTATTGTTTAATGTGCTACAATATGAACTATTTTCTCGTGTAATTTTCTCGAGTTTTCTTTCAGCAGGGTTGGTTTTCAGGATGCCTGGTGGCAGCTTCCCCTCGGTATGTTTAATGTGTGTTGGAGAGCGCGGGGCGTGCTGGTGTTTATCGTCCGTACTCTCATATGCAAGCCGCCCCCAGTAATCTATTCCTGTTATCATGCAAATATGGCCACACTCCCTCCCCCCCTCCCACAACTGGTGTACTTTACCAGCTTTACCCGCCGACAGCGTCTTGGACTAAACACAACCTGCCAACAACGAATAATGAATCAAAAATTTCAAATCGTCGTAGGTTGGGATGAGGCTGACCACCCATGCTTTAAAGGGAAGCGCTTTTAAGGAAGGTCGACGGTTAAAAGGCGGTAGTGCATAAGCTGTAATTCTAAATCGAAAATGGACATTTTACAAAAATGTGGAGTATACGAAGTTCGGTGTGGCGACTGCAATCGAGTATACATTGGGCAGACTTGTAGAAGTTTAAAAATTAGAATGGACGAACACAGGCGTTTTCTATCTAATAATAACTTCTCCGAGTTTGCCAACCACATTATAGAATCAGGACATACTTTTAATAAACATACAATCAAACTTCTTCATACAAACACATACAGACCGACTTTAACAGCTCTCGAGACCATAGAAATTAATAAAAATTCAAGTACTGTCAATTCCTTACTAAATAACTTTTTGATCCCTAATCCATCTCCTCTCCTGACCTTGTTTCCTAGAAATAATAATAAATCTGTCACCAACAATCCCAGCGCTCTGTTCCCTTCCTCACCCCTCCCCCCCTCCACTACTCCCGCCCCTTAAAAGATATAAACTAAATTGTTCAGGAAAGCAGTTTAAAGTTTGAGATTGCAGAAAAATGGCATAACTTTTTTATTTTTTATCATAACGTTAAAATCAAGACAGCTCTTAAAATTAAAAAAAAATTAAAGCATTTTTTGATATTTCTATTAATGTGGTTTTACGATGTTGCACGATGTTTTAATGTCACAAGCGCTTTTAGGACAAAAAGGCTAAAATCTTGTCGGCTACACCACAACCATATTTCGAAAACGCAGTTGTTTGCTTGGGCCTAAACAACACAAAAATCATCGTAGAGCTATGGCAGTTAGCGCATTAGAAAGAACGGAAAATTTTACGTAGGATAGCATTCATAACTCATTTTTGACCAAAACGTCGCTTATGCCCACTACCTTTAAACCGTCAATATAATGTGAATCCCCAATGTTACATATCTTTGCAACTTACATTAGATTTTTTTAGATTTTACTGGGTTCTGGAACATGCAAGACCTGACTAGAACACTCGAGCAATCTCGACCAATACAAATACAATCTTTATCACAGACACTAACAGAGGCAAGCAAAAACACACAATATATTATCATAACAATATATACCTACGTTATAAGCTATTAACAGGACAGATTATAGATCGCAATTATACATAACTTATCCGTGCGTTACGGTATATTTGTCTATGAATAACATAATAATGTATTACATTCGGGATGTTATCACATGTGAGAGTGAATTTACGGCGCAAACACAACACGAGATGTTTGCGTTCAACTACAATGTCAGTTTGTATGAAATGTGTGTCCTTAGACCGGCGTCACTACCAGGTCAGTTTGTATGAAACATTGAGTTACAATATAGAGGAGTAGAAACTAGCTTGCGGCATTGATACATACTTTGGAACACAGTTTGTCCCCAGTCCTGTCAAAAACAAACATTTAGAAATAATGTACTTACATGAAGAGTACATGGGAAAAACAAGGAATGTCAGCAAAAATAAGAAAATAAGTTCCTAAGAAATAAAGTAAAATTTAGTGGCATATGTGTGTATCTAAAGCTCTGCAAAATTTGTAATGCAACAACAGTCGTTGTCACAGTGTATGGCGGTATTTCCGGTTCTTTGTGACAGGCAATAACCATGATTTCAATTTTCAAATTTTGATTTACTCATAATGTTCTTCAACTGGCATTCCTTGTTCTTCCATTGCAGTCTTCACATCTGAAATCCTGTATTTTCTTGTTTTTGCTATCATGTTTTTCGACACTCAATAATTACACATGCCAAAATGTCATAAAGTAATGCCTTTTACATTTAAAAACCGATCAAAGGCGTGTGTCATAACGCGTGCGCACAATGTTCGCACATGAATGAATATCAATGCTGCCAACATTCTGGAAATATTTATCGAAGTTTTTTTTATATACAACTAAATGGCACTGTGAAAATCTTTGTTTTCTTTCTTACTAAGGACCATTTTCGTACGTAAGTTGAAACAGATATATAATGCATACTTTCGTTAAAATATTTTCTAGCCCACAGATATCATAAGTCAATGGTATGAAATGTGTATCCTTAGACCGGCGTCACTACAAGGAAAACATTTGCCAACTGTGCTACGCTCTCAAATTAACGCAAAAATATTTACACCAAATAACCACCGTGACTAAAATTTTAGTTTCCCGAAATTTATTGTTTGGTTTTAATTATTTCAAATGATTTATGCTTTCAATTAATGAATTATCAGGAAAAGGTCATTAGAGAAGAAAACAAAAATACAATAACTACAACCTTCAATGGGTACCTATTTATGAAATATGGGATATTCTAAAAAAATATACAATTAAATAAAACAGCTTTAAAATATCAGTTCATAATTCAGCCATACATTAAATTTAGTTCATACAGATAATTAAAAATGGCTGGAGACAGTTTACAAACAAAAATATTTCAAAATTAAAAATTAAAAAAGTTTTTAAAATTATTTTATAAAAATATTTGTAACAATTATGCTCCTGAAGATGCCTCATTAGGCAAAAACGCTTGAGCAAAAAATGAAATAAAAAGTGAATTAAATTTGTTTATCCTATTAAATTTTTGAATAATAAAAATAAAAAAAGTTTAATTTGGGTATACTATTAAAGAGCATTTTTAAATAAATATATAAAGATAATTGATTCAGTGCATGTTATTTTCGCGTCAATCCCTCCTCAAAAGAAATATTATTTTTCCTCCACCAGGAATCGAACCTACGGCATTCCAATAACGAGTCCAAAGATCACGGAACCATCCACTAAAGAACACTACGAAATACACTTTTGGTTTTCACCATACAAATCTTAAATTTTATATATCGACACCTAAAAGGTAAAATTGAATAAGTGTCTTATTAAGTTGACATGAGTTTCTTAGATAAATGAAATCCTTTTTTTTCAAGCAAAAACACTAAAAAAGTGTGAAAATATTGCAGCTTAGAAGTTTCTCATGAACACTTCCTTACACATAGTTCACTTACTTTGAAAAATTACTCCCAATAAGTTTTGTTAATCTACAATTTCTCAAATCAATTAATCAGCACTCTACCTTCAAGGTGGTGATATCAATTTGAATTCTCCTTCATATTAAAAACTTAAAAAAAAATGACCACGATTTTTTGTAACCCGTAGACCTTAGTTTCGTCTAACAGTTTTTTTAAGCAAGTATAATTTAAAAAATAATAATAAAGACACAATGATTATCTGCAATATTCAAATTGCCATAACGTCCTGAGTGTACACATCTCATGAATAATCCTCTGCTTAGATGTGGCCAAGCACGTGATCAGTTTAATAGGTGAAGTGGTGATCCTACGGTCCATAACAATACACGTGACGAGCCTGTAAGTTGGCAACCAATTACACATCACTACAAACAATGCTAACGTAACGCAACTAAGCTGTGCATATAGTTTAATTTCTTAACGTGCTGTTGGCGTGTGAGAATTATTGGTTACACAAATATAAGATGGGCAGCCTAGCGTCAAACACTTCTTGAAGTAAGGGTAATTTTATTATAACTAGCGAGCAATTTCTTATTTGTTGTGAAGGCTGAGTAAATCTTTAATCTGTAGTCTAAATTGCAAAGATATATTGTTAATATAAATGATACCAGCAACTCAATACATAACCTCTACTCATCTATTTGTTATTACCAAATCTTTCATTACCGATTCTTACTTCATTACAACTGAATGGTTTTTAACTTACAAATTTTACACTTAGTTTCAACCTAAAAGGCATATTTTGTAGGTAGTTATTCCTACAATAACAACTTGATTTCAACAAACAGATTTGACCTAAAAAACTGCGTTGTATCTAATCTAATCTAATCTAATCTAAGTTGCAAAGATATGTTACATTGGAGATTCACATTACATGCATTCCCACAAACAAGACACGTACAAGTTCGCGCTTGCACGTGCCTCATGTGAGCCTACAACATAAAAACCAATCTCAAACGGACATACACCCTGCAACTCTTGCCGTCCTTCCCTGTAACAGGGGTGACATTGGCAAAGTGAACCATTTTTTACAGCATGGGTGGTCAGCCGCATACCAACCTATAAGTCAAGGAACATCTAAATTAATAAATAAATTAAATAAAAAAAATAATAAGAAAATCTATAAATAATCTTAAATCTACGTTATACGCAAAGATATATTAAAATTTAAAATTCATATTAAATGCACGCCCACAAACAGACACGTGTAAGCTCTGCAACTTTTGCCGACCTTCCCTGAAATAAAAGGGGCATTGTTAAAGTGAACTATTTTTTACAGCATGGGGGGCCAGCCTCATACCAACCTATAAGTGAAGTGAATGGATTATGATTTTGGGTTTGAAATACACCCCAAAAAAGAAAAGTATTCCTGAAAACCTTGATGGAGATCATAATCTGGCTTTTTGACGTGACATCCAAGCATTATAAGAACTGAGCTTTCCGTTTTCCTATTTATTTTCATTTTATTCTTTAAATTTATCGAAAACAACCTTTATTTTCAATTTTCTTTTTTAAAAATTTAACATTTAGGATACAAGTAATTTTTATGTCAAGGTTGATACATTCTATAAATGAATAACTTTATGTTCACGATACATAAATTCTTTCGGTTCATGAATTTAACGAAATTCAAAACTATTTATTAATTTTGAAAGAAATTTTATTCAATATATAAAAATGAATATTCCGAAATGCCAAGTATTGAATTCTAATTCAAGTGTTTTTAGTGCTTGGGCTCTGTAGAGCTTTAAAGGCACTTGCGCCTATTACAATACACCTTTTTGCCTTTTTAAGGGGCGGCCTCTACGCCAGGTTCCCTCTACGGCGTAGTGGCATGTTCTCTCTACGGCGTAGCCTGCCTTGTACGCGATGTCCATAGTAATCAACACAACAGCTACGAGCCGGCCTATCCGATACCCACTTTCAAATTGAAATGCCTTCTAACATGACGTCATTTTTTAAATATTATGAATAAAAAATTGATGCTGGAGAGTTGTTTTCCGAGATCTTTTGCCGCGGTCTGTGGGAACTGAAACTTCCGAACGTTTCGCCCATGTCTAGGATGAACTTCTTCAGCGTGAAAATGAAATGATAAAAATGGTCTAGATGAAACTTCCACAGATCCCGGCAACAGATCCCGAAAAGTAACTCTCCAGCATCTTCTATTCCATGGAAAATTACTTATTTTTATTTTTGTTTCTATACGTGTATTCTGATTACATTAACTATAAACGGTGTTATTTATACATATGAAACTCATGGCTCAACCGCTACCTAAAGTAAATTTTCCATTACCAATAATCGATGATTCATGGATCAACTGTGATACAAATGCTTATTGAATAACGCTGAATGTATCTATTTTAATCATACAACCCATAAAAACCCGTTTGGTGTAAAGATTGGGAGGATTTTTTTTTGTTTGGTGCTGGAATATTGCTTTGTGGAATTATTGTTTTCTCAAATTTTGTGGCTTGTGCTATGTATCAATCAGGTTATATAAAGTTAGTGCTATTAAAAGTGGTTCTTGAAAAAAAAAACGAGGTATGCATGAACTACAAGTTTGGACTCACACAGCAATAACCTGGATGAAAAAAAATGATTAAGAATTAAAATAATCACATCATTAAGAAAAAAAATCCTTGTAGTGAGTTCGATTCTTGGCGGAGCATTTTGTTTTTAAAATACGCCCTTCGTCTTGCTGCTAAAAATTCTCTTAAAACATCTAGTTTCACAGAAACTAAATTTTCCTTGAGAATTGGTGCTTTTTTCAGCGACAACCAAGTTCACAAAAGGCTTTTGGGGTGTGATTCACACAATAACAGCGCTCAACAAATAAATCATGGCACTTAGATTAAATATTATTAATGTAAAAATAATAAGGAAGTTTTTCTTCACGACTTTTTTTTTCTTGATCGTTTCCCGTGTTGTCAAAACATTATCAAATACTTACTAACAAATCGAAAATATACAGAGGTGAATTCAGGAGTAAGTTGTAGGGAGCGGAGCTAATGGTGGTGAGAATACTAAAAGCAATCGAGAAAATAAAGCAACTCGTGAAACATTTTTTTCGTTTTGTTTTTACATTATTTATCAAAATTACTTAATTCTGACAATTTCAATACACAAACCTTTACATTTATACATATTTTACTCTTATTTGCTATAAAGCCTTAATTTGATAGGAGGTTTCGGCCTATTTGAGTGTGCTTCATGATCTGGTTATACATTACATCGCCGATGTAAAGGTGTACTGTCGATTTCTACGGACGACGTCGCTTGAATAAGCAAGTAATTGCCATCGATCCTTTGGCGTCAATGAAGTAGAAAATAAACATAATTTATGTTTTAAACGCAGAATGTAAGCACTCTCGGCGTACAGCTACTTTATCAATTAGGTGCCTCCCTACTGTAGATAGTGTACAGGATTCTCTTTCATCGTTCACCTTTTTTTTTTTTTTAAGAAATCCTGTGCGGGAGACTCCCTAGATTCTAAAGACTCTAGGGGTCTATGACACTTGTTGTAGTGCCGCAGAGGTGTACGAGCTTGGTCGTCGCTACAAAGCGCCAATACTCAAGCAAGACCCAGTTGCTGTAAGGCTGGATGGACCTTTGGTGATCGGTCATTGGTAAAGGTTTATGAATTTTTCAACCCAGCGAAGAGAACATTCGAAATATAAATGGTATATTTTTGTGCTCCGCCGGGATCCGAATCCACAACCTTCCATTTACGAGTCCGAAGTGTTGCCACTACGGACAACGGACCTGTCCAAGTTTATCAACTTTTACGCTTATCTATGTTACGCTTGTATCTATGCTGATTTATTGTTTCATTGTATTTTTTCTTCATATCACCACCTTAAAGGTAAAACTGAATAAGTGCCAATCCACAAATTTGAAAAATTGTGGATAAAACATTTTATTGGGTGTAACTTTTCATAGTAAATGAACTTATTATAAAGAAGTGCGCTTGAAAAACTTCTAAATACTTTGTACTGTTGGTTCCTTTCGAACTCTCTCGAATGGATACTTCGAAAAGCGTTTCATACGATCTGGAACACGCGAGACTAGGCCTTTGTCATACATTTACTTATACAGACTTTGATGTGGTGAAGTAGTAGTAGAAACAGTACCCATTGACGCCTGATCCGTGAAGCCGCCAATACAGAAGTTTAAGAGTGAACCATTTGTAATCAATTTATTAAAAATAAATTAAACTGATTTTTTTATGTGAACCCGAAACAAATCATAATAGTATCAATACCGTAAGTTAGTTTCTACTCGTATTTATTATAACTCAATTGTGTGTACACTGTACAGTGTACAGTGTACAGGGCACCCTAGGTGTACATTATCTCTTTCAACCTTCGCATTGGTTGGTCTCTATTCTCCATGAAGCAACTCTACTAACGCTAGCTGGAGTTGTCCTGCTATCTGTAACATATATACGAGGAAGCTCACTGAACCAGTCGCCACGGCGGCCTTTTCATTCGCTAGATTAATTTCCTATTTTATCTCCCGGGCCGGCGTATTAGGCTGACCACGCCTGTTCCCACTTTTCGGATGACGCTGTGGAAACGTCGTATGTAATTTCATATAATGCCTGGTTCAGACGGGTTGATCTTTTAAGTAGTCCGTTGGTTCAGAATTGCCAGTGATTAGTAGCTTAAAGTAGCTTTAAACCTAAGCATTTAATTATTTTTTTTGCGAAGACGAAATACCGCAAAGCTAATAAAAGGACGTTGAAAATGATTTTATTTGTACAATTATATGTAATAAATATACACGAGTGAACACGTGTAAGTTTATGCATGTTTACACATTAACAAATGCTGCATGTTTACTCACAAAATAAGACTCAAGCCTCATACGAACATTAGCCCTGAAATTCTTGTCTACTTTCCCTTAAGCAGGAGTGACATTTTTGCTGATGAACAATTTTTGCAAAACGACTTATCAGCCCCGTAACGCAAATTAAAAGGCACATAAGCAACACATGTAGTATTACTTCTTGCCGCATTCTCGTTCGCGTGGCGTGTGAACTTATTTATTTTTGGCCGACCTTATACCAACCAATTCAGTTGGAGTGAGCTTTTCCCAGCTCCCGATGATGCTGATACTCATTTCTTGTGAAGGCTGAGTAAACTTTGCCGGTATTTTATTTTGAGTTGAAAAAAAAATCTAAATGAAGAAATCGTTCCTGACACGCTCGGGGGAATTCGAACCCGAGCTCTCGGCATGGAATGCAAGCAATTGCTCTACCAACTGAGCTATTGACCGAACTATTACTATCATATAACTTTCATTTCTAAGTCAAACTAACCTAAAAATTAAGAAATTTAAGTAGATTTCATAATGAATAAAAGGTTGTGCTATGGAATAAACTTACAACATGTTACTCCATAAATTTTTTTTGGCAGAAATTTTGCTGAAAAACGGCATTCACAATACGATATTAAATAACTTGCACATCTTTCATTTGACCAGACTTAATGATTTTGTGTACTGGCATCCTCAATCGCCTGAATAATATAATGGATTCTATCATTGACATTACACGGTGGTTCGTGCATACACCCATCTTCTAATGCAATAATACTCGCCACGTGTGAGCAGCCTTTAAGGGATGTCAGTAGTAGCGAAGGTGAGGTTGATATATGGGCATTATCTCTACTAAGACTCCTTCATTCACTGCCGACCAGAATAACTATTTATCTATTTCGCATTACAAAGGATTATTTATTATGATGAGTTTTTTGGTGAAGGCGACATGGACAGAGCTACATAATAATTACGATTCCTATATTGTACGTACTCACATGTGAATGTGAGAAGATTTTCTTTATTTGAAACTAACAGAGCACGAAGCATCTATTTTTGTATTGGTTTATTTGATTGTTTATATCATAACACTAAAAATTATTTACTATACCTATTCTGACATGGGCGGCTTGCGGAAATCAAGGCTACATAGTCAATGGCGCGAAAATGTATTTTAACCTAAAACGTAGGGTCTGTGAGCCATGCGTGCTTCTAGTATCCACCTACGGCCTGGAAACAAAAAGGACGTGCCAAAGAGCCATTGAAAGGAGGATGCTGGGAATCAGCCTTAGAGACATGGTTCCAAATCAGGAGATCCGTTGATGTACTGGCGTCACTGATGTCATACAGCGAGTGGCCTGCTTGAAATGGTGCTAGGTAGGTTACGTTGCAAGTCAAGACCATGACAGGTGGTCGAAATGGGTCGTCCAGTGGCGGCTGGACGACATCAAAGGAACTGCAGGCAAATGATTGCTGAGCACAGCAACCGATAGACAAATCTGGAGAAGACTGGAGGAGGCCTACGTTCAGGAGTAGACTGAGAAAGAAGAAAGAAGAAGACCTATTTTTTTTCATGGCCTTAAAAATAAAAGATATTTGTGAACTATTGGCCTCCCCCTACCAGTGAAAATAAATCAATTCGATCGAATGTAACGATTGAAGCTCGCCGCATTCGATCCTTTCGTGGACGATGCGGTAAAAGCTGCTCTATATTTGCAGCTCAGTTGCGATGCGATAAAGGCTTATAAGCAATCATGTTGTGTACATGAAGGTTAATTGTTGTGTTCGACATTTTGAGAAAATTCAGCACCAACATGATTTATTTATTTAAAAAACATATTTTTACACTAAAAAACCAACGGATTAAACCATTAATAATTTCTTGAAAACTTAAACGTAAAACGATTATTATAAATGAATTGAAGCTAAAAATTACGAATAATAGTATCTAATATTTTTTTCAGAAGTATTAGGGCACGAGAACAAACGTAGAGATATTTGTCCTGCCCATCTCCCGTTAGCCCGGAGGCTGTTCGCATAATGACCTCCCATTACCTCCTCACGATCACTGCTGCTCCCCGAGTACAAAACACTGCGTAAACTCACCTCGACTGCGTAAATCTAAAAAATGTGGGAAAACTTACTCACTCGCTAGGAGTGCCGTCGTGTATTTTATGCATTTTCTATTTCAATCGAGATGAGTTTACGCAATATTATATACTCGCGTTACTGCTCTATTAACATTGTTTTATTAGCTTCCCCTGAGGAAGGGTTGAAACCACCAGTAATTAATTACCCTCCAGTGAAAAAAACTTCACATTTTAAATAAAATTTTCAATATGAATTTAAAATTAGTTTAAGGCAAAGGAGAGTAATTGATGCCCAGCAAATTATTTTGTACACTTGATTGTAAGTACCAATAAAAAAAATAGTTGTTCAAAAAATAAAATAGATATTTGAAATTTTATTCGGCTAACGTTACCCGTCTGTGTATCTAGAGTTCTTAGAAACCGATAATAAATTGTTAGTAAGCCTATTACCTAGCTATACAGCTTTGAGATGTCACAACTTTTTTGACGTTTTAAAGTCTGCAGACCTAATTGAAAACACACACTTTAAAAGGAAAGACGAAGGTTTACGAATATTGTTGAATACAAAGTTAGATTTATCATATTTAGGAGCCATATCCATTGTCATCAGTATTTTGTATGGAAAGTGAAAACCAACCTTTTATTCAATTTTATTTAAGTGAAGAAAAATAATGCAACTAGTTTCACGAATAATGAGGGAAGTTTTCTTGCGGATATAACATTGAAAAAATATAATAATAAGTTTGCTTCTTCAAAAAATATTTTCTTGTTCTTAAATAAATAAGAAATCAAACTAACAGTGTTCTAGTCAGTAGTGCGAATTGGAAACCAATTTTTTTTTTTTATTTTAAACAATGTATTAAAACTAGAGTTGGCTTTGATTTCTGAAGTATATTGGGGTAATTGGGGTTCTTGTATCTACTCCGTAAATTATAATTGGTCTAACACAGGTTTTATAGATGGACACTTTGCATACTTTTATTTCTTCAACTATATGTAGATATACGTAAATATATGAAACTATATGTAGATATCCTGCCATTGAGTATATACTGCTGGTGCCGCTGTGGTGGTCAGATATTTTACTTCGTTTATAGATTTGTATGCGAAAAAACTTCAATAGCAAGGTATGTGTAGGTACAGTGTACACTTGTGTAATAAAAAACAACAAAATAAAACAACCAGTGAACAAAAATTATTCAGTGTAGTGCATCTAGAGACGTCTACAAATTAAAAAAAGTTTCAAAACAGAAAGTGGGTTATCTAACATCATTTTGTAGACAGCCAATAAAATCAGTAATGGCGTAGGTAGGTATAAAAATGCATTTGTCTCAACCATGTCTCTTGCATTACAATTGACTGAGATTCTTTCGAATCGCCCCAATTCAGTACCCCAAGTACAAACCAAAAATTATTCATTTCAGTGCATCTAGAGACGTCTAAAAATTAAAAAAGTTTCTAAACAGAAAGTGGATTATCTAACATCATTTTCTAGATAGCAAATAAGATCAGTAATGGCGTAGGTATAAAAATGCATTTGTCTTAACCATGCCTCTTGCATTACAATTGACTGAGATTCTTTCGAATTGCCCCAATTTAGTGCCCCAAGTACAAACCTCTTAGAACTTTAACGTCACAAGGAGGTGGTCATCGGATATTTCAAATCCAGTAGAAAAATAAGCAAGCGCCTCTATAACTTTACCAACAGATTTTAAAGCACACAAAAACTTACTTCCTTAGTTTCAGTTTTACTTAACGTTTAAAACTCAAGCACGGCGTTTAGCAAAAATGTATGAAATATCTTGGTGAGCGTTATAATTTACATACATTTTTGTTTGAGTTTTAACGTCATGTTTTGCACTTACACAGAATTACAGATTCACTCACGCCTCGTAAGTGCCATTGAGGGAGGGTTGTAAAATGTTTTTTTTCCGCTCACTTAATGGCTCGGAGACTTATTTTCTAGTTGAACTCAAAAAACGATTCTCTCTGTGTGCTAGCAATGTGACGGCAATAAAAAATAATCATTTTAAGGAATGCTCCACAACGAGAGACAGATTTTTATTACCCCACTGTACTCTATAAGAGACATAAATGATATTATATGCCGTCCGTGTACACATTGTTTTGTTTTCAATTATTATCTCATTCAATCTAGTTTTTTTTCTGTGTACATCAGTATGTCATAACTTGCTTTAAATAGTAATTTAAAATACATAAAAAATATACGTGAGTCGTATGGAACTAAAGGCGGCAAACTAGGATTAAATAAACGCATCGACTTACATATAGGTTGGTATGAGGCTGACTACTCAGTACTCAGCCCTGTTTCAGGGAAGGTCATCAAAAGTTGCAGGGTTAATGTAGGTACATTTGAGGTTTGCATTTTAATTTGTAAGTTCACATGCAGCATTTTTAGGGCGAACTTACACGTGACTGTTTGTGGGCATGTATTTAATATGAATTTTAAGTGTTAATATATCTTTTCAAATAAGATTATAGATTGTATTTATTATAATGACATCCAAAGTGTAAAAAAATATTGCGAATATCTACATTGTTTTGTTGTTATTCAGGTTTGGGTGGAATTTGGCTCTACAAAATATTTAAATATCGTTTACTGGGAACGGTTACTAAAAATGCACATAATTCTCAAGTTCTCATTGACGCCCAATTTTACCAACAATTTTATTATTTGACTATGTAAAAAAATATTTGTTGTTAGTAAAAATAAACAATTAGGTATTAAGCTTAACTGTAACTCTTCACTGATTACTCACACTTGCAGCCATAAATTGTTTTTGTCATTTTTTTCGCGGTATAAAATCTACCGACTTATTTTGATTCACGAATAATATTGCCTGTCATCTTTTGCATTTATCTTCACGTCAACATTTGAAGTTTTTTTTTCAAAAGTGTTAAAAATTCCAGTTTTTATTTTTCTTAATGATTCATTAATTTAAGATTTGATTTGAAATCTAAAAAAAATGAGCTATCAACAAAGTCGTTCTGTGTACACTTGGTGTAAATCGTGGACTACAAAACCAACTATCTATCCAAATGCAAGAAATTCATACAGGTAAGTCAAGTAAATATATTTGGCAATATAAATCGATATAACGTCCTCTCAACGCTTGTTTGGCTTAGCTACCATTTAATTCATTGATGACCTTTAAATTAAATTGTCTTAAAAATCACATTTTACACAATCTTACGTAAAACAATGCAATGTGAGAGTTGTTTTTAAAATTTTCAAAATAACTTTCTAGCATAAGAGACATTGGTTCAGCACACATAAAAAAACATTACTAATGTGAAATTACCTCTGTTGGAGATAATACAAACAAACACTAAAAACTCTGAAATAGCGAATGAATGGGATATCCAGAGTCATAATAAAAGGAGGACTTGTATGAAAAAGGTTATGACTCTGGATGAAATGAAAGAAGTATGCAAGGACAGGAAGAAGTGGCGGCTAATCTGTAATGTTGATTTCTAATGTTGGTGTATTCATTTGCTACATTTTTTTGCATAGGAAATTTTTGACTTTTTTTGTATAGATTTCTTTGTAAGGTTTTGTTCTTTTTTATATTTAAATGTAATTTATTATTCATATTCCTTGACTTATAGGTTGGTATGAGGCTGACCACCCATACTGTAAAAAATGGTTCACTTTGCCAATGTCACCCCTGTTTCAGGGAAGGTCGGCAAAAGTTGTGGGGCTTATGTTCATTTGAGGTTTGGATTTTATTTCTAAGTACACATTCAGCATTTGTAAGCGCGAACTACACTTGTTGGTTTGTGGGCATACATCTGAGAGCTTTAAATGAATATATCCTTGCAACTTAGATTATAGATTATTATTATAGACTAAGGTGACGATAAGCCAACAAACAATTGCTTGCACTGAATAGAATAAAACATTAAAAAATGATCAATTTCACTTTGGTATTTAAAAATCGAAAAGGATCCGCACGTGAAATGGCATAGACAATATTGTGTCGTCACCTGGCTAGATTGCTAGGAAAAAGGCATTCATGGTTGCTAAGGACGTCAGTCACATACAAAAGTGACGTTTGCTGAGGTTATAAATTCAAAAATGTTCTGACTCCATTGTAGCTGAATGTCTACTTCAGTACCCTGAGTATAAAGCATTGCGTAAATCTCATCTCGATTGTATGTATGTGTCAAAAAATAAATGAAAACTTAATCACTCTCTAGGATCGCCGTTGTATATTCCATACATTTTCGATTAACAGAATCGAGGTGAGCTCACGTAACGTTTTATACTTGGTGTAAATACAAAAAGATTAGTTTTCGTATTATTTAAAATCCACAACCGGTTTTGCAAATATACCATCGTCGGGAGTTCTAATTAACAACAAAGTAAGTTTATAAACATTGATAAATAACCTTAAAAAGTTGGACCTTGTTTATGAAGATGCTGAGGTTGCATGTTCTCAAAATAACACACACATCAAAAAATGTAAGTGAATTTTTTAAGGTTATTTTTTTCGTGTTTTTATTCGAAAAATAAAAATATCAATTTGTAATTGTTTACCAAATCTTTTCGTCGTTCATTTTATATCTCACTTCCACATGTGTATATATGTGAGTGTGTGTGTGTGTGTGTAGAATACAGATTACTTGAAAGGCTTTTCTAAAAAAAAGCCGTAAAAAATTAAGTGTCGTTTTATAGGCATTAAATGCGTGTTTATTTGATACGGTAGTGTTTGTGTGTGTGCGTGTGTCACATACCCGCTACTTCACACTCTCACCCTGCCCACGTTCAAACTAACTATATTCTTAAGTCGTCTAAAAATTCTGTATAACGCAAGAGGCAGTGTGTAATAAAAAAAAAAATATTGTTGATGAACTTCTTATACGTTTACATGATGATATCGACTCAAACTTTTTAGTCATTTACTTTCCTTATCGGTGTTGATGTTTTAATGCTAGCATTCATGTTTCTTACTTTTATTTCAATTTTTTATGGATTTTTGTTTGTTTCGATATTTGTTTTTTTCTCAAATATTTTGCTGAGATCAACTAAGTAAGTATGTATACTAAATAATGTAATTTTTCGATATGTTCTTGTCCCTTCTTAAATTTTAAACTAGAGTTTATTCTCTATCGGGGCTATTCTTAGACGTTTTAGTCGTCGGTTGAGCCCACGCTTTGACAAACTAATGATGCATTTTTATGAATACCTGTAAATCCAAGATGGCCGCATGTGAACAGCTGATTTATTTTCATACAAATATTACAAAATTCGGTAGGTAAGAATGACCGTGCTGATGAAACTTCCAGACCGGCCACCATTTGTTTGTCAAAGCGTGGGCTCAACCGACGACTAAAATGTCTAAGAATAGCCCCGTATGTGACTAGGGTACTTTACATAACAAAATATAAGTTAGTCTACACACGAGCCACCTGGGTGTGTGACGTCATAACTTGGTCTCTGTCAATTCATGCAAGGACCTCATTCCTTATTTTTTACCGTACCGATTTACCGTATTTAACGAAATTACCAACAACGTTTTTCTGTAACTCTTCTTCACAATAATCTTCCACGCTCTATTTCTGAAAGTCAGGCGTTCAACGCTTTTAAGTGAAACTAGATTTGTTACACCGCTGACTAAACTTGTACTTGTCGCAGTGTGAACGACGCACCACAGAGATGGCCTCTCCACGTTTTTACTAACATTCGATTAACTTTCCACATTTTCACATAAATCAGCCTAAATCCGGTGAGGGAAACACAAACTCCTATATATCACTCTTATCGGATAAACCATGAGAAAACAAAGAGCCCAAGAAAAAGATGAAGGAATTCCAATTACGGTCCTTTCAATAAATTAATGCTTCGTCTTTTATCAGATTGACAGTTCCCTTTGAGACTCTTATTATGTCGCTCTAATAAAGTGACGCCATTAGTATTCCCGCCAGTCCGAGACAACGGAGAAATGTTTATTTCTTGATAACAACTTTTAAATTTTGTCTTATTGATGAGCGCTTTAATAAACCGCCTTAATTTTGATATCGTCTTAATTATATTTCGATTTATTGTAGAGCTTCATAAGCGATTAGATATACATGCCATTGTTAACGTGATGCAGGTAACCGAATTAAAATACCCTAAGAAGTAACTTTTGTATAAAAAGGATTTTTTAGTGCTGATCTACATATTAACACAGTGAAAGTCCATTTTTAATTATTTAAAAATTCAAATGGGTAAAACATAGAAGATGAAGATGCTTCATTAGGCGAAAATTTTCGAGCACAAAAAAAAAAAAAAAAAGTGAATTAAAACTATATTTTACCCATTTGAGTTTTTAAATAATTAGGATGTATAATGATTGATCGTGTGTGATGTCCAGCTTGGTTTTTGTTTTAGTTTATGCGTCATTTTCGGTTTCAAAAATCTAATGATCGAAGCCGAGAGGGCTTAATTTTTTTGTTTTTGTAGAGCAATATTTTTGATACAAACAAATTTTAATTTTTATTGCTGTCGGTTAACATGTAAGTCAGAAAAATTGAGTTTTTTTTGTTCCTCTTAATCAAATTCTTTAGACGACTTCAGGATCTTCTTTAGCAGATAAGAAAAATAGTTAATTTGTATTTTTTTTTGTTTATTATGTTTTTAATAAAATTTACTAATCGTGTTAATTTAAAAAAACTTTTTTTTTCTTTTTTTTAAATTGAAGAACCGCAATCGACCATTTATCTTTTCGTAAATTTTTTTTTAAATGATTTACGTTCTGTGGTTTCTCGTAGAATGAAAAATAATAAACAAACCAAAAAAATATATCAAATGATGGAATTTCAATTACACAATAACAATAAAAAAAATCTCAACACCAAAATATTAATATTTTTCACGATTCTATCCGAAATAATGACTGGGTTGCTAATCTAATCTAATCTAATCTAATCTAATCTAAGCTGCAAAGATATATATCATTTAAGATTTATATTAAATGCATTCCCACAAGCAGACATGTATAATTTCGCGCTAACACATGCCGCATGTGGACCTGCAATATAAAAACCCAATCTCAAATCAACATAAGCTCTGCAACTCTTGCCGTCCTTCCCTGAAACAGGGGTGACATTGGCAAAATGAAACATTTTTTTACAGTATGGGTGGTCAGCCGCATACCAACCTATATGTCAAGGAACTTGCAATTTTTTCAAAAGAGAATTTGTAAGAAAGAAAAAATACTTCTTAGTTTAATTTTAGATGAAAGAATAAAGCTTACAAATAAATAAATAAACCTACACAGTTAGCGAAATCTGATCGCAGCAGCAAGAATATCGTTTCCATTTACCGCAAAAAAAATAAAACAACTTTTTTACTTTGTTTCATTCCCATTCGTATCGGTGTATTCTCGATTCTCAAAATTCCAGAAACGCTGCATTACACCATTAAATAGCGCCACAGTACACAAACGGCCCAGCAGACTTCAGACCCGCGACAGCGACTTATCTTTGTGAATTTATCTAAAGTAGGGAGACCTCCCCTTCCTCCCCCTAGCGCAGCCTTTCTAGAACCTTTCTTCGCAAATTCGAGTCAGGATTAGTACAAGGCGAGCAGTTTATCAAGGCAGGCCTTAGTCTGTGGGAGCGCTACGGACAGGAACATTACTCCAAGTACAACACACCTCAACCAAAACGTTTCAGAAAACAATGCATATAAACTAAAGCAGCACTTCCTTTGAAAGTTTTTTTTTTTAATATGTTTTTATAAACGATGTGGTTGAGTTTAAACGAAAAGTTACATATCCCACCGCTGCGGTATTACGCGAATAAAGTTTTTCTTTCTCAGAAATGATAACAACTTTTTCCAATCCCCAAACTATGTACCTACAAAGAGTACACGGGAAACATCCACCTCGTCCATATAATAAGATATAATAAGCCTTGCTACGAAGCTTTTCAGTTTGAGAACGGATGTTTCTTTGAACTTGTCAGAAAGTTTTTTTTAATAAATTTGTGAAAAAATCTTCAGTATTTTTTCTATTTACATTTAATGAAGACATTTTATATGTGTATTTTATATGTCTTCAATGTGTCTATGAAATTTTTTTGGCATTGATTTTTATTGCAAGTCACTGCTCCTGATGATGGCTTTTAAGGCGAAAGTATTCGAGCATAAAATATTAAAATTAAAATAAAATAGTTAATTAAAACTGTGTTTTTTTAAATTAAATAAAATGTAATTTCTCTTTTCTTTAAATAAAGGGTTGCAAAGTTGATGCCTCATCAATGGATGATAAAACAAGGCATGCATGAGTGATCTACACTACAGACGTATGACTATTTTTTGTTCATTAAATTAGGAAAGTGTTCATTTTCATTATTATAATGCTTCTTTATTTTTCCTTTTAGAGACATCACCAATAAATATGGCAAAAAGCTGACCAAAATAAACAAACCTCAAGTATTTTTTTAATGATAAAAAAACAACAATATTTTTTAATATTTTCTAACAAAATAAAGAAAAAAAATTTATACTAGTGCCAATTTAAAATATATAATCCCCGCTTAAATCCTTTCACACAAAATATAGATTGGAAAAAAATCCCAAAGTAGCAATTTGAAATGATTGGAAATATCATAATGCTTGAGGGGAAATGGCCTCGGTTCGACGTTATGTTTTACAATAAAGGTAAAGCAGGGATCCCTTTTCCTCGGTGAGAAAATCCTGCTTATATAACGTACGTTTTATTTACGAGTCCGTTATTGCCTCGCCACCAGTTAACTCTCAATAAAAAAGGTTCGTTACACTGAGGGATGCCGAATTCCAAACACCTGGTGAATGATAGCTTCTAGATTTTCGTTTTTTACCTCCAACTTTCATTTGGATTGGAGAAAAACTGACTTTTTAATTTAACATTTTATTCTACATTTATTTTTGAGTTGCTAAAAATTGGTCCGAATATGTTTTTTTTATTACGTCCCTTTTTATTGTTGTATTTTTTCCGTGTTTTGTAAATGATTGTTTAAAAATTTAAGCTTGGTTAAACAAATGGTTAAAATATCACACGAGTATTTTCATTGAGTAAATTTCTGTGTGGAGTAGATTAAAAATACAACAATTTAAAAATACGCTACCAAAGGAAAAAATATTGAATTATATTGTTGTATACAATCTGAGATTTTTTTCATTAAATTTTAAAGTATTGAATTTTAAGGAACCTATACATATTAACATGTTTACACGTTTAAATATTATATTATACATGTTTTTCATATTGTTTACGCACTTCACTAGAATCATTGCTTTACATTTTTATCACATTAAAAGTAAGTATTTTTCTCCAAATTCTATTGTGGTAAAACAAAAACCTTTTCATATCTGCCGACTCAGTTTAATTGCAGGTTTTAAGTAAGGCGTGGGTAAGAAGGTACATAGAATACATTTAAAGTGGAGAATCCTTTGCATTCGAACCAAACCACAAACAAAAATACAAAAAAATTAAACTTTTGATTGACTAACCGTTGAGACTAAATCTTTTGTAAGCAAAATACCGTACACAATATTAACTTCGATGTACGGTAGTGAAAACATTGGACAAATGTGTGTTGTTGATCACATTGAATGGCAAAATGCGTTTTCCTCTCATTTGATATCAAATGGGATTTCAGTTTTTCCACTATAAAGGTCCAGAGCCTGCGGTAATGTATGGCCAAAGGCTCACCCTCAATGGGAAGTCCTTTAGCCCTCAGCCTGAGTTCCCCTCTTGGGAAAAACCATGTAGTAATTTATTTAGTTGATTTCCCTCTTTTTCAATGTTGGATAGCAACCCGGCTGCTAGCTGTACAGCGGCGCAAATATTATTCTTAACCAGAAGTTGGATGAACGCTGTGTGTGCATAAGTTTTGTAGTGTGATAGAGGACTATGTACTCATTAAATATTAGTTTTGGACCCGTGAAATTTCTAAAAGATGCTATTCAACAGCGCTATTGCATAACATTACTATAATCTAGTACGAGTATAATCTGTAATCTAAGTTGCGAAGTTTTTTAGATTTGAGATTTATATTTATGCATTCCTATAAGCTAACACGTATAAGTTCGCGCTCAAACGTGTCTTACTTACAACATAAAAATCAATCTCAAATGAACATAAGTCCTGCAACTCATGCTTTATTGACCGGTGATATTGACAAAGTGAACCATTTTTTTTCAGGATGGGGGGTCAGCCTCATACTAGCATAGTTTTTTTTTTTTTTTTTGAAATATTTTAATAACCCCACTTTTGTGTTAAAGTCTTCTTCTCTTTTTTTCTTCATTTATAATTAGATCTTTCCTACTGCCATCTCGTTAGCTACGATGTGTGCAAATCTTTACTGACTGCTTCTGAAAACATAGTTTGTGATTATTCTAAGAACCTTCATTTCTGATGTGCAAGACTGTAGTTACATAAGCTTTTTTCGTACGCAAAAAAAAAATTCAAATTTATAACCT
Organism: Agapetus fuscipes; assembly: GCA_951799405.1. Classification (NCBI taxonomy): domain Eukaryota; kingdom Metazoa; phylum Arthropoda; class Insecta; order Trichoptera; family Glossosomatidae; genus Agapetus; species Agapetus fuscipes. Next base: position 7,630,308 of record OX637337.1, on the reverse strand, counting down.
CTTCACGATGTTATTGTAAGCCACTTGAGCTATTTAAAACATCAAGATTTGATGCAATTTTTACGCTGAAATTGAATAAATTTACAAATTGAAAATTCTTTTGTATTATTTTATTATTTTTATTTATTATTTTTGCACAAACATTAGGTTATGAGGCTTTCAAAGTGATATCTGAAGAAAACATTTAAACATAAATGATCTTTTATTTTATAATTTGGTTAAAAAATACAATTTTCCGTTGTCCACCAGACCCTTCGGGAGCTGGAAACCCCCCACTTCAACTAAAGTGGTTGGCGTTAGCCCGACCCTCTTACCTGTAAAAATAAATATTTTCCACTAGCCACATGTGCACTCTTCGAGGAAAACGTGGCAAGAAGTTACACTATATGTGTAGCTTAGTAGCGTAATTCATTACTTATCTCATCGCATCCGCTCCATAGATGAAGCACACCTATTGACAAAACAATTGGATACTGGGAGGCTTCATCACAGTCAAGTCCCTCGTCTCATTACAAGGCGAATCTGCATCACAAAGGTTATTCAGAATATTCTAGAAACATGAAAGTTTGCATGCCATGCAATTTTCAAAAATTTCGAAGTTGGAAATTTTAGTTGGAACCAAAATTTTGTGCACCGTTATTTTATGGAATTACTAATTTGTACTCGTTAATTTATTGCAATTAATTTGGGGTTAAGTTTTGACAATTTTTTGTTTCGTAAGACTTCTTCTTCATGGTGTGCCTCTTCAGTGAAGATTGGCGATCTTCTTGGGCGTTTGCACTTTTGATAATGCGCCACGAATGAGGGATCGTATCTGTAATGTACCCGTCTGCAATATAGTGGTTAGCGCTTCGGGCTCGTTATTGGATGGTCGTGGGTTATTCAAAAAATATTACCTCATTTTCAAATACGCTCTTTACTAGATGAAAAAAATCCACCGCTTTTACCAATGACCGATCGCGAAAGGGCAATACTCAGCCTTATAGTACTGCAACTGGGTCTTCCTTGCGTAATTGGCACTTTCTACTGGCACATTCTTTGACTTATAGGTTGGTATGAGGCTGACCCATCATACTGTAAAAAATGGTTCACTTCACCAATGTCACCCCTATTTCAGGGAAGGTCGGAAAGAATTGCAGGGCTTATGTTCATTTAAGATTGGGTTTTTTATATTGTAGGCCCACATGCGGCATGCGTTAGCGCGAACTTATACATGCCTGCTTTTGGGAATGCGTTTAATATGAATCTTAAATGATATATATCTTTGCAGCTTAGATTTAGATTTAGATCTACAGCGACGATCAAATACACGAAGAGCTCTTGAGGTTCAATTTATTAAAAAACAACGCTTGAAAAGTAAAATATCACTGGTATGGAGTCCGCGAATTAGCGTTATTGAAACAAGCGCAAGTTCAAATCCCATCGTTTCTTATATGTCGATGATAACTTTGACACTGATTGAACAATATCCTTGAGTTTTAAAAGTTTTAAAGTTAAAAAAAAAAGTAATTGATGAATGATCTGTTTCTGGCTAGAAAAAATAGGTTTATGAATTGCAATGCTCTTCACAGATTTATTTTAAAAAACATCTTAGTATTGTTTTCTTCCAGCGAATTTTTATTATTCGAATAAGGTTTGAACCTCTATGATTTTCTTGGCATAAAAGTCCATGTGTTGTCCACCTTTCGCTTACTGGACCTATAAAAACAAATAAACCAACTGGATTCGATCACTTTACCCACAAATTAACAACTCGACCCTTTTTCCCCGTTTAATAAATCGCCATTCCTCCGAGCGATTTACAACGAGTGGAGAGAGCAGGATAGAGAGAGGGACAATCGCTTCTGTCAGAATCGATTATCGCTGAATCGCTTTAGGTAATTTAAAATATTCCCTCCGACAAAGGAAACAATTATGATAATGGCAACACTTGAATTATTATTATTGGGAATATCATTTGAGTGTACGCCACACCTCGTTCACACGATTCGAGTGCGATTGAGCTAGTAGGTGGGTAGATGTATTTTCAAATACACACGTGTGTACAACAAAATTAGCCATAGGATCTGTCTTATTTTTTGAGCGAGTACAGTATGGAGTCAAAACTAAAAATAAACAGATAAAAACATGTCGCCACGCTGAACAAATAACTTATCAATATTTTATTTTAGGTTGCTAAGGACCCTAGTCCCTTGGAATATTCCAACTCCAAAAAAAGCAATAATGTTTAGAAAAATATTGCACGAAGTAGAACTATTTTATTAAAATTTATGTAACCAAATGTTTTTCTTGCTAAGAAAACTATTTATTTCATATAAACAATACCAGATCTTTTTAACTATATTTTTCTTTTAAAATACTTCTTGAAACTACAAATGTTGTTGTATATTTCTTATTCAAATAAACCCATTTGATGGTATTTCACATACATTTTTTCTAGAAATAAATATTATTTGACGTTTTTTATAAGTTGTGCAGTCTTCTGTCCAACTGAAAACTCCTACAGATTCCAAGTTCGAGGTAGCCTACTTTCCTATAATATTTCACTGTCCTTTTATTAATTTTGCTGAATATTGTTCAACTGAAAACAACTATAACACAAGTTTAAAGTAGGTGATTTACATATAGTCTATGCCTGATTATTTCAGGTCAATCATTATTCGCTACTCGCTACTCTCAACTCACTACTCTCGACTCGCCAATAAAGAGGACCGTCTGAACGAGCCATCAGAGAAAGCCGCAGATGGCAACACTGAATTCATCTCCCGTGGTGTTAACAGCCATCGATAAAAATAATTTCGACTACTTAATATTAATGGAATGTAAAATTATTTGGTCCTTCAGGGAAAACTGGAAAAAACTATTATTCTTCCCTCCATTCGATCAATGTTAAATAAACATTATTTCTGGTATTTTATGGTAACGTTGACATTTCATTATTGATTGAATATATTCATACTTACACCCACCTTATGCTCGTCTCGCATGAATATATTAGAAAGATCCTTATCTCACGGATGCCATTTAAAGTTTAATTTTTTGGAGTGGCGTTGTATCTTCTCATATTATATTTAATAGCTTAAAAAATATCGCAAAAAAAAAACGCAACTAAGCTACACATATAGTGTAACTTCTTGCCGCGTTATCCCCGAAGGGGTCGCATGTGGCGAGTTGAACCTATTTATTTTTACAGGTAAGGGGGCCGGCCTTACGCCAACCATTTCAGTTGAAGTGGAGGTTTCCCAGCTCCCGAGAGTGCTGGTACTCATTTCTTGTGAAGGCTGAGTAAACCTTGCCGGTATTTTATTTTGGGTTTGAAATAAACACCGAAACGGGAAATCATTTCTGACATCCTTGGTGGGATTCGAACCCGAGCTTTCGGCATGGAATGCAAGCACTGTACCACCTGAGCTATCGACCGGACTTATTATTAAAAAATATCAATATGCTAAAATTCCCTAAGCCAACATCTGATAGTTGTGATCGAAGGTGAATAATCCTTATTAACAGCATTCAACTTCACTTTGATTTCCTCACATATTATCTTCCAGTCCAATAAAATAAATCGAACCACTGGTCGATACTGCTCTTTCTTAATGATTGCAAATCACCAACTTGTTGACTTTCTACAGCTGTCAAAAAAAAACTACTCGATAAATCTGTCTGAAATTTTGACGGTCATCGTTGTAAGAATGGCACTACATGATGGTGTACACATTTTGTGTCAGTTGTGCCATATATCGCTAAACACGGGTACTTATCATACAGCCTAGGTATAAGAAACTTCTAAGTCACCGGTATGTTTATGACTCTAAAAGTAAACATATTGATATTGCGGATTTTGACAGCTTTTCTTTTGTTAGTTTTCCTTATGAGTAGCATATTCTTATTTTCTCATGCCCTGTCGGGTCCCTCCGACGTTATAGATCACCTCAGCGAACATGACCCTATCCTGCGTCAACCTCTAAATAGCTCCTCCACTTATTGAATGCAGGTCCACCCCTTTACATTAATTTTCTCTGGAAGACCTTCTCGTGAAGTTAAAGCAACTGCACGACAAAATAAGAACCTCTAGATCAGAAGCATCAGGAACGTCTTCCGCCACTTGTGAAAATATAAATCTTTGTATGAGCGTCATTGACTTCGAACTCTTCATTGGTATTTATGGACTAGAAACTGTTTTAACAAAAATGGGCAATATATCCGTTTAAATTTACATTACCGAAAATTGTCCTTAGTTAGAAAGAGAACAAAGATCTTCTCAGTGTAGATTCAACAACGAAATTTTTCCAGAAAGTTGGAAGCATTGAAATTCATGCTTGCGCGAACACTGTGCGCACGCGTTAAATAGTATTTTTTAAAGAAAAAGGCATCATAATAAAACATTATAGTATGTATGTGTAGTTATTGGATGTTGAAACATACAATGGATAAAGGAAGAAAACATAGGATTTCACATGGAGTATTCTGTGGTATTTGACAGCTTTTATTTTCTAGCTCAATGATAAGCGTCCTATGCTTTGGGTCCCTCTGATACACACAGGAAGGGTATGAGGAGGGTTCGAGCATACATCTATCCCCACCAGGTCCATGTCATCCCTCAATTTATCTGAGTATCATAAAGCCTAATTAACGATTACAAAGTTAATGCCTCTACAATCAATAAAACCTAATGAATTCGATCATGAGGTAGAATCATCATCGTATCATTGAAAACCAGGGAGGATACTGGCCTCCTTTATCTACCATGTCTAAACTGCTTCTTTCTCACCTTTTTTCTCCAGTTTCACACTTGCGCCACTCAAACTTCCCACTGCTCTACAAATCCAATCAATTCAATCATCAAATTCAGAATTCATAAAAAAATCAAGCAGCTTCTGCCTGAGACTTTTCAGAACGAGCAAACAGAAAATCTGTCTACTGCAATACTCTTCATCTTTTTGAAATGAACAAATAATTGAGTTCGAATTCTTCACGCTCTCAATATTTTAATTTTTCTTGTTTTGTTTATTAATAAAAACAAAAACTTGTTCCAGCAATTTTTAATAAATTTCAGTTTAAATAGTGCGCGCACTGTGTGTCCATGTTTGTATATTTCACAGGTTCTCAAACTTTTAAACTTTGTAGACAACCTATGTCTTTAAGACCTCCATCTACATCTAAAAGTCTTCCATCTACGTACATATCACAGAACCAAAACTACATTTTATCAATCTACGAGTACATCCATATCGTAGATAGATATTTGCGTCTGATTTCAATGCTTTTCAAACCATTCTTCTGAAGCAGCTCTTCGTGATGCGGAAATTGTGGATAATTTCTACGTAGCCTCATGAGGAGGTCATTTCAAAGACTTTTTTTGGACTTGTTCTAGCATGTATATATACTTGTAAGGAGTCCATACCTCAACAGCGTACTCTAATTTAAACCGAAGAACGCAGCTAAAGAGGTCCACCATCGCTCTGGGCTCAGTGAGCTGTTTGAACACTCTTATTCCATTAACTAGTAATCCCAGTAGTTGGTAGCACTTAGTCGTCAGTTGCGCTATATGGTCAAACAATGTCAGTCCTGGGTCAAAAAAAACTTCCAGATCCCGCATTGGTTTTACACGAGACAGTAATTGCCCATCAATTCTCTTCTCATGCAAGATTCGTCAGAAATATTTGATAATTGACATCGAGGTACATTTTTTTTAATTAAAAAAAAACTTGTTCTCAGTTTAGGCAATCTAAATCTGTTTTCAAATTCATGCACCTAGAAATGTATTGTAGGTTTTATCCACATACTATACCTATCAACGATTTCGAATAAATATTTAAATCGTCTGCATTAAGAAAACAAGAACTTCTTCTTCTTCTTGTGCCACTTCTAACGAAGATCGGCGATCATCATAGCTATTTTGATTTTTGATGCTGCGGCTCTAAATAGGGACTTGGTGCTTCTGCCGAACCACTGTCGCAGGTTCTTCAGCCACGATGTCCTTCGGCGTCCCTGAGATCTTCTCCCCTCAATCTTACCCTGAATGATAAGATGAAGGAGACGGTACTTCTCATTTATCATAATGTGACCGAAGTACATTAGCTTTCTCTGCTTAATGGTAGGCAGGAGCTCCTTTGTAGTGCGCTCGTACAAACAAGAACTATACTTATGTATACTTAATGACATCTACAATATCATTGATGCATAGAGGCCAAGTGACCCCTCAAGAACCACCATTTTTTATAGTCCAAGCCCTCTAGCTTGGGAGTGGACTTGTGAGAACTCCTGGTGCCTGGTGTATATAACACGGGTGTCTACCGCTCAATGGAAATTCATTTATCTCTGCCGGCGCCTGGACCGCACCCGCCGGCTAATAGGAAAACTTTAAACGACTGGATTCTATTTAAACTTGTATGCAATTATGTCGGTCTCTCCCCCATGCCTCCACCTCTCTGTGTTCATCCCCTTCGCACCCCCGGGGTCTGACATCTTCCCTCTCATCTAAGTCACCAAGCTACGTACCCACTCATAATGAACTATCAGAATTAGAAAGTGATAAAAAACATTGAGAAATTAGCAGCACTTTTTTAAATATGAGTCTTATAGATTCAAAGACGGCAATAAAGGATTTATTTTTAAAAAATACACTTTTTGTTTAACCATAGTATTTTCAATATCTCCGTATGTTTATCTTATTTTTCGATAAATATCTAGATCACCATATTCCACTTTATGCAGTTCAGATATTTTCTTATTGATTTCGGAGAAATACAACGAATTTCACTTATTTGTCCGGTCGATAGCTCAGTTGGTAGAGTGCTTGCATTCCATGCCGTGAGCTCGGGTTCGAATCCCTCCAAGGGTGTAAGAAATGATTTCCCGTTTCGGTGTTTATTTCAAACCCCAAAATAAAAATACCGGCAAGGTTTACTCAGCCTTCACAAGAAATGAGTACCAGCTCTCTCAGGAGCTGGGAAACCCCCACTTCACTGAAGTGGTTGGCGTAAGGCCGGCCCCCTTCCCTGTAAAAATAAATAGGTTCAACTCGCCGCATGCGACCCCTTCGGGGATAACGCGGCAAGAAGTTACACTATATGTGTAGCTTAGTTGCGTTTTTGCGTTTTTTGCGTTGCTATACACACTACAAAGTATATTAGTATTTCTTAATTAATAAAAACTTTACACCTTTTTTATTTCAGTAGAATTTTTATTGTATACTTTTTTGTATCACCAATATAGCGGTTTCAAATTAACGATACGATACGATACGATTTTACAAACACAAAATCATTGGACGACATATGGTTTTTTTTTAATTAATCTGGCAATCATTGCAAACAAAATGTTAAAGAACGTTATTTTTAAAAACTTATAACCAAAAAAGGTTAAACATTATTTTAATAATTCAAAATCTTTTTTTTTTTATCAAAGTTAAATGTGATGATGAACAGAATCCATCCACAGAAAAAAAATCTTTCGCAATTCTCTGAATATCTGTAAGAAAGCCTACAAATTTCCGGCTACAAGAAAATCGACGAAAACATCCACGGCGAAAAAAAAACCGGGAGAAAGAGAAACCTTCTAAGGAAACTATTAGAGGAATAAAACAAATTACAGATGTAGCGTCTGTCTCCATCGGGCGGGCACAATAAGGCATTGATCGATAAATTGAAAAGCCAGCTCAAAAAAAAGCTCTGAAAAGGGTTGACTTCTGAGCAAATTGGAAAAACAGCGAAATGAACAGCTTAAACTAAAACTACCCACTCACTCTGGGCTTTTTTTCGACAGATTTTTCTTCCGACAAAAGCCCAGATAAAAGATAACCCTCTATTGAGGCGGAGCTACACTCAATGAGTTGATAAGTTTATTTATAAAGTCCGGATATTAAAAAGAATCAATTAAGACCAAGCGGAACACGAATGATTCTACACGTTATACTTTTAACAATCAAATTATTTTATTTCTCGGTATCCGTAGTTTTTTTTTCACATTCGTGCAGTTCAAAATAGTTTGAAAAAAAAGCTGGTTCTTTGCTGGTTTTTTAATTATTTCAATTATGCTTTTTGTACCAAGATGTATCATGTTAAAACTGTTTGTTTGCTATTTAAATATAAAAAATATTGAAGTTCAACTGAATAAAATCCGCAAATTTATTGACATAGACAAAAGCAGTGACGACACACGGCCGGGTTGATAGGAACATACTGACTGAATTTTAGTTATCGATTGCTAAATACCTCAGCCACACAAACCTGTGAAGTATGCCTGTCGAGAAAAACTATAAATTTAAATTTTTTGCCGAATTCACTGTCGTTTAAAATGTCCACAAATTAAAATGTAAAAGAATGTACAAATTTGGATATGCGACGAACCGTTATTTATTTATTTTAAACGTATTGTTGCTGTCACATAATAAATATATTAACTATTTGGATTTGTTAAACTGTTCATTTTTGATCATCACTCAATAAGTATAATATCTCCTGAGTACAATGGTTATGTTTAAAATACTGTTTTATTATTTTTACAAATTTCTATGGAGTATTGTTTTATATTAAATTAAAAATAAGATGTGCACAAATTCGAAGAGCTTTCCATGATGCTACCCTTTTTTCATTTATTTTTTATTTTGTTTCCACGGATTAAAAGCGGATTGAAGTGGATGACATCGTAAACCTTTCATTGAACGGAAAATTAATTAAATTCAATCATTTCTGATTTCCTTCATCTTGTATTTCCAATTTCCTTTTTCTGAAATTTTTCTCCTTTAAAGAAAATAAATTCCAATGTTATTCACGTAATTTATTTTTTAATAATCTTAAATGAAAAATAAAATTCTCAATTTGTTTTAAAAAAATACCAAATCATACATTTTTTATTTAAAATAAAGTTTCCTTGACTTATAGGTTGGTATGCGGCTGACCAAGCATGCTGTAGAAAAAACTTCACTTTGCGAATGCCGCCCCTGTTTCTGGGAAGGTCAGCAGGAGTTGCAGGGTGTATGTCCATTTGAGATTTGTTTTTTTGTTGTAGGTTCACATGCGGTATGCTCAAGCGCGAACTTGTACGTGTCTGCTTATGAGAATGCATTTAATGTGAATCCCCAATGTTACATATCTGTGCAACATAGATTAGATTACCATATCTATTCACTTTTGTACTTAATGCTGTATTTGTAAATTTCAGAAAATAACGAGAAAAATTATTTGAGTGCGTTACAATTTGAAAGTATCTTTATTTTATACTCTCGATTGAGATATATTAAATTTTGTGCAGATAACGTAGTTAAAATAAATGGAAAAATTTATTGTTCAAATAAAGATAATATAGCTTCGCATTGTGACTGGAACGGAACGGAAATTAAATTGATGCAAAACTCAAATTTAACATCATTATACAACGGAGTATATAACAGAATGGGACTGACAAAAAACGCGTTAGTACAAAAATAAGGCATCAAGAACACATTTTAATCCCGAATGATATTTTTGACATTGGCACTTAGGTATGTTATGGAAACTTTGTCTAGAAAATAAAAGTGATTTTTATACTATAGGAGCAGGATAAATGACAATGTACTCGTGGAAACTGGCAAATGTTTAGCTCTCCTGGACTTTCAACCTAAATTTTAATACTTGATTATTTTTTATTAGTCCATAAAATTATTAAGCCTTTTGTTGAACCCCTTGATCATGATGATGATGGATGATTTCTTTCCTGTGGCGCCATTTAATGGTCCAGGACCATCTCAAGGGCGTCATGGCTTCTGGAGAAAAGTAGTGTCTTCAGTTCCTTTCTGAAGGTGGTGGTAGGCTGGTTCGCGCGAACACCGATGGGCAATTTGTTCCAGGCAACCGGCCCGGTCACCGCAAAGCTCCTGTCTGCAAAATTTGATGTGTTCGCTCTTTTGGGTACTATGACCTTGTTGACAGCAGTGAGGGCAGAGCGTAGTGGTCGTTTTGAAGGCTTATCGACAGAACATAGCTCAGCAAGACATAGGGGTGCCGTTCAGGGCCCTATGTACAGTGAGACACAACTTAAATTCTACTTTCTCTCGGACCCTCAGCCAGTGCAGTTCTCTCAGCAATGGCGAAATATGACAGCTCTTTCCCTGTCGAAAAATTGCCCTGGCAGCAGCATTGAAAGCCATTTGCAGCCGATCAAATAATTTCTGAGGTAGTCCAGCATAAACCATAAACATAAATATGTAGGTCCGAATCGCCACATGCGACCCCTTCGGGAATGATGCAGGCAAGATGTAACACTATATGTGTAGCTTAGTTGCGTTTACACAAAACCACTTTATTGGAACCCTCTACATCTACAGTGACCGTATTTGTTTCTTCAATGTTTTTATTCAAACACTTTTTTAATGCACTTTTTTTTTGCAGCATTTATGCAACGCTCTGCAATCGTTAATGCATTTTCAGATATTGCGAACAGCACGTAGCCACGTGCATGCTCGAGTAATGAATCAATCCTTTGAACATTTCAATCAGCCTAATGGATGCAGCGATGGGATACAAACTTTGCCATAAAACGTCCTGGGCCGAGTTTCTTTTCGAGAATTTTATTTCAGGCATTTCATCCCGTTTTTCACAATCCATATGCAATATTAAATTGTGTCCTCCCATTGAGTATTGGCTTTGCTTTTCAGTGAACTTAACTGAACTATTTATTGCATCCAACATTTATACATCCTACTGGAAGCTGTAAATGAGTATCTCGTTAATTGGATGAAATTATAAAAACTTAAATTTGAGGATAAGTTTTTTACCAAAATTTTATTTCATTTTAACATTTTTAATTAAGTCACGTTCCGAAATTATTGTGCTCCTTGAAAAATAGAGTAACTAATATGATACTGCATGCTGTAAAAACTTTGTTCACTTTTGCCAATGCCATACCGGTTTCAGGGAAAGGCACAAGGAATCGCAAAGTTTATGTTCATATGAGGTTTGTGTAAGGGTGAACTTATACAAAAACTCAATCTTAAATTAACGTAAGCCCTGCAACTCTTGGCGACCTTTCCTAAAACAAGGGTGACATTGGCAAAGTGAAACATTTTTACATAATGTGTGGTGAGCCTCATCCCAACCTAGAAGTCAAGGAACTGTATTACATAATATTCAGTTGCTGGAGTGATGTTTTCCGGGATCTGTTGCGATGGTCTATGGGAGCTGGAGCTTCCGGACGTTTCGCCCATTTCTACGATGGGCTTCTTCAGCGTGAAGTATGATGATGATGATCTTGATGAGAACTTGATGTCCGGAGAACGTCCGGAAGCTCCAGCTCTCACAGACCACGGCAACAGATCCCGGAAAGCATCACTCTAGCATCATCAGCCGGCCGTGTAAGCCTAAAATTCTTATTTAATATTTAGTTGTTTGTACGAGTTGATCCACATTTTTTTCTTACTAATATCAATTCTTATATTTCACAAAAAAATATGGTTTCAGTACACTTACTACTCTTTCGTTTCATAATCCTGTTATTTTTTTGTACCTTCTATACGTTTTTTTACACACTTCATCTCCGTTAGTTGTTGGCTCTTTAGCAGCGCCCAAGTATGAGTATATAACATTTCGTTTAAACTCAACCGTAGTGTTGACTTAAGAGTGATATTTACCTTACACCTGTCATAATTGTTTCTTACACTTTATGGTATTTGTCAAAGAGTGACGTTATAAAAACAACCAAGCGTGTTCATTAAATATTTATCAAAATTATAAAAGTTTAAAAATTACATTCAATTTAGTGTCACCACAATTAAAAATTAACATTTTTATCGTTTTTTTGTATGTGCTTTATTTTGAAAAAAAGAACTCTTTAATGACAGAATAATACATTGTTTAGTCTTGCAAGAAGTTGATCTTTGATAATTTGAAAAGTTTCTGAGAAAATATGAAAAGACTAAAACTACCTAAACGCAACTAAGCTACATATTTAGTGTAACTTCTTGCCGCGTTATCCCCGAAGGAGTCGCATGTGGCGAGTTGAACCTATTTCTTTTTACAGGTAAGGGGGCCGGCCTTACGCCAACCACTTCAGTTGAAGTGGAGGTTTCCCAGCTCCCGAGAGTGCTGGTACTCATTTCTTGTGAAGGCTGAGTGAACTTTGCCAGTATTTTATTTTGGGGCTTGAAATAAACACCGAAACGGAAATCATTTCTGACACCCTCGGTGGGATTCGAACCCGAGCTTTCGGCATGGAATGCAAGCACTCTACCACCTGAGCTATCGACCGGACATACCGGACACCTGGACCTAACCTAACCTAACCGATTAAATTTCTTGAAGACAGCTTTTCCATATTTTCTTAAAAACTATTGACATTAAAAAAAAACGATTTCTTGCGAAACTAACCAATGTTCAATTTTTTTATAAAAAAAAATTTACATAGCGCATACAAAAAAACGATAAAAATGTGAAAATTCTTGTTCTTTAAATATTTTTTGTGATGAAATTTTTTAAGTTGTACATTTGTTTAACCTCTATAATTTAGATACATAACTATTCACACACCTGATTTTTTTCATTGCTGTCGCTCTTTTACTTAGGTCTTAGACCGTTATAAGCTTAAGAAACAAAAACGACAGATTTAGGGTATATAGCGTTCTTAAACAGCTGAAAATAACAAAATGAAAACTAAAACGATCGCATGAGGAGAGATCTTGGCGATTTGACGATATGGTTAAGTTTACACGTAAGGTTGTATACTTACGGCACAGGTCAGCTGTTGGCTCTTTAGCAGGTCCCTGGGGGGTAATCAGCCCCCCCTCCTCCTCCTGCAAAGCCTTCCACGAAACAAAAACTGTAATGCCGCCACGTAATGTTGATGGGGAAAATACAAAAACACCCATCGCCGCAAATTGCCTGCAAAAAATAATGCGTGATTATTATTTTTATCGGCCATAACATTTATCAAATAAAACTATTTCATTGTTTTCCTTTGTCTTCTTCTTCTGTTTCAATCCTAGGATTGGTTTGCAGCAATATCTTTTATTCTTGTTCTCCATTCCTCTTTCCTTTGTATTGCTATTATATTATACTGGAAAAAGGTGTCATGCGCCTAATAGGTAGGCAGTAGATGGCACAAAAAATCATTTTAAACTTGATATTCAGATTTAAAATTCAAAATTTAAGTTCGATTGTGGCCACCTTTAGCACTTCAGTCAATTTTAAATGAGTTATTTTAAGGGTATGGGAGAATATATTTATTCTGAAATGTATTTGCCTTTACCCTATGGTATAGGCAAAGGTGTAACGTATTATGATCGTTTTTATAAACATTCATGGGCGTGAAATGAAATGCTTCATGTGTACATACAAATTAAAATCCAAACCTGCAACGTTTGCTGACTGTCCCTGAAACAAGGGTTACATTGGCAAAGATAACCATTTTTTATAGTATGGGTTGTCAGCCTCATACCAATCTATAAGTCTACTAATCTAATCTAATCTAAGTTGCAAAGATATGTTACATTGGAGATTCACATTACATGCATTCTCACAACCAGACACGTACAAGTTCGCGCTTGCACATGCCTCATGTGAACCTACAACATAAAAACCAAATCTCAAATGGACATACACCCTGCAACTCTTGCCGTCCTTCCCTGAGACAGGGGTGACATTGGCAAAGTGAACCATTTTTACAGCATGGGTGGTCAGCCGCATACCAACCTATAAGTCAAGGAACACACACACACGACAAATTACATTTTATACATCACTAAATAATAATATCCAAATCCAAAATATCCATTTACAAATAAAAACAAATTCCAATTTAATAAACCCTAGCCGCCAACATTACAGATCAACCGCCATTTCTTTCTGTCCTTACATACTTCTTTCATTTCCTCCAGAGTCATAATTTTCTTCATACAGGCTCTTCTTTTATTATGACTCTGGATATTCCATTCATTCGCAATTTCGGATATTTGGTCCATCCATACCTTTCTCGGTCTTCCTCTACCACGACATCCATCTATTCTACCAACATATACTTTCTTCGTCAGTCTTTCCTCATTCATTCTCTCCATATGCCCAAACCATCTTAACAAACTTCTTTTAATCTTCACTTTCACACTTTCTCTTGCACCACATTCTTCTCTTACAAAATCATTCCTCACCCAATTCCTCACAATTAACTTAAAATATGTATTTGATTATATTTAAAAAAAAATACGAAAAATCCTTTTTCATTGTTTACAACACATACAACTTACCATCCATTTTCACTGTGTAAAATTATTACCATCTATCTATGCAGTGATATTTTCTCTTCTCTTTTCAGCCCCATAACATTTCAATCAAAACATTCAATTCATATGTATATTTCACAATATCAATACCTACATACAAAAATCTCTTACCATTTGTATACGAGCTTTGTGGGTTAAATTTGCAGCATGCAGTATGCAGGCCCTAGAGCGTTTGCTTCTAGAGACGGAAAACCAACTTCTGAACTAGGGACGTTGTGGTTATGAATTTCGTATATGGATACAGATATGGTAATAATATTATTTCAGTATCTCAATGAAAATTATTGAAAACCAATACAAGATATGAAACATTCATTTGATTGTAGTTTTATTAGTTAAAAACTGTAATGCAATCGCACAATGGCTGACTAGTGATGACTATGCAATAGAAATCATAAGCAATGCGTGGGGCGTGCGCGCCTAGTGTACCTATCGACTCGACAGAGCAAAAACAAATTTTTTTCAATACTTTTAGACTCCAACCCAAAAAAAACATAACTAAGCTACACATATAGTTTACCTTATTGGCGCGTTATCCCCGAAGGTTTTGCACGTGGCGAGTGGAACCTATTTATTTTTACAGATAAGGGGGCAGGCCTTACGTCAACCACTTCAGTTGAAGTGGGAGTTTCCCAACTCCCGAAGGGCTTATACTCATTTCATGTGAAAGCTGAGTAAACCTTGCCGGTATGTTGGGGTATGAAATAAACACTGAAATCATTTCTGACACTCTCGGTGGGATTCGAACCCGAGCTCACGGCATGGAATGCAAGCACTCTACCAACTGAGCTATTGACCGAACCCTACGCTTATATTTTCGGTTACAGATATCTATTTTATTTGGGATATCAGTCAGTTTCGGTTACAGTTATGGATTTCCAAAAAATCCCTACTCTGAACCCCATGCATAAACCTTTACGTTTAAACCAGTGATTCCCAAACTATGGTACGCGTACCACCAGTGGTACGCGACGCTTCTTAAGGTGGTACGCAAGCAGCCATGGCCATAGAAAATACATAGTAAACAATTGGATAAAACGTTTTTTAATTTCACGCTTAAAATTAAGTACAACTGAGCCAAATATTTCCTCTCTTGTCTAGAACATGCAGCACCATTTTTCGCCCTAAGTCCTATCGGGGCTATTCTTAGACATTTTAGTCGCCATTAGTTTTTCAAAGCGTGGGCTCAACGGGCGACTAAAATGTCTAAGAATAGCCCCGTAAGAGTATTGTATTTATTTTCTGTAATTAATAAATAAACATAATGTTGTCATAAACAGTTGTTGCAGTTTATATTACTTTACCATTTTAAACGATTTTTTAACTGTAGCACTTCAGTGGTACGCCACTGATTTATAATTTCGTGAGTGGTACGCGAAATTAAAAGTTTGGGAACCACTGGTTTAAACCATAGCGTTAAAAAAGCTACACTAACTAAAACGCTTACTAGAGGCGCAGTTACAAGTTTAGAGTAACGCTATCCTAAGTTAGTGTGTGAAATGACATACTAGGAGTCCATGTTCCAGAGACCGCCATACATCCATTATGTAAACGGCAATCGCAAGGTTTGCCCAGCGCTCACAAGCCCATATTTCTTGCAAATCTCAATAAAGAAACATTAATGCTGAAATTCGTCCCCGCATACAGATTGCACATCTTGGCTGGGCTCATGTATTTTTCAGACGTCTTGTGTGCTGAATATTAAATTTTGTATTTCATAGATTTGATAAAAATTATTCGCATTCACAATAATATCGTAATATTTTTGCACTGTCTTCGAATTTCGCATGAAATCAATAAATAGTTAAAATTATAATAACTACACAGATTAAAAAAATATTCAGATATACGACGAACCGGTATAAGAGAACTTACATTATTCTAGACGTTTCGTTAGCGACGTAGCCAATATCTTCAGGAGACACCTTCTCTGATCAACGACTGAGGATGAACTGATTTTTAATAACAAAAACTGATTCTGATCAACAAAAAATCCCGTTCCTTCTGTGATTCCATTACTAAAACATTTTATGATCATTAGAAAAGTTAAGACTGCTCATCACAAGCACGAATTTTATCCTAGGCCTACAGACTCAACAAGCATCGATATATCTAACCTTATATATTTGAAGATTGAACGCAATAAAAAATGACAGCGTGTAAACAACTGATCGCTAAACATAATGGTACAGCAATCAGCTGCTTACGTGCCACCATGTTATAATGCTTGCTATCTTCACATACATACAGTAAGATCTACGACGCATACGAACTCACTGCTTTCCATTATCTGGACAGTGGACACTATAGTTAATTTATCGTCTTAGGCTTCTTTTCTTACTTCTTTTATTCTTCCACGATCTCCATTTAAATATTCTATAAGTCTACATACCATCTTCTTACCTTTCCACATAACCAGCGTACTGCTGTTTCAATTCCAAGTTTTCACCATCATATAGTGTCAGCGATTTGGTCATCGCCATAGAAAGCATCAATTCTCAAACAAAATCCATTGACTGAAAATCTGATTGAATCTTAGGTGACCGGTTTGTAGTAAATGCAAATCGCAACGCACGCAAAAACGCAACCAAGCTACACATCTAGTGTAACTCCTTGCCGCATTATCCCCGAAGGGGTCATATGTGGCGAGTTGAACCTATTTATTTTTACAGGTAAGGGGGCCGGCCTTACGCTAACCACTTCAGTTGAAGTGGGGGTTTCCCAGCTCCCGAGGGGGCTGGTACTCATTTATTGTGAAGTTTGAGTAAACCTTGCCGGTATTTTATTTTGGGGTTTAAAATAAACACCGAAACGGGAAATCATTTCTGACACCCTCGATGGGATTCGAACCCGAGCTCACGGCATGGAATGCAAGCATTCTACCAACTAAGCTATCGACCGGACAAATACAATTTTAAAATGATACGATTACATTTTGTGTAAATCAAGACCTACTTTTTTCGATTCCTTAAAGATAACCCCTAGATTATAGGCTTGTTTTTGAAAAACAAAGTTGCGTTCACTGAATAAAATAATTCTTCGCATCTACATCTACAATCTTCATTACCTACAAAACCAAAAATATAAAAGCTCCCTCAACGAAGGATTTGGTTGTTACATAAAAAATACTTTTGCAACTTCTTGTGCTAGGGTATGTGTGTACGGTGAAAGGGTTGGTGTGATATTCATCCAAAGTTACACACGCGAAGTTCTCGGAATATAAATGCATTAAGAGTTGATTCTATCTCAGTGCACAAGGGTAGTTCTCATTAATGTGACTCTGGTAGGGGCGGGAAGGCATTGGTTGGAACTGCACTGTGTGTGAGAGGGTAAGGGAACTTGATAGTGCTGGCAAAAAAGACGAAAATTAACAGCTTGTTTCATAATCTAGAAAAAAAAACACCGCAGGGTTTTTATCCTCAGATACTGGATCATACTCGTACATACCTTACACCTCTTAAAGAATATGAGAAGGCTACAGAGAAGAATATTGAATAATATCTTGTTCTTCTTCAATTATGACCAGTTTGGCCTGTTTTTTCATAGAGCTACTTTTTCTGCGATGGGCATACGAGTATATTCTCAGCTGTTTTTCCTACTTTTAGAAGGTATTCCACGAAGACAAGTTCAATGAGGCTGGTTATGTAGTGCAATGTATGGAAGTATTATGTTATCCATTCTTTGTACATGGATGTGCCACTCCCTCCGCTGTTGTCTGTTCCATCTTGCGTCGTCTTTTCTTCCAAAGAACAAATAATAAAAAGAAAATCAAAATATAAACTGTTTGCTATTTTCTGTACTGACTCATTAAAAATTAACTGCGCTCAAATCAAAGGCTTGGGTCAAGCCTAAAGCTCACTTACTTGTGAATTTATGGGATTTTTTTTTCAATTAACTTACAAGTGTGATTGCATTTTTCTTGGATAGATCAACAATTTTTCACAAAAGTTTTCATTCCCAATACCTGATTATGAAGGTTTTTCTTCGGGAGTTGTTGACCGCTGTCCAATTGTTTTCTCAAAGGCTGGCATTTCACTTTTAATTCAGTAAGCTCACGGTTGGCAGAAAAACAGCGGTAGGTACTTAAGAAGCTTTGGGGTAAAACACTTAACAATTTTTTTCCCCCCCAAATATGATTTGTATCTAATTTTTTTTTTATTAAAACTCACTTTCCACCTTAACTTCTTGTTAGAAGTTCACAAAAATTTCTATTGAGATGAGGTTCCACAAATTAATTTAATTTTTCTTCATTTCCTCTGTATCAGTGGCCATCTCTATCGCAGTGGAGAGCCCTTCAGTGGATCCGCACCACGCTTGCTTTCCTCTCGCACAGACTTCATTATTTTGTTAGCTGAATAATATTCTGCACCCAAGTATAAAACTTCATCTTGTATCTAAAAATTTGTGAGAAGTAAAACGCTCTCTAGAGGTACTCTTTAGTTTCCATATGTTTTTGGTATTCGCTATGATTGAGTTTCAACAAAAGTTTTATACTAGGGGCTATGCAGCGCTAGTATGTATTTTCAAACTCGTCATGCAAGTACAAAGCATCTCGTTGAAACTCCAAATATCTGGAAACTATAACGCTCTTTACAAGGCGCTGTTTAATTTTCAATGCACTTATAAAAAACCCCTATTATAGAGTTTACATATAAACTTTTATTCTTAGAGCTATTTAACACTAGTATTTGATTTAAGTCTCCTACTGTAAGTATAAAACATTCCGTATATTCTCAATCAATGCGTTTTACCTAAAATACATAGAAAATGAAACGGTAACTACAAATTATATTATGATTTATATATATATATTTATTTTGTTAACGCAATAATTGAGTTCAAACGGAAATTTTATACTTTGAGCTATCCACCACTAGTATATTTTGATTTCAGACTCGTCCTGCGAGTTTTAAGCATCAAGTTTAAATTCCACCATAGCGTTAGCCAAAAATGCATGAAAACTGTCACTTTCACTGGAAACCCCTGTTTTAGTTTCTTCATATTTTTGGGTTAACGCTACGGTTAAGTTCACACGTAGAGTTTTATACTTGAAGTACAGCCCGATGCGTTTCCATTCTCCTGCTGCAGCGTACCGAGTAATTGAATGAGCAAAACAATGAGCACCGGTTTACTTTTGTTTAATCGTTTGTGTAGTCGGCTCTGAATACATTGCAATTTCAACTTAATTTAACTTACATGACTATTTCAATTAATTATTTCGTGTAAAAAAACATATAAGTTAACATAGGGCGAGTAATATTTAAGTTCCATATCGAAAAACTACGTCTGCACAATTCTATGTACCTACCCCTCACCACACACAAGAGCTTAGTCTCTTTTTGGTGAGGTATAGCGTAAAAACCATGAATCTACCATGTATTCCTACGACGTTAGCCATGTTGAAAGCACCGGTTCCCATAGATCACCGAAGTTAAGCAACATTGGGCGTGGTCAGCGCTTGGATGGGTAACCGCTCAGGTACAACGCGTGTCGTTGGCATCTTGGACCGGTCCGTAGTCCGTAGTGGCAACACTTCGGACTCGTAAATGGAAGGTTGTGGATTGAGATCCCGGCGGAGCACAAAAATATACCATTTATATTTCGAATATGCTCTTCGCTGGGTTGAAAAATTCATAAGCCTTTACCAATGACCGGTCACCAAAGGTCCATCCAGCCTCACAGCAACTGGGTCTTGCTTGAGTATTGGCGCTTTGTAGCGACGACCAAGCTCGTACACCTCTGCGGCACTACAACAAGTGTCATAGACCCCTAGAGTCTTTAGAATCTAGGGAGTCTCCCGCACAGGATTTCTTAAAAAAAAAAAAAAAAATTAAGATTAAAAATTAAGATTAAAAATTAAGAAATGAAATATTTTAAACATTGTAAACATGTACACGTAGTATGGTTAGATCAATGTGTTTAGACTAAGAAGAGAAACAGTACAAAACGCGATGACATGGTTGATTTTCGGTGTATCTCACGATTATAGTTTGCCTTACCAATACCAGCAATACGCAGCACCTGAGCAAAATTGGAAACATCGTATCTTTGCCATTACGGCATGGACCAACGCCAACAGGCGTGCAGATTTTTTTTGGCAGTCAATAAACTTGTTCCTGTCAACAATACTAGCGCTTTTTAAATAAGGGAAAACGGCAAGCAAACGAAACTGTGTAGTGTACACTCCTTTTTTGATCCACCTTGAGTCAAACCAACCTTTTAACCGTCCCATTTCTTGTTTGTACATAGTATATGTTAGATTGACCCACAGCACATGAACGCTCTTACAAAATTATATTATTTTTTTTTAGTCTCTCTCTCTCAATTCCTTGACTTATAGGTTGGTATGAGGCTGACCACCCATACTGTAAAAAATGGTTCACTTTGCCAATGTCACCCCTGTTTCAGGGAATGTCGGCAAGAGTTGCAGGGCTTATGTTCATTTGAGGTTTGGATTTTATTTGTAAGTACACAATCAGCATTTGTAAGCACGAACTACACGTGTTTGTTTGTGGGCATACATCTGAAAGCTTTGAATATATCCTTGCAACTTAGATTATAGATTATATAGATTGTAGATTGGAGGCGTTCGCATGAAGTTCATAGCAAGACAAAAATCTCAATTCACAGGCTATGACTCTAAAAGTAACTGAAGCTAATATACTCGGATCACTCAAGCTATATTATTTAACTTCTTGCGTTGTCCACTAAGGCTTTCATTTGTTTGGTATTTATTTTCACAGATAAGGCGGCCAACTTTACAAAAAACATTCAATTTGTGGAGCTGATACGTTAATTCCAAATCAATAAAAGATTTCTCATTTCAAGAATATTAGGTGAAGTTAAGGATTGTTCGTGGTGCTGGCCTACAGTGTATCCAGGTTTTGGACTGGCATTTATTTACCCCAGAACGTTAAAGATTTAAAATTAATAAAATAAAATAAAACAATTTTGATCATCGATTACTTTAAATCTATGTATTAATATTTAAGATTACATAATTAATGCATCAACAATCAATGAAACCTTAAATCTGATGTTTTCATACCTGATCATTTCGTCCATTTTACCATCTTTTCGTACATTTTGCTTTGACATTTTTATTATCATACTCGTAACAATTTAAATTAAAAATAAAAAATCTAATAAATTTTATCTATCTAATTCACATTGAGCATTTTACGTTTGACATATTTAAATATGTATTTTACACCTACATTTGAAACGTATTAACTAAATATATTTATATAGTATTTTTTTTAAAAAGGAGTAGAATTTTGACGAGGCTTACAAAATTAAAAATTTTATTTTGTGTTCAGAAAACCCAATTTTTAAATAAATTTGTGAAGATTATTGCAGTTCGCCAATCTATGTTTGCCTGGCTAGAAACAAGTCAATCATATGAAATGACGAATTTATACATTTTAATTTGAATGAATGAATAATTAGGAATTACTTAATGCCATTTTTAAGCCAGTTATCTTCAAATAGCGAGACTTAAACCGTCGCTGATTTCAAAAATTGCAAACGACCGTAGTGTCGGCAAAAAGTATTCCTTTAAAGTTATTTCAACATTTATTCGTAGTTTTGTGAGCTTAAGATTTTATTGTAAGTGGGTTGATTAGAAGATTTTGAGCAAGATTATTAATTAAAGGATATTTAATCCATTGGAGCAATTCTTTCAATGTCCTTCGGCAGCATAAAATTGTTTTTCCTGAGAGGAATATTGGACAGCTGCTGGTCCACTGGGATCCTGGTGTCATACAGGGAAGGAGATTGGAATATGATGCCAAAGGTTCCTCCGATACAAGCCAAGGTGAACACCCATAAGAAGAACCGATCCAAAACCATGGAGACAAACTTCCAATCTTCCACCACCTGGAACAAAAGAAAAATAAAGATGAATTATTAATCTAGCGTGTGCACAGGGTAAGCACAGTTCAAATATGGTACCCTTTTACTTTACAATAACACTATTATTTAAATACGAACGTGATATACGTGACGAACGTGACATATGTGACGAACGTGACATACGTGACGAACGTGACATACGTGACGAAAGTGACATACGTTACGAACGTGACATACGTGACGAACGTGACATACGTGACTAACGTGACATACGTGACGAACGTGACATGCGTGACGAACGTGAAATACGTGAGGAACGTGACATACGTCACACAAATGCTTCTTATTTGGTTTTGCGGAATTATACTTAAAATCTAATCTATCTAATCTAAGTTGCAAAGATATGATACATTGGGAATTCATATTATTTGCATTCTCACAAGCAGACACATGTATGTTCGTGCTTGCACATGCCCAAATCTCAAATGAACATGCATCCTACAACTCTTGCCGACCTTTCCTGAAACAGGGGTGACATTGGCAAAATGACCCATTGCCTACAGCATGGGAGGTCAGCCGCATATCAACCTATAAGTTAAGGAAAATAGACAAGAAAATAATCATTTTCAGTGCTATTCTAAATGTCTAAATAACACCGTTTGTTTTAAGATCCGCAAATCCTGCGAATCCTCGGGATTAAAATGCGACTTAATTCCCTACTCTTAGTGATGCCTTTCAACTAAATCTAAGTTGCACAGATATGTATCATTTAAGATTCATATTAAATGCATTTCCACAAGCAGACACGTATAAGTTCGTGCTAACACCTGCCGCGTGTGAGGAATATAAAAGAGAACAATATAAAAACCCGATCTCACATGAACATGGCCCTGCAACTCTTGCCGACCTTCTTTGGGATGACATTGGTAAAGTGAACAATGATGATGAGGATCTAATCTAATCTAATCTAAGTTGCAAAGATATGTTACATTAAAGATTCACATTACATGCATTCTCACAACCAGACATGTACAAGTTTGCGCTTGCACATGCCTCATGTCAGCCTACAGCATAAAAACCAAATCTCAAATGGACATACACCCTGCAACTCTTGCCGTCCTTCCCTGTAACAGGGGTAAAAGGGACGCAGCATCCATTCTTCCGGGCTTGTAAGTAAGCTTGTAATACAAGCCCGGAAGAATGGATGCTGCATCCTCATCATCATCTGAAGCCGGCCATGAAAGCCTAAAACACTTATAAAGTGAACTTTTTTACAGTATGAGTGGTCAGCCTCGTACCAACCTATAAATCAAAGAATAAACCCATGGAAACAACTTAT
Source organism: Agapetus fuscipes (assembly GCA_951799405.1). Classification (NCBI taxonomy): domain Eukaryota; kingdom Metazoa; phylum Arthropoda; class Insecta; order Trichoptera; family Glossosomatidae; genus Agapetus; species Agapetus fuscipes. Next base: position 7,606,867 of record OX637337.1, on the reverse strand, counting down.
GAACACTGGTAAAACAAAAATACATCATTTAGTTTTTTATCGTTAAGTTCAAATATCTACACTTCCGTGCAGCTATCATAATAAATATCAGAGTATTTTTAATCCTGTCGATGTCTGACCCCATAAACTTTAGATATTAAACTCTGAGTCGTGAATTATTCGACTTGCCGGGATCGATCGCTTTCAGGAAATTAAAATCGAAATCGTCGCGCTCTCTGGATGGCGTGAAACTTTTCCCAGATATTTTTTTCAATTATTGAATACCGTTTTTGTGAATTTTTAATCCACAGCCGGGGTGATGAATCGCTCATAAAAGTTCTCATTATAGGTGCGTAGCGAAACGTCTATAATATAATTTATTAAGTTAGCCTAAGGAAGAAAAAATCTTGAGTACTCTAGTGATATTTGCAGGAAGGATTCAAAGAAAATGTACAATAGATAGGAATGAAACAACCTTTGTTTTATTATTATTATTATATCAGGCTAATTTATTTTAAATTACAAATGATAAGAGAGCGCCGTTTTTGTGTGTGTCACACCTCAATGGATAAGACTTTCTAAAAAGGCGTGTCTTGAGTGCTCCGCGAAATACACCCACAGATTTGGAGTTTCGATTTCGATGAGTGTAACCCACAGATTTGGAGTTTATAATTTCGATGAGTGTAATTAAACATCCACGACCGGTTCTGTAAGCAAACCGCTTGCATCGTCAGGTGATCTAGTTAATACCAAATGGTCAATATACACTATAAGTCGTTGACGTAGTATAAGAGGTTATCATAGTGGGAGGGGAGGGAATATGAAAGATTGCAAAGTTAATACCTTTAAAATCAATGAAAGATATACAATTTTTCAACTACACTTTACCTTTATTTTTAGTGGGGTCTTTAATTTATTTTTTCTCAACTAGGACTGGCGTCAAATACAATCAAATCTGCACTCGATAAGAAAATATTTTATTTACAATTCTGGCCGATCCGTGGTCTGTTGGCTAAGGACTCGTAAACAAACACAACAAACAATTATGCTCTTCGCTGGTTTAAAAATATCATCAGCCTTTAAAAAACACCTGGTCACCAAGGTTCATACAATCTTACAGCAACTGGCTCTTGCTTGCAAAATTAGCGCTGGCTAGGGGCAAATAAGCACGCAGAGGGCTCTTGAGGAGTAATTCATACAAAACAGCGTTCAGTTTATTTACAATCCTCAAACTATTTTTTACATGGAACATTTTGCATTTTTTTGATATTCACGAATTTTTATTCCGACAGAAATCTTTCATGTAGTGAAAAAACTAATTTCAAAATAACACTGAAAAAATTATTAATTTTATCATAAGTTTATTATTTAAATGTGTAGATACTTCTTAAATTTTCTTTTAGATTACGGTATGACTTTCTAATAAAGATACAATCTCAATAGAAAAACCAGGGCTTTCGTATTCAGTCACCGAAATTATATTTGTACAAAAGGAGTGTGGCACTCAAGACGATCTGTCAATAAGAAGTGAGATGGTTAGAAGTCTCTCGAGCCAGTCCAAGAACTGAAGATGCCGCGCGCATTTCGGGCTTTTACTGCTCCTGCAGATGACACGGGACATATTTCATTTGACAAATAAAAATAATATATTATCTGCTATAACCCCTAGACCGAACTAAGCCGGGCGGGTCGCCGGCTTTCTCTGGGTACGGTCGTAAACAGAACCGCCCTAAACTTAAGCTGAGATTCTTTTAACAAGATCAAAGGGTAAATTGTATGAGGGTGTATTAGAGGCTTAGCCTTTTCATTGTTGCCTTCTTACATACAATGAAGACTGTACGTTTGATATTTGAGAATGAAAGACAGCAATCTAGGTTTTTTAGCGAATTTAAATAAATATCTGGAAACATAATATGTACGATACGGAATTCCCTATTTTCCATATATTTTTCTCGTTCTCACTACAAATCCTAGATTACCGTCTTTGATTGTATGCAACTGATATATTCTACTTAAAGAAATTTTTAAAATAAAAATCAAGACTAATTAAGTCAACATGTAAAATATTCTCGGAATGTTTTGGTGAAGTTGGCTGTAGATTAGATTACAAACATTATTTCTTTGAGATTTTTCCTTTCTTTTCGTATAAAAATGTTCTCCTCACACCTGGCCAAGCCGCTTATTAATTTTTGATCAAATTTTCAAAAAACGTGTAGAGTACTCTTCAAATGGATCGTGCTAACTTTGATTTCGATCGGATTACAATAATTTTAGGGCCCAGTGTTACGCAGAGCTACGGGTGGAAATAAATTAATTCCGCATATCTAAATGGCATCTCTTCTTCTTAATCCTATTCCTCATTACTGAGGGTTGTGACCCTTGTGGAAGCAACCAATCTTCTCCAGCTCTCCCTCGACTGCGCTGCCCGCAACGCTCCAACTACCGAGGTGCTTGCTGCTGTCTTCACTTGATCGGTCCATCGTGTGGGGGATCTACCTCTTCCTCTCTTCCCCTCCAAGTTACCGATCACAACCAGTCGTTCCAGGCTATCCTCATTGCCACGGACAACGTGTCCGAAGAACTGAAGAATACGGCGTGTCAAATGGCATAATAAAACATTAATCTACAAGTTAAAATGTGGTTCATAGATTAAATGTTTACTATCATAGTGTGTGGACTGTAGGGATGTGACGTATGGAGGGATACACGTCTGCTCCAGGTCAGGATTAATATCTTGATTGGATTACATCACTAATTGTAGCATGGCATTGTTAACGGGCCTACCAATAATCAAGTGATTAACCTAATCACCCCACGTCACGCATACACAGGATCAGATTTTAAGTCCATTACTGATAACCGAAACATACGATTAATCAAGTTTAATTAATCAGATAAACCCCAACACTGCCGATAGAATCAATTAAAAACTAAAAGAAGTAAGCTGCACATATTGTGAAATTTCTAACCGCGTTGTTCCCAAAAGTGTCACATGTAGCGAATGAAAACAATTTATTCTCACAGGTAAAGCGTGCAGCCTTACCTATTCCAGCATCTTCATTTAAAGTAGGGGTTTCCCAGTTACCAAGAGGGCTGTTTCTCATTTCTTGTGAAGGCTGAGTGAACCTCGCCGGTATTTTATTTTGCGTTTAAAAATGAACACCGAAACCAGAAATCATTTCTGTTACCCTCGGTAGGTATCGAACCCTAGCTCTCGGCATGAAATCCAAGCATTCTTCAAATGGACCGGACGGTTAATTTAATTTATCAGATAAATCTTAATCTAAATCTAAGTTGCAAATATATATATCATTTAAGATTCATATCAAACGCAGACATGTAGGTACATATAAGTTCGCGCTACACACATGCCACATGTATACTACACAAACCAATATTAAAACGATTTTTAACATATTTTGAAGGCAGTTCTTGTTATATCCATATATTTAAGGATCAACTCTTGGGATATCAACAAATCCCAGACTATTTTTGTGGACTTACAAATTATGTCGTTCAGAGACAGACATTTGTTTCAATTTTGGAGTCAAAAGTGAAATAAAATACCGCAGACAAATTTTATGGTGGAAACCAAATGGCCAGACTGGCAAACACCCCCCTGCCTCCTTGGTTTCACCCTGAAATAAACTAATTCGACAGCTAAACCGTCCAAGCAAATACGGTTTAATGGAAATTGGTTTAACGACCTCACCGGACAATCTTACTGCTTAAAATCCTGATAAGGCACATGATACATAGTAAAAGAAAAATTCAAGTCTTAGAAAAAAAAAAAAAAAATCTTTCCCGAAAAATTTTTCCTCAGATGTTGAAGTATGTTTTCCTGAATTCTTGTCACATATTTTTCCTTGACATTTAGTAATATTTTTAGCATAAAAATAACATGCATTTCGAATATGAATTCCGTTTTCATATCTAAGATATTTGTGTTTCTTGGAAATATTTTAGTCGGCTTTTGTTGTTTTTTTTTTTTTCAAAAAGTCATTCTTCAGTTTCTTAAAAATGGATTTTTTCATTATTTTATTTGAAACCTTCATTCGTACATCTCATTCCATTTGTTTATAAGATATGCGACATCTCATTTCATCGTAATGATAATCATTTGAAAAGAAAGAGAGGCGTTTTAATTCTCAGCGGTTTTGCATTTTTAAATAAAATAGGCGCTTAGCATAACTTTCTCTAACATCAAAAAGCTCATTTTGAAACGCTTTTTTTATTTAAATATTTCACTAAATATGTTAGTCTATTATGAATCATTAATCTAATTTGAAAAAAATTAAGGCTCATATCTAATGCATATCCACAAGCAGGCGCATGTAAGTTCACTCACACATGCTGCATGTTTAATAATAATAATTTTAGGATTATATATATTTGGTGAGCGCTGTTTTTATGTGTATCACACCTCAAGAGCCCTATGCGAGTTTTGTCGTCGCTGTGGAAAGTGCCAATTCTCAAGCAAGATCTAGTTGCTGTAAGGCTGGATGGACCTTTAGTGACCGGTCTTTGGTAATACTTTAAGAGTAAATAAATAAATAAATACTTAAATAGTGTATGAATTTTTCAACTCAACAAAGTGCATATATCTAATCTAATCTAATCTAAGCTGCAAAGATATATATCATTTAAGATTTATATTAAATGCATTCCCACAAGCAGACATGTATAATTTCACGCTAACACATGCCGCATGTGGACCTACAATATAAAAACCCAATCTCAAATGAACATAAGCCCTGCAACTCTTGCCGTCCTTCCCTGAAACAGGGGTGACATTGGCAAAGTGAACCATTTTTTACAGCATGGGTGGTCAGCCGCATACCAACCTATAAGTCAGGAACAAGAATAGAAATACATAAGAAAACATAGTATTTTGTGTGCTTTTCCAGAATTTGAAACCACTACCTTCCATTTACAAGCCTGAAGCGTTGCCACCAGACTAAGAAACTAGCGCATAGCTTCTTACTCAAGTCAACGTGTAAATTAAATTCAAGAAATATTATTTTTCACACAACTTCCTCACTGAAATTTTAAGGATATACTGAAAATGAAATATATTTTCTGGCAGTTTTTATAAGCTGGTTTAATATACAACTCTGGAGAGCCCTTCAGTCGCTCCAGATTTGCGGATGTTAGTTTTTCCAGCGACTGCTTTTAAGGACGCCCGATGGAAGCAAACGTTTCATGCATTTTATTTGATAAATGCTCAACGACAGGCTAAGCAAATCCCAGTATAAACTCTGCGTTGAAACTCAAGCGTTACTTTTCCCCTGTAAGCTTTAACACTCACTGGAAGTCCTGTTTCAGTTTCAATACATTTTGGATAAAACGCTATAACTGAGTTGAAATATAAATTTTTACACTTAGGGTACAGACTGCTGGAATAATATTCATCATATTCTGACGAGTATTTATTGGTGAAATTTTTGAGTAATTTGTAAATAAAATTTATGACTCATTTGGTTTATCCAGATATTTTGGTTTTGAAGTTCCAAGTAAACGAATTGATTTTGTAGAGGGTGGAAGAAGCAAAGACAGTTTTTCATGCTAGAATCACACACATGGACCATGGTAAACTCTAACCTCTCTATCATTTTTTTTCTTTGGCATAGAAATGGAAGTATAAAAAATAAATAAACGCTTGTCATTTTTTGATAAAAAAAATATTTCTGGATCTACTTTTTTAAAAGAAAATAATTTTTCAGTGTTTATACCTACACAAACCACAAACAAAAAACTTTTTGTTCTTCTTAATAAGAAATAGAGTACGCGCTTTTGTGCTCATGTTTTTGACTAATAATTCAGTTTATTTACCTTCTACAAGAAACTTATTCCCCAACATTAAAAAAAAATCTAAAATTCCACAAATGACCACAGTGCTTTACAAATTTGCGAATCGACATCAATTTTTGAAGCGAAAGAAATGAAAAAATACATATTAAATTTGAAAACTTTGAAAATATATACATCTCTCTCATGTATATTTCATACTCACATTACCTATTTGTAAATCCGACTACAAATACCCTACAAGAATGCACATTCTTCGTACACAAATAACAATAAACAAAAAGATTGAAATTCAATATACGACATTCCTCGCAAGCGCTCACTACGCTTATCGTCTGTTCACCACCACCCCGTAAACGCTTTCACGCTCAGCCCTGATAAAAGTTGTCTCCTAAGCGATGCAGAAGTCGATCGGCGTTTGTTTCCATCGACCAGCTACTATTCTAGACAATCTGTACCTACCCGAAGTGTAAAACCTTACCACAAAATGCATGTAAACTAAAACGCTTAAAAGAGGCACAGTTTTAGTCTAAATACATTTTTTCGTAAAACTCTATGGTTGAGTTAACACGTAAACTTTTCTGCATGGAGTATTGCACTCGGGTCGGAGGCGAAAGGTCCTGTCACGATCAAAAGAACCACGGAAAGCAATGAGAATATGTTTTTTTTCACTCTCGTTGAGTTCGCATTTCAAACGGTTCGTATTGTGACTACGAAGGAATACCAATATTGTATCAATTCTGGATTTTGTTTTTTAAAGATACGTCTCCTTTGCTTTTTTTACGCCTGTTAATGACACAATGGCGGATGGTCTGTTTAATGAACGGAAGATTTAACCATTACAGAGCTAAACCTTGTTCATAATGTTTTAACGCCATAACTGTTGACACTTGGGAAGCATGTTTGAGAAGAATGGAAAGATGACAAGAGAACTTGAGAATAGGATGTGTAAGGGCAAGCAAGTGGTCGGTGCAATAGGAAGAATAGCAAAGAACAAGCGATTGACGATGGATCTGAGAATGGCGGTACACAATGGCATATTGTTACCGACTTTGATGTATGGAAGTGAAGCATGGACAGTGAATGATAGCGAAATGAGTAAAGTATGTACGGTGGAAATGAAGCATTTGAGAAGCATGACAGGAAAAACTCTGAGGGATAGAGTTAGGAATGAATGGGTAAAAAAAGAATGTAATTTGAAAGAGGATGTGAAAGTTAAGGTACAAAAGAATGTGATGAGATGGTTTGGGCATGTGGAAAGAATGAACGATGATAGACTGACAAAGTATGTATACAAAGAAAGTGTGAAAGGAAAAAGAGGGAAGGGACGACCGAGAAAAGTATGGAGTGATCAGATTGAGGAGATTGTGAAAGAATGGGATATACAAAGTGAGCGTAAAAGAAGAAAATGCATGAAAAAGGTGATGGATATGAATGAATTGAAAGAGGTATGTAAGGATAGTAAAAAATGGAGGCAACTCTGCAGAGGCTCTGGCCACCCTTAGCGGAATGGCGACAGAGTTACAGTTACAGTTACTCTAACGTTAACGATTAAAATGGAGAAGATCTCTCTATCCTTCTCCACCTGGAACAACTCTGATTTAATTAATTCGGTTCACTCCTGAATGTCACGCAGCCATAACATCTTCATTCTTCCCCTCAATGTTTCCCTGTTTCATCAAAAGGATAATTATTTTTCATTGAATCTGCTTTACACCGTATTGTCCCAGTGACCGGCGACGTCTTTAGCTCTCTGGTTTCTCGAGTAGAGGTCATCTTTGAAACAGTTTGCCGGACAGAAGGAGTAACAGTGTTAATAATCCATAGTTTTCTGAGCCCCACACTCGTAGAATTAAGAGTCTTCCTGTTCCAGATTGTTGGAAGTTAGTTTGTTAACCCAGACTCTTACAACATTAGCATGAGACAATTGGTACCAAGCTTTATCATTCATAGCCTGAGGAGAAAGAATGGATTGATCGAATAAGTGAGATCGCAAATGACCGGAGTCTGCGGAGTTATAAGAAGAAAAGAGAGTAACGAATCTAGAGAAGATGAAAGAAGTATGTAAGGAAGAACAAAGTGGGGCACATTTGTGGAAGTACTGGCACCCTTAGCGGGATGGCAGCCTGACACAAAAGAATATAATCTAAATATCTATTAGGTCTACCTACTCATCACAAAAGCATTTTCTTACGCTTTGCTCAAACTTCTGCAAAGTGTAGCAGACAAGATTTTGCACGAGTATAAGAAAGCTTCTTTATGGTTTTCTACACCCACTTACCATTTTCATAGCACAAAACTTGCACTGCAAGTGCAGATGCAAAAATCTGCAGAAGAGTTGGGTAATATCCATCGTTTGCGAATCTCCGCCCTGTACAAGGACGATAACGCCGCATTTGAATATGGGAACGCTAACCGTTAAGTGTTAGGGGGGAGTGACGTCATGTGCAGGGCTGTCACATGATTGCATATGACCGTAACTGAGAGGCGGCGCTGCATGCGAACCCACCCCTTAAGGCAATCGTTCCCCATCTGCGAAGACTAGTCGGGTTTGTAGATCTACAACGTCTTGAGGTGTTTCTCCTTTATTTTTATATTTTTGTCGTTATTAATTTTATTTTTTTGCATATAGAGCGTATTTCAGATTATGTATTAACGTATACAGCTCTGTTGTTCAATAAACAAATAGTTATAAGCCAACGGCACAAATGACGACTCCGATTTTTGATCTCCAATGAGTTGACCCACACAGTGATCCTTAATTAAATTTTACTTTGAGAGCAATAAAATAAGTAATTATGTTATTTTTTCACCACACATTCACTGGTCGTTTCTCTAGAAGTGTCCAGTATCTCCAGATATGTGCGTATTTGTTCTTTCCTTGTCCACTATTTCATCTCTATGAAATTCATCACTTTCTTCATTCACGCTCTTCTTTTTTTTCACCCTGCAGATTCCAGTCATTTGCAATCTCGCTTTTTTTATCAAAAAATTATTTCCTTGGTGTATCGGTTGCATTTTTTTTGTAACTGTCTGACGGTATGATAATCCTTTGTAGATGCCAATACAAACACTGTATTAAAACACGTTCACACCGTACAAGAATACAGGCAAGCACAACAAAACATTGGAGCTATTTTTATCTCGCAGCGTAAGCAGGCAAAAGTCTTAAAATAGAACGTACTTGGGCTGCAAAATTCATGAACAGTTTTCGCAATGGCGGGGGTGAAAGCACCCTGCAAGTACGCCTTTGTTTCAGGCCATGCGGTGATTTTATACAGTATTTAATATGGACGCAGGAGGAGCCGTTTCCCGCGCTAAATCCGTTCCCGCCTCTGCAAAATTCATCGACAGACTTCTTAAATTTTTGACCACTCGTGTACTTGTAAGCCTCGACAGGTGTTGTAACAACTTTGCTGCTATGCCTTTGTTGAAGTTAGGTTTAAAATTTTAGAATCAATACTTGGACAAGAAAGGCTAAAGGACGTAGTTAGGCACTTTTAAAATATAAATATTTAAAAATATAAATGGTTAAACATTGTTTTAATTCACTTTATTTTATTTGTTTATGCTCGAATATTTTCGCCTAATGAGGCATCTTCAAGAGCAGAATGGTTACAAATATATTTTTATAAAATAATTTTCAAAAAGAAGTTTTGTAAATTATTTTATAAAAATATATTTGTAACCATTCTGCTCTTGAAGATGCCTCATTAGGCGAAAATATTCGAGCATAAACAAATAAAATAAAGTGAATTAAAACAATGTTTAACCATTTATATTTTTAAATATTTATAAAAATGGACTTTCACTGTGTTAACAGATCAACACTAAAAAAAAAAACTTTTAAAATAGTTCGTAAATTCACATTGTGAAAATATATAATTACTTGAAAGATGCTTAAAGAAAAAACAAGCTAATCTTTACTCGCAACACTGTTTATTTTTACTACTTATTAAGAAAAAAATTATGCAGGTATAGTTTAAAAAAAAACGAAGAAGATGTAAAAAAAATATTGAGTAGCTGATTCGTCAAAGTATGACTAAATTCATAAAATAAATTGATAAAAAAAAACATCCCCCAATGAGAAGATACTTTTACAAAACAAACTCTGAAGAAGTCAATTTCAATTAACTTTTTTCCTGCTAAATGAAAATATGATTTGGAATTGTGCACTTTCTCCCCTTCCCGTAAGATTCTGTTTACTATTATTTCAGTATATCCCTACTACAAAACAGCAAGCCTTTGTTCAACGAATATCACTTGTACTACGACGGCGTAAATAGTAGATAATTAAATGCTTTACAATGGGCTGATGGATTTTCTTCAGTATCCCAACTGCAAATTAATATGTACTACGAATACGTAAATAACTATATTATACAAATACCAAGACATATGAATACATAATGCCTTCGATGTGGGATCTTTGAGGTAGGTCTATTGCATTTGCTAGAAGAATAAACCGGCAATAAACCTAAATTTTGATTAGTTAGGAATATATGCAATTTCTCATACAAATATGCAATATCTCATGTTCTACGAATATGTAATATCCCATGCTCTACCAACACGCAATATCCCATGTTCTGCAAATATTCTCATAAACAAAAAGAGAAAAATTGTGAAGTTAAGTTTTACTGTTTGTGAATTGTACTTTCTAAAATAGCAGTTCTACGTTCTACGCATTCGCTTTAATAGTCTTTGTTCTACGAATATGCTCATTCATGCGCAATAATCTTTGTTCTACGAATATACTGATATACTACAATGACTATAATGGGTGTGTTCATAACTGTACTAAATACAAACATAGCCCAGCTGCACATATAGTGAAACTTCTTAACGTGTTCTTCCCGAATGAGTCACACATGGCGTGGAAGGAGTACCTACATATTTATATTTATAGGTAAAGGGGATCGTCTTACTAATTTTTATTTTATTTAAAAAAATATTTTTAGGAACAGGAATGCAATTCATCAACCTATTCTGCGTGGCCAGAAGTAGGTATTAATATCATCAATTAATAATTCATTATTGTATGTTTTAATGAATGATTAATTAATTATTACCCAATGGCATCTGTTGAACCAGGATACTTCAATAATAATCCTTTAAAATAACAGTGGCATACGTAGCTAACAGCATTATATTATGTTCTTCGAAAATGAACCCCAACAGCTGTTCTTAAAGTAAAATGATAGAAAACATACAATGTTTACAATTAATAAAAACTCCTCGTTCGATCTACATCAGAGCAGAGCTAATAAAACTATCATGAACATAAATTAGTTCTTGGTTTATGGGAAACTTTTGATACGTCTGACTGTGGAATAATAAGAACGGTTCAATTAAAAATTTTCAAGTTACGCCCGAGGCGCAGGCAAAGTTTGCTCACGGCAAGACAGACTTTCGACATAAACATGAAGAAACAGGCGCTTCGTGTGAAAATGAAAGTTAGCTCAAGTTTTCCGTGCATGGCGTGCATCACTCCGAGTATAAAACATTACTTCCTAGCTCACTCATGTGGCGTAAAAAAAATTATAGCAACTAAAACGTTCACTAGAGACTCTGTTTATGATGACTACATACCCTTTTTTCATTTATTTATTTTTTCTCCTCTTTATATCAAAATTACATCATATTCTGTTTTGAGAGCAGTATTGTTTTCTTGTAATTAGGCACTTGTAATTAACAACTTGTAATTCTTTCCAACCTTCTAAACTTGATATCCGTGGCAACATATAATAGGCCATATTTTTTGTAATTGTTATTATAATATTTCTTATGTAACGCTGTTTGTTGTCCTATTAAAATTAAATGAATACCTACCCCTAAATTTTTGTTTGTTATGTCATCAATTTCTTGAACTTAATGTTCTTAGTACAAGAGTGGCATTGGTAAAAAAATCGAGCGTATTGATCATTCATATAAAAAAGTGAATAAGTTTAAAAAATGACACAACAAAAAAGTATTCAGAGAATGTTTTTAGTTAATTATAATTAATGAGTGTGTTAAAAAAATTCTCAAGAACTATTTAAATTAATGTTAATCTGTTTGAGGTTTAAATAGAATTAAAAGAAAAAAAATAGCATTTAAAATATAACATACCTATAAAATGTAAAAATAAACATGTTTTTTTAATATTTTTGTTCTGTTGACACATTTTTTTTAGCTTAACTTATTTTGCTTACTTTAAAATTTTGATAAATAAACACATTCAATTTTTTTTCATTAATGTTAGTTCCTTCACTTATAAGTTGGTATGCGGCTGACCCCCCATGCTGTAAAAATGGTTCACTTTGCCAATGTCACCCCTGTTTCAGGGAAGGACGGCAAGAGTTGCAGAGTGTACATGTCCATTTGAGATTTGGTTTTTATGTTGTAGGTTCACATGAGGCATGTGGAAGTCCGAACTTGTACGTGTCTGGTTGTGGGAATGCATGTAATGTGAATCTCCAATGTAACATATCTTTGCAACTTAGATTAGATTAGATTAGAATGTCATTCTTATACTAAGCACGTGCAGCCTTATTTTGTTAAACCAAAAATCGGGTTTAAACTCATGATTTTATTAGAAAATCTTATATTTAACCAGATTATTAAAATTTACTACTTTTGATGAAAAAGATGTAAAGTTAAAAAATCAGTCAATCTCAGGGTATGTCGCCGTAAATTTTCAAAGATTAATTTCATGAAAAAGAAAGTGAAAACTAAAACGGAAAATGTACAAAAAAGTCGATTTCAGGGTACATAGCCGCCTTAAATTTTTAACATTTTTTTTTGTTTTTTGCTGTAACTTTACGTCTGAGTTTTAACGCAAAGTTATATGCTTGGGTACAGTTCGCTGTGCAAACTTAGGACATTAGAAGCTCGTGCACATTGTCAGAAGAGAAACTACAAAAATAAACACTCGCTGCACGAAAACTCGATGGATATTTGAATGAAATTTGTTCGCGCACCACTCGAACAATATGGCGGCAGAAGTTGAAAACTTTTCAAGGAAAACTGATGGTGTTTCAATGTATTCAAAAAACGACTATTCTAGTAGCAGAAGTTTGGTTAAAAATCGGCGTTGTGGACTGCAGTGGACTAAAGTGAATTTCATAATAGTTATTTATGCCACTGCCAAGTAATGATAGTCTTTTTAACACGAGTGCTAGTTTGTGCCATGAGGCGCAGCCGAATGGCACAATAGACAGCACGAGTGTTACAAAGACTAATTACGTGCAGTGGCATACAATGCTTTTTCTACGACCATGAGAGAATTAACAAAATAGTGAATTATAGTCATTATAATGTACTCGTCCATTTGAAGTAATTAAAACCTTACCTTTGTCAAAACGTGTGATTTATCATTCTCTTCGATTATCTAATCTAACCTAAGTTGTAAAAATAAATTATATTTAGGTTTCATATTGAATTCATGCCCACAAGCCGACACATATGTATAAGGTCGCGCTTTTACATCCTGCATATAAGCTTAAACATTCAAACCCAAAACTCAAATAAACATATGCCCTGCAGTTGTATTGGCAGGTGAACCAAATTTGTACAGCATAGGTGATCAACGTCATACTCACCTATTAACCAAGTAACTTTTTGAGTTTGTTTATTTTTTGCGGTGAAATTTTTTGTATTGTTTTCATTTCAAGCCTTTTATTTTCCATTGAAAAAAGGAAAGCTTTATTTGGAGCAATCCGATAAATAAATTCGATAAATTTTAGCACTATTTACTATTTTCATTTGACTCTACATATAAAATATGCTTATTTATTTTCATCTGAACAGGGCTGAAAGTCTCATCACCACGGTAATTCCTACCTACCGAATATCACTAATATTGTATGAAGCCTAATCAGCTGATCGCTTGCGGCCATCTTGGATTGACAGGTCTTCATACCCCCATACAAGGTTGACATTTGAAATTAAAAATGGTTCCAATTCTGACAATGCGCATGCGCACATGTTCATTTTAACACGGTTACCGGTTGCATAATGTAACATTATGCAACGGGTGTAGAAATGTATGGCATTGTGATTACGTTAGCCGTTTTGTAATTAGTAAATTACCAAATGGGAGTAGAAAAAGACATTTTTTTATCCATGAAAATACTATCTTCTGCGCCATTGACTCTCTATTCATTTTTATTTTTTTGAATATGTATGTCGATTGATCAACAATATGAATGAGAGCTTTAAAACAGATGATTGCAGAGAATGATTCTGTTGCATACGTATTTCGAGAAGAAACCAGTATCATTAATCTATAATCTAAGTTACAAAGAGATGTAAACATTTAAATTCATTAAATGAATGCCCACAAACAGACACGTGGAAGTTTGCGCTTACAAATTCTGCATGTGTACTTATAAGCTACAAATTAAAATCCAAACCTCAAGTGAACATAAGCCCTGCAACTTTTACCAAACATTGGTAAAGTGAACCTTTTTTTACACTATGGGTGGTCAGACTCATCCCAACCTATGCCTAAGTCAAGAAATCATTCAAGGAAGCAGGTAGACCAAAATCCCTATGTTCATTTGTTCTGTTTAGAATACATATATCATTTCAATAACTAGATTCTCATAAAAAAAACCTAAATCTTTACCTAAATTATCGAAATAAAAACTGCTTTAATCTACATAAAATCAGAGTGAGAGAACCTAATTTGACCCCAACAAAATATTTTTGCAAATTCCGTCTTGCAGGGCCGCAAAAGAAAACTCTTGGACCAAAAAGCCCGGTCGGAAGTATCAGGATGACATAAGTACGGCAGGGTAGATGGTAGGATGTCTCTGCGGCTCCTTCACATCACACATTTCCCAAGCGGCCGTGCCCCGGACTGTGCTTATACGTGGCGACCCATTTACCTCCTAGCGTGCTCTGCGCTCCTGTGAACTCCCAGAAAACTGCAACTGACTTTTTAGGGTTTTGTTATGTTTTGTGATTTTACTTTCCATTTGTAATAAGCTAAATGTGTGAAATGAAGATATAAAACCCATTTTAACCCACAATGGAGTTGGAATGTTGTTTGCAAGGATGTTTACTATTGAAAAAAATCTCAGCGGAAAAACGTCGCACCTCTTTCTAACTAGGATCCATAGTAATCACTTAAAAACTATGAGATGGTCTTTACCCTAGCCACCAAGTAACGTCACAACTTTTTTGACGTTTTTAAGTGTGCAAACCTCACAAAATAAATCTAGGAAAAAGGGTATTTTTTTTTTGTTTTTGTTTTTTAAACAACTGTTATTTACTTGATCACTTGATTAATTTTCGAGTATAAATGACGGTTTACACTCGCTCGTTGTCGTTTCTTTTTTGAGGTGAGTAAACCTTGCCGGTATTACAATTTGGCTTAGAATTAAACACCAAATCATAAAATCGTGTCTGGCATGAAGGCAAATACGAGTGGACTCAGTATAACTTTGAATTTAGAACCTTTTTTTTTCAACAGGCAAACGTCACACTTCTATGGAACTTCCTTTCTCAGAAACCAATAAAAAAAATGGTTTTTCCGTAACAACCTGGCAATTTTGTCAATTTAATTTTCGTGTTCCGATCTTATAAGTAAATTGCCGTTTTTCATTTTTTGGGGTCTTTTCTCAACATACATTTTTCTTTCCTTTTTGCTTCGTCGCTTGGGGGTTTGCACGGTTCCTGTGCGTAATTTTATTTGTTCGACCCGGCCAGCAATTTTATGGCGTCTTGTGGGACGACGTGAATTATTAAAAGCTTTTAATGTGCAAATATGGCGGCAAAACCTGCCTTTTTTCCCCGCTTATACCCCAACTATAAAACTCCACGTTCAAACTCAACGATAGCGTTTCTAAAAAAATGTTTTCAACCTTAAACGCTCACTGGAGGTACCATTTTAGTTTCTATACTTTTTTTGGTTAACACCATGATTGAGTTTGAACGTAAAATTTTATACTTGGGGTTGGTACTTTTCCCGAAGAACGAATGGGAAACAGTGAAAATATGAAAAAAGAACCCTTTGAATTTATTTTTTCACCTTCGTTTTATTTGATAGGCGTGAATAGGCAGTTTTTTTTTATATTCGTACGAATGTAAAAAGTTTTAAGACAAAAAAATTCCAAACCGTCAAGAAAATCGTTTCTTGTATTTACTTAATGAACTATGTCTCTTTAGTGGGAAAATGACAAAAGTAGGATAAACAATCTATTATGCATAAGTTTCCATACATAGCTCTAATAGATGGCTCGCTGTAGTCTAATGGTGAACATTATAGGCTTTTCCCTAAAAAGATGGTGGCTTCCAATCCAATCAATAATCAAAACTTGTTGCTCTCTTTTACTCTTATATTTTCAAACACTCTCATTTCAAGACAAAAAATAGATATAACTTTAATAAACGATGCTAAATAGACAATTAAAGAATCAAGCTCTGATATCATTTTCATTTCTCAGAAATATTTACTTCTAGACAAATTACATTGGACTAACAAAGTCCATTTAATATTGTTTAATTTAATTACTTTATCAATGAAAAAAATATTTCTAGGGTAAACACATAGGAATTAGTGAATTCTACCTTCAAAACTTTTATTTGTAAAAATCTTAAATCCTTTAAATTAAGTGAATAAATAAATAAAAATACTTTCTCTGTAATGTTAAGTAACTTTAAAAATCACATTTTTTTTTATGTTTTGCTTACTTTTAATAACAATAATCTTAGACCGGTCCGTAGTCCGTAGTGGCAACACTTCGGACTCGTAAATGGAAGGTTGTGGGTTCGGATCCCGGCGGAGCACAAAAATTTACCATTTATATTTCGAATATGCTCTTCGCTGGGTTGAAAAATTCATAAGCCTTTACCAATGACCGGTCACCAAAGGTCCATCCAGCCTCACAGCAACTGGGTCTTGCTTGAGTATTGGCGCTTTGTAGCGACGACCAAGCTCGTACACCTCTGCGGCACTACAACAAGTGTCATAGACCCCTAGGGTCTTTAGAATCTAGGGAGTCTCCCGCACAGGATTTCTTAAAAAAAAAAAAAATTATAATAATAATAAAACCAAACCATGCTCACTCACATAACACTAACATAACCCTCACAAAACGCTACGATCTCCATTCCCAACGAGAATTATTATTAATCTTGCAAACCCAAAAGGCATTATTATTCATAAAATTCCATTTCATATTCTTGGAATATTAACATTTCGTATAGCCTAAATAACTTGTATCGCAACGGCGTCGGTTTGTATTGAAAAACTCCAAAAACGAAACAGCACTCCGAGTACACGACCTTAAAAGAGTTTCATCAAAAATGAATTCAAACTTAAACGCTCTATATAGGTGTTTTTTGAGTTCCGATATATATTTTTTAAATACGCTTCCGTTGAGTTTTAACTTGATTTCTTATACTTGTGTTAGGGGGCAGGTCCGTCAGGACAACAACACCATTTATATGATAATTCGGGGGCAATTTTATATCAAAAAACTATACCAGCGCCTCCGTGATAGCAAAACACAAAAGTTTATCTCTCGTAACGGGGTATACATCACTTCACATACATCTTATAAAGATCTGCCTCTGTTTGTTGCGCTATAAATCCTTAAAAATGCTATTTATTCTTTCTAAGACAGCTTCGTACAAACAAAATTACATTTTTTTATTACGTAAAAGTCTTTTTACTAGTTTTTCTTGTACAGTAAAGCAGTTTTTTTGACATTTTCACCGCTTTACAAGTGAATCGTATAAAATGAAAGGCGGCATTCTAGGAATATTTTGAATATTAAATTTTATGGATGTATGTTCCTTGACTTATAGGTTGGTATGCGGCTGACCACCCATGCAGTAGAAAATGGTTCACTTTGCCAATGTCACCCCTGTTTCAGGGAAGGTCGGCAGGAGTTGCAGGGTTTATGTTCATTTGAGATTCGGGTTTTTATTTTGTAGGACTACATGCGGCATGTTTAAGCGGGAACTTAAACATGTCTTTTGTGAAAATGCAAATAATGTGAATCTCTAATGTTACTTATATTTTGCAACTTAGAGTAGATTAGATTAGATTAGAAATGATGAGAAAGTCACAATCCTTTATTTCCTTAAACGTATAACTAAATAAGTGACAATATTTGAAAATTAAATTCTCCGATAAATGCACTTATTGTCTATTTTTTACTAGAGAAAGCTAAAAAGGATAAAAGTCCTGTAATTTGGATGACTTCCATAAGCCCTTCATTAGGGTAATTCATTCACGATGAGAAATGTCATAACATAACCATGAATGTAATTTAATGTAATTTTTTAAATTCCTATCACAAAATAGTTCCAGCCTTTACTTCAAAATAAGGTTGCATCGAAATATTTCAAAAAATCATATGAAATTACTTCATGTCCGAGCATATAGCTTAAAGGCAAAACTGAATAAGTTTTATATTAAGTGAACATGAGTTTCTCAAATGAATGCGCCTTTTTTCCTATTTTCTTCAAGAGGAAACACAAATAAAATCCTGTAGTTTAGAAGTTGTTCATGAGCACTTCTTTATAAAACTTTTATAAAAAGTTATTCTCAATAAAATGTTTTATTCGTGATTTCTCAAATCAGTTTTACCTTTAAATTAGCGATATTATAAACTCTTCAATCGTTCAAGTTCCATTTGGCCAACATTTCCAAATCATATTATCCCCAAATTCGCACCTCAACTTAAAAATCCTTCTTTTGCTTTATTTTTGTGCTAATACTTGCAGATTATACATATCGTGTTTATTTTTAGTTCATAAGGAATGATCTTCCACGTAAAATTCCAAGCATTTCGCTTACTTACATAATATGGGTTCATTATTTATGTTTCACCCTGAGAGAGCAATGTTACTCCCATTCCTTGGATTCTACAGCGCATCAGTCGTGACTTTAAAATTCTCTCTCCTCATTTGAATTCCTCGACTGGCTTCTGTCTGCAGGAGAGAGAGGTACGTGGTTGGATTTCCACACATCCCTTCTTCGCCAGTATCTCTACCTTTCAACTCAACCACTGCGTTAACCAAAAAATATTTAAAATCGTGAACAGCGTTTCTATCTAGAGTTTATGTTTTCATACATTCGTTGTCAAACGCCATGGTTGAGTTGAGTAAAGATATTTTATACTTGAGGGAAGAGTAACATATAGTATGGGCTCAGGAAGGTGAACTTTTTCGATGAAATATCGCGAAAACTATTGCACCTCAAGTTTCTGAGGGATCCATTTTTTTCATTCACGTTATAAAACAAATAGGTACCAAAAATACGCTATATATCTCACTGGATATTTTTTAAAGATCTTGGCTTTAGGTTGGTATGAGGCTGACCACTCATACTCTAAAAAATTGTTCACTTTGCCAATGTCACCCTTGTTTCAAGGTCAGCAAGAGTTTCAGGGCTTATGTTCATTTGAGATTGGGTTTTTATGTTGTCCACATGCAGCGTGTGTAGGCGCGAACTTATACGTGTCTGCTTGTGGGAATGTAAGTAATATGAACCTTGAATGTTAAATATCTTTGCAACTTGGATTAAAGATATAGATTATTTACCTTCAGAATATCATTGGTCAATTTATTCTTCTTCCTGACAAAACCCTTGGCTGAACCAAGTGCCTTGATTACATTTTTTAGCACTATCATCATCTTGTGATTGTCCTGACCAGTGGCGAAGGGTACCATACAACTCGTTTCCCATTGGCTTCCCTTTTTAAATGAGGCAACAAAGTAGTTATAAAATATAGGCACAAAGTAAAAAAATACATTTAAAACCAAAGAAACCATACGTATTTTCCCCCATTGAAACCATGCCGTGTACTTTATTATCATTTTTGCCTCATTTTAAAAAGGAAACCGATGGGAATCGAGTTGTATGGCACCCTTCGCCACTGTTGTCCTCACATATTTTTTCAATATCTATCTTTCATTTTGTTCACTAGGCTCTGTACGACTACCACTATGTTTAAAAAAAAGTGTGTGACCATTATCCAGAATTTTCTTATTGTGTTCTTCATAAAACATTTGATCCAAGGTTAATTCGTGGATCACTATACAAGTCCTAAATATATGTACCATAGGTTCGTCATCTCCTTTTATGACCTCAAAGCGCCCGGTTAATGCAACCCGTTTGACTCGTGACTGATCGGCGCAGCAAGTATAAACATAAAATTGAAAATCAGCCATGACAATATTCCAAAAAATGTGAAGAAATTACAATGTTACCACTAGCGAACGTTTTACTATAATATAACGCAACGCAAACGCAACTAAGCTACACATATAGTGTAACTTCTTGCCTGCGTTATCCCCGAAGGGGTCGCATGTAGCGATTCGAGACCTATTTATTTTTACGGGTAAGGGTGCTGGCCACACACCAACCATTTTCAGTTGAAGTGGGGGTTTCCCTGTTCCCGGGGGGGCTGGTTCTCATTTTTTGTGAAGGCTGAGTAAACCTTAAGATCGAACCCTTGCTCTCGACATCTACCAATTGAGCTATCGACCACCTATTTACGAGCTTGGTCGTCGTCTCTACAAAGCGCCAATTCTCAAGCAAGACCCAGTTGCTATAAGGCTGTATGGATCTTTGGTGACCGTTCATTGGTAAAGGTTTTTGAATTTTTCAACCCAGCGAAGAGCAAATTTGAAAATATAAATGTTTTTTTTTTTTTTGCTCCTCCGGGATTCGAACTCAAAACCTTCCATTCAGAGTCCGAAGTGTTACCACTGAAATACGGACCGGTCATAGTATAGTTTTATTAAAACGCTATAGTTGGGCTTGGACGTAGAGTTTTCTAGTCGACGTAAGTGTAAAAACGAGTAATTGGAAAAACTGTATTAAAACTAAATCATTCTCTAGGAGTGATATTGTTTATTAAATACATTTTTTTTTAGGTGAGTTCACGTAATATTTTATACTCGGGGTAGAGATCACAGGGACAAAACCTCTGAAGTATAAAAACCCGTAATAAAATATGAAACGTAAAGTCTAACATAGCTGACGGGGGACGTTCATCACGGCGACATTGTTTTTCAATATTGAACACATAAAAAATATATTGATTCATACGGCGAGACAATGGCGGTGCGTGACAGAAATACACTGCGTAGATTTAATAAGCGATGAAAGGCTTTCTAATGCCTGCTGCAGATGGGCATTCATGCGTGTCATTCCTGAGTGTATACTCTTGCAAAAAAATATACAGGAATATCAATATTGGCACAACATTTCAGAGGGAGTCTTGTCCCTGCATCACGAATAGACAACACACTTTTTTCACAGGTTTTTTTCTAAATTTATAAAGAGGATCTTCCTTTGCATAGAATAAGGAAATGTATGAAAAATGTGATAAAGATTAAATTATGAATGAACTAAGAAAAGTATGTCAGGATGTTAATAGGTGGAAGAGACTCTACATAAGTTCTGACTACCCCTAGTGACCTATACAGTTTGTTCCTTGATGATGCTTAAATGGACCAACACCAAAAGGATCCAATTTCCTGTAAGCTACTCGTATGTGGTTTCCTTCTAATTTAGTACATGATATCCATCGGCTTTTAGGCAACCGTCGAAACTCATAAAGTCCTTTTTCTTTGGGTCTAGAACCTTATTTGGGTTCCTAAACCTTACGTCTTTCAGGATTTTGTTTTCTTCTTGTAGTGCCGTGTCAGGTCTCCCCAACGTCGACGATCATTTGCAAGAATATCTCTCTTTCGCGGCTCTCCGCTTTTCTTATTCTTTTTCAATTTTATATTTTACAGAACCAAGAGATCTGCTTCTTGTCGACATCTCGAGCTTTCATTCAAAAATCATATGCAACAGTACAAAATCCTACATAAGGAGGGAAGATTTTAACATCTCAATTATCTTCTCCATATTCTAATTTTTTAAGGTTTATTGCCTCAAAAAACACCTTTGATATGAGTGTACACGTATAAATGTTACACATGAGTGACCGACTGTAGCGGGCACAAGTAAAATACCACTCTATAAGCGTTTCGTTCTCTTTTATTTTACATCAAGTTGACGTGGAATGAAAGAAATGTTGACAAATAAGTGACGGTTTTTCAGATAAGGCTTGGTCTCCGCCAGGACACTGTCTGCTTACTAAAATATTAAGTGCTGTTTGAATTTTTGCCTCGGCAAAGTGCACAAAAACTTTTATTTGTTCTAGCTTATTGGGTTAAAACCTTTTTGCTAAATTCAGTTTTTGTGCGTCTGACGCAAAATAAAGAATATGCAAAAACTATTTGTCAAATACAGATACGAAAAACTAATTCATAAATAAGTTTCTCTAGTGGGTACTTAAGATGTATTTTTTCTACGATCAATTTTCAGAAAAAGAAATTGGAAACCTTATACCAAAGTTTAAATTAAATATTCATAGAAGTCGACTGCACTTTCATTTCATTATTTTATGAGTAAAAATACTAATTTTCACGTGAATAGTATTCAAAATTTGGAACTGGAATTTATATTTTTAAACCAATTAAATAATTATGTAGAAGGATGAGATTAAGATTATCATTTCTTGTGAAGGCTGAATGTATTGATAAAACGAACCGAAAAATTATTTCTGACACCGTTCGTAAGAATTGAACCCTAATCCTAGTTCTACCGACTGAACTATCGACCAAACCAGATCTGCTTTTACGATGGCCGATGTGATGCTTTGTCAGCAGATTATTATATGAAGGAATTGTCTTTCATTACCTCGTTATCCTTGTCAGCATCTTTGATGTGTTGAGCTATGAACCTAACTCCTCTCAGAGCTGCCTGCACTTCAGGAGACATTATCCGTGGTAGCATGTTCTCAGAATCAGCAACTGTGGAGAAAATGTTATCCATTAACAACTTTATTGATTTGACAGTGTTGGGGCACATGAGCGAAGATAGTTTAGTGGTTAGCGTTTTGATATATATAGCGACTTGATTCCAAATAAATCCATTCAATATTTAAAAAAAATACACCATACTTGGACGAAAAACAATATTTTGAGTTTATCAAGGCCAGTCAGAAAGGTTAAAACTACAGATCAAAGAATAAATCAAAGAATAATAAACTTTATTTTTTGATCTGTGGTTAAAATCCAGCATTACTATAACTGACAATTTTACTAACCTTAGTATTATATTAAAGGTATAATTTACAATTAAATGACATTCAACAAACATATCATCTTAGTACTACTTTCAAAGGTATTGTTTAGTGGAAAATTTGGCTCTTTATGGCACATATATCAAGACTGCTGAAAATGGAGAAAAGTATTACAGAAAGTCCGTAATCTTACACATTTTCTTCGTGGACTTTAGCTACCCTGAGGTCATCTTTCAAATATTAGCTTCTGTTACACGTCTTATCAACTTACAGATAAAGAATGATGCTATGAAATGTTCTCGGTTACCTGAAGCATGCGGCATGTGGGGAGGTCTAGCATCGTCGTCTGGTCCTCTGCCAAAGGCCTGCCCAACGGAATCAAAGCCTTCCTGGCCACTCTTGTAGTCCGGAGTAAAAGGATCGGTGAGGCTTTCACGGCTAATGAAAAAACTATTGTTAGTTAAATTTATCTTAATTGATTCATTTAAAAAAAAAACATTGATCTAACAACGACGTGCTATAAATTTGCTTACAGAAACGTGATGGTACATAACAAAAGTATTACGCAAAGACGGACTTTATTTGCAACAACTAATTCTTAAAAAAAAAATCTACAAAATCGATGTTTTAATGTGTTCACACCTATCAATGGTCATAACCGTCATTGAGGATTCGATTAATGCAAAATATTAAAATCTTTAAACATTCATGCAATGATAAAATAAAAGTTTAAGGGTTTGTGTATTGACATTGTGAAGATTCGTTGTAAATTAATAAAGTAAAAATAAAACACAAAGCTTTTTCTTCACAAGTTGATTTTTTTCTTCGAGCGAAGAGACGAAACGTTCGAGGAAATTAATCAACTCGTAAAGAAAAACGTTGTTTTTTATTTTTACATTAATAATTTAATAAGAAAACGCTTTTCAAAAGTCATACTGTATGAAGAAGGTTATGACTCTGGAGAAAATGAAAGAAGTGTGTAAGGACAGAAAGAAATGGCGGTTAATCTGTGATGTTGGCGGCCAGGGTTTTTTAAATTAAAATTTGTTTTCTGTTAGTTTTTGATGTCCATACATATTATAATTTAGTGATTTTAAAAATGTAATTTGTCATGTATGTTCCTTGACTTATAGGTTGGTATGCGGCTGGCCATCCATACTGTGAAAAAAATGGTTCACTTTGCCAATGTCACCCCTGTCTCAGGAAAGGACGGCAAGAGTTGCAGGGCTTATGTTCATTTGAGATGGGTTCTTATAATGTAGGTCCACATGCGGCATGTGTTAGCGCGAAGTTATACATGTCTGCTTGTGGGAATGCACTTAATATAAATCTTAAATGATATACATCCTTGCAGCTTAGATTAGATTAGATTAGATTAGATACCTCAAGGTCACTCTTTCTGAAAAAAGACGACAAAATTCTGATAGCATCGGTTTTGAGTTTGTCATAGAATGGAAAATATTTGTTATTCACCTGAGGTCAATTTCATTAGTGTATCCATTCGACATGAAGGTATCGTCGTAGTCTGGAAGGGTGTACTTGGTGCGGCGCATCATCAGAATCTTGGGCATGAAGTGGAGGAACAGCTTCTTCACCCAGTTGGGCATGTTGTGGGTGGATGGAGACCTGTGTTGAAAAAGTACCAACAAATAAACATAAATGTGAAAAGCGTACACAATTATTGGCAAAATTTATTTTTGAACTGAGATTAAAATTTAATACTAATGTAATACTCAAATAATGATTTTAAGATTTAATACTGATAATTTTACATATTTTAAGGATGAAGGTTGGTATGAGGCTGACCACCCATACTGTAAAAAATGGTTCACTTTGCCAGTGTCACCCCTGTTTCAGGGAAGGTCGGCCAAAGTTGTGGGGCTTATGTTTGGTTATGGGGCGGCTGGGGTTTGTTGAAGTAAAATTGTTTTTTTATGTCCATGTATATATCTATTGTTATTTATTGATTTTAAAAAATGTAATTTGTGATGTATGTTCCTTGACTTATAGGTTGTTATGCGGCTGACCACCCATACTGTAAAAATTGGTTCACTTTGCCAATGTCACCCCTGTTTCAGGGAAGGACGGCAAGAGTTGCAAGGCTTATGTTCATTTGAGATTGGGTTTTATATTGTAGGTCCACATGAGGTATGTGTTAGCGCGAAATTATACATATCTGCTTGTGGGAATGCATTTAATATAAAACTTAAATGATATATATCTTTGCAGCTTAGATTAGATTAGATTAGATTAGATGTTCATTTGAGGTTTGAATTTTATTTGTAAGTACACAATCAGCATTTGTAAGCGCGAACTACACGTGTTTGTTTCTGGGTATACATCTGAGAGCTTTGAATGAATATATCCTTGCAACTTAGATTATAGATAGATTATTATTATAGAAGAACAATGACTTGTAATGATTTGAATTGCAGTTCAAGTTTCTAGAACATATTAGAATAATCTGTGCCCGTTCGAGTGCAATTCAAAACATCGTAAAAGACTGAGTATGTGATAAATAAGTTAGTTTTTGTGCTAGGTACTTTCAAAATGTACAGTCCTTCAAAAATATTATTGGTTTCAATCAGTTGCTTGGTGGTTCTCTTGTGAGGTAATTACAGTACATTTTCATCGGAAAAAAACATTAAAGGAATAATAATCCTAAAGGAAGAAGAAATACTCCCAAAAGCTACACGTTTTAAGAGGATTTTTTGTAAAATATTATCTACAGAAAATCCTGATTCGTCAAATTATACGATGCGACGCTTCTAAGCTGCACATTTAGTGCAAATTTTACCGCGTTGTCCCCAACAGGATGGTACGTCGAACTTATTTATTTTCATAGTTAAAATGCCTTGGCGTTAGCCAACCACATGAAAATAGAGCTTCCCTGCATTCGAAGAGGCAAGTTCTCAATTTTTGTGATATCGGAGTAAACTTGCCTGTAATTTTATTTTGACTTTCATTTTTGGAAATCATTTCTGTCACCCTTGATGAAGATCGAACGCTTGCCCTCTGGCATGGAACGCAAGCATTTTACTAACAAAGCTTTCGACTGGATCTATCAACTGAGCTATCGACTGGTGAACTATCAGCTATAAGTACCCACTCTAAAAAAGGTTCTAAGTCTTGTTTAAGCCCGTATTTCAATTGTGTTTCAAAGTACGGCAAAACATTTCATTTAGCCATTCATTTTTGGTACACAGACACAATCATACACATCCCCAATTCCAACAAGCGAAATATCAAACTGCGAAATTTCCATTCAAACTAAACCAATTATGGTTGCCAACTATTTTTGAGTGATAAGTAGTTTGACAATTTGTCAGAGCCGCAATCAGAGGGCCGCACAAAACAATTAAAACCCCAAAGTTTCCTCCAGCGCGGCGTCAGATATATTTCCGATTATGTGACTGGAACACGGGCCTGCCTCTAGCAGATGGCTTTACAGCCGTCTAGGGACGCCCCGCAGCCTCGATTCGCATAATTTTCCGATTTGAATAAATGCGTTATACCTATAATGCCCGCTACCAAAGAGACTCTAAGCATCCACGCGGCATTCAACGTGGATTTTTTATCACAGCTAGTTTCATAGACTCCAAACATCTTATGAATCTCTTGGCTATCGTCACCCAGGGCTGGAAGTCTCATCACCACGGTAAATTTTACCTACCGAATATCGGTAATATGTGTATGAAAACTAATCAGCTGTTCACTTGCAGCCATCTTGGATTGACAGGTCTTCATAAAAATATTACAGATATTCGGTAAGGAAGAATTACCGTGGTGATGAGACTTCCAGCCCCGGTCGTTAGTTAAATAGATAAATGCCTGCATTCTATGCCGAGAGCTAGGGTTCAATTTCCACTGAGCGTGTAAATGGTTTACTTTGACGATGTCACCCTGTTTCAGGGAAGGTCGGCAAAAGCTGCAGGGCTTATATTCATTTGAGGCTTAGATTTTAATTTGTAGGTACACAATATGCAGCATTTGTAAGCGTGAACTTACACGTGTCTGTTTGTGGGCATGTATTTAATATGAATCTTAAATGTTAACATATCTTTTCAGCTTAGATTATATATTATAGTGTCAGAAACGATTTCCCGTTTCGGTTTTATTTTGAGAAATAAATCTCCTGTTCTATTTTCTTCCAAGCCAGATCCTAGTTGCAGCAAAGCAAGTTAAATCATCACAAGAAATGAGATGCAAGTCCATAACAAACCCCACTTTATTTGGTATTTAGCTGGACCCTTCATCTGTGAAAAATAATTGGTTCCCATCGACAATACACCTATTTGGGTATAACGTGCTGAGAAGTGGAATAAATTGAATAAGATCCTTTGTGCTTCCATAACATCATGCATTTCTGCTTGTCGTCACTCTTGCCTTTAGTCAAAATTACTTTAATTAAATTGGTTTTGAGTGAACATTTTGAGCACTCCACTCACTTCGCGCAAAAGTGTCACACACGAGCGATGGTTTACACACTCACATTTTGATAGGCGGATTCTCTTGGCTTGTACAAGTGCTGAGCTTGTTCAACAGCGACCTCTGGGTGTAATGTTTATGAACATAAGTTCCGACTCCTCTATGGAAATCAATCCACCTTCCAGAAAGATCTATGGTAGGTTAGTCCCCGCTAGTCAATACAAAGTTTCAAGATTATTTTGTAAAAGATAAATTTCATGACAATGTTAAGCCGGTCAGTAGCTCAGATGGTACTTGCATTCCATGCCGAGTGCTCGGGCTAGAATCCCGCCGAGGGTGTCAGAAATGATTTTCCGTTTCGGTGTTTAAAACCCAAAATAAAATACTAACGAGGCTTACTCAGCCTTCACAAGAAATGAGTATCAACCCTCTCACTTACACACGCTTACACATGCTGCATGTTTACATACAAAATAAACCAAACCTCATATTAACATAAACATTGCCACTCCTGCCGCCTTTTTCTGAAACCAGAGTGGCATTGACAAAAGTGAACCAAGTTTTTATAGTATGGAGTGTTAGCCTCATACCAACTTATTAGTCAAGAAACACGAAATTTTCAGACACACAAAGAAAACACTTAAAATCAAATAAAAACAAAAAAAAAACACTGTATGTTATTAGCTCCCGAGGTATGATATTAGCTTCAGTAACATTGAACCACTTACTTTTAGAGTCATGGGCACGCCTCTGACTTAGAGGTTCTTGTTGTGTCGTGCCGTTGCTTTTACTGCACGTGCAAGCTCGTGTCTACAAATGCTAAATGTGTACTTCCAAATTAAAATCAAAAACTCAAATGAACGAATTTCCACTATTGCCGACCTTCCCTGAAACAGGGGTGACATTGGTAAAGTGAACCATTTTGTACAGTATGGGTGATCAGCTTCATACCAACCTATAAGTCAAGGAAATCAATAAATTCATTTTGAATTTACAATATTGTAAGTAAAAATAACAAATATAGAGAAAACTAACATTTTACTAGTAAACGAAGACTAAGCCCCGCTACAGCAAAACATTCACAATCCACCTCAGCTATGAACATCTGAGAATAAGAGCTTACATATAAAGGTGTAGCCAGGCCCGGATTAACCCCTGTGGGGGCCCTGGTGCGAAAAAAAATCTCGGGGCCCCCTATAGCCCCCCCCCCTTCCCCTCCCCCCTCCCCCTTATCACAAAATCCCCTCCCCTCGCGCGTATTTTTTTTCAGAACGCAAAATATACAATTTACGAACATGCTACATAATTGAATGGTTGAATTCCTTGATTCTATTCTTGACTTTTAGGTTGGTATGAGGCTGACCACCCATACTGTAAAAATATGGTTCACTTTTCCAATGACACCCTTGTTTCAGGGAAGGTCGGCAAGAGTTGCAAGGCTTATATTCATTTGAGATTGGGTTTTATATTGTAGGTCCACATGTGGCATGTGTAAGCGCAAACTTATACGTCTCTGCTTGCGAGAATGCATTTAATATGAATCTGAATTGATTTTCATCTTTGATTAAGTTTTAGATTATAATAAAAACGGTACTAATTAGGTAAAAAAAAATGCAAGTACAATGCTACTTCTTAGCAATTTTCCCTCCGAATTTGCAGAGGTCTTTTGAGGTGTGATTCACACATAATAGATAAAGCTTATTTGACACATAAGTTTGTGTGAAACTGACCTCTATAATCTATAGTCATAGTTGCAAAGATATATTGACATTCAAGGCTCATTTTAATGCACTACCGGTCGATAGCTCAGTTGGTAGAGTGCTTGCATTCCATGCCGTGAGCTCGGGTTCGAATCCCGCCGAGAATGTCAGAAGTTATTTCCCGTTTCGGTGTTTATTTCAAACCCCAAAATAAAATACCGGCAAGGCTTACTCAGCCTTCACAAGAAATAAGTACCAGCCCTCTCGGGAGCTGGGAAATCCCCACTTCAAATGAAGTGGTTGGCGTAGCCCCCTTACATGTAAAAATAAATAGGTTTCACTCGCCACATGCGAAACCCTTTGGGGGAACGCGGCAAGAAGTTACACTAGATGTGTAGCTTAGTTGCGTTTTTTTTTGCGTTGTCCACAAGCGTCACGTGTAATTATCGCCTTTGCATATTACTAGGGTGGTCACCTGTTCATCAAAAATTTACTTAATTCAAGTTAATATTATTATCACAAAGCTCAAAAAATCTGACATCCTATCAACCAAATTTACATTATTTTCGACACCGCCTATCTTCAATAAATCATCCATTGTTTAAATTTGCAATTTTTACTCTCTCGGCGCCAATGGCAATAAATGTTCTACAGCCATCGGAGCCTTTTATTTTATATTTCCGCTGTGGACTTTACAAAGGCAAGTTATGCAGCTATTATCCTAGAAGTTCATTATAAGACACGAACAGGTGTCATAAAATCATACGCAGTTGATACCTTTGTTTACCTTTACTTTTTTTCTGACTTCCTACCCAGAAACTTTTTTCTTTGTTACTGGAGGCTTTGTTTAAAATTTTTGGAGGCCCATTCAAGTCGTTAAGGGCCCCATTCAGATCGTCGGGGGCCCCGAACGTTTGCTGTGAGAAACTTTTATTATCGGTGTCTTTGTCTGGGAAAAACGCAGATTTTTGAGTCAAAAGTATTCAATATCAATTCCTACGACATTTTTTAGAATTCCTTTAAAGTCTTTCGGGGCCCATCCTGGCGCGGGGCCCTGGTTCGGTCGCACCGCTCGAACCGCCCTAGATCCGGGCCTGGGTGTAGCTGTTGTGCGTATTAAGCTGATAATCCTCTACCCACATAAATCTCCCTACTCTGGTCAAACGAGCTCTTTCTCGTGAAAACTTTATTACCGCCGGGCAACTATTAAATTTTTGACGTCATACTGGTCCACAATTAAGTCGGGTTTGTCGCTTCGTAGGCTTGTGTTAGGCGTCGACTTGTGACACTGTTTGGACATTAAACTAATATAAATAGAATGGGACGCAAAAAAAAAAAACGCAACTAAGCTACACATATAGTGTAACTTCTTGCCTGCGTTATCCCCGAAGGGGTCGCATGTGGCGATTCGGGACCTATTTATTTTTACAGGTAAGGGGGCGAGCCTCACACCAACCACTTTGGTGTTTCCCTGTTTCAGGGAAGGTCGGCAGGAGTTGCAGGATGTATGTTCATTTGAGATTCGGGTTTTTATATTTTAGGTCCACATGCGGCATGTATAAGCGCGAACTTATACGTGTCTGCTTGTGAAAATGCATATCATGTGAATCTTTAATTTGATTTTGTAGGGTCTGTGTATTCACACAGTGAAAATTAATTTAACTAAAATAAAATTATGTTTTTCTAAAACGTCGGTTTATTTTCACAATAATATTTTCTACCTCAAGTACTTTCTTTATGTTATCTTTATTGTTACATTCATTTGCAACTTAGATTAGATTAGATAAGCATTGATGGAAATAATAATTGTTAAACTGTAGTATGGCACTGCTTCTCTCTTAAGTGGCTTCCTTCTCGTCCACACTGCTCCACTAGCCCATGGTGTAGGGATTCAAATTGGTAGATTACCGCTAAGTGTGTTGTGTACCGCTACCAGAGAGATCACCCTGTAGATTTATGGGCTGACCCAACTATACAACTTGCCGTTCAAACTCATCCACACTAAAAAATGACTGAAAACTGAAACGCTTTCTAAGCGCGCTGTTTCAGAATCATTGCATTTTTTGGTAAACGCTATGATTGAGTGTTAACGGAAAGTGTTATACTTTAGGTGCTGGACTTGCCGCGGTAAAGGAGACCCTGTTTACGAAATAACAAATAAATCCTAGAGCTAATTCTTTCTGATATTCAAAACAAAGATAGGTTGAAGATATTGGGATGGATTTTTCGATTTAAATCAACAAAAAATTAAACATAGGCCTAGGACGTACGATTTTTTGTTTTAACTTTCAAAAATAATATCAAAGACCCATGGTCATCTATAATCTATTAAGTAACAAAGAAATTTTATAATGAAAAATTCATAATTAATACATGCTTATAAGCAGGCACTTATAGTTCACGCTGAGAAGTCTTGCATTAGTATAAACAAAATAAAAATCCTAAATCTCAAATGAACACAAACCTTTTGCAGCTCTACCCTGAAACAGAGAAAGCATTGGAAAATGAAACTTATTTTTTTCAGTGCGGGTGATCAGCTTCACACTGATCTATAAGTGACGTAACTCAGACTTCTAAATCAAAGGCATATTTTTATAGATTTTTTTATAGAACAGAATTCTCGTGATAGCGTTCAAACCCAAGCACTCGGTCTTTAAACGCAAGCGGTCTATCAACTGAGCTATAAACCGGTATTTCGAAGGTCAAAACTTAACATGAAGGTTTAGTAAACCGTTTTTTAATCAAATAACCAATTTCAAAGTCAAACATCCGATTGAAAAGTAAATATCAAATTTAGGATAAAAGCAAATTTCCTCATTTTATTTGCCAGAAATCCGTACAGTGTCACAGCGGTAGCGATTATTAGCTTTCACCCTCTGTACCACAAATATAAAACATAAAGTTCAAACTCATAAGTAGCGTTTCAACAAAGATAAAATAAAAACTTATAAGCTCACTAGAGGTAGTTTTGAGTATTTGCACATTTTTTGTTGAAACGCTATGATTGAGTTGGAATGTGAGGTTTTATACTAGGAGTAATTCTAGTTTTCCTCCCTTAGTTAATGTCGGTTCAACCACAGCTATTAAAGCCCTCGTTGCCTCCAGGCGCCCTTGTGTGATCTTTATCATCAGTAACTCGAGTATAAAGCATTGCGTAAACTCACCTCGATCGCTTTAATCGAAAAATTGAATGAAAAATAAATCACGCTCAAGGAGTGCCGTCGTATATTCCATACATATTCGGTTTACGCAATCGAGGTAAAATTTACGCAACGTTTTATGCTAAGACTACAGTTGTTTATTATGCTGCCCGGATAATAAAATGGCCGGGATTTAATGTCTCACACGCAAAACTATTGAAAAACAATCAATTCTAGAAATCAGAATAGGGATGTAGGGACAAACACTTATTCGATGGAATCAGTGAGACACTAAAGGAGTACTAGTTCAGAATAAAGATAAAGTGTAATTGGTTGGTATGAGGCTGACCCCCATGCTGTAAAAACTGGGTTCACTTTTGCTAATTCTCCCTCGGTTTCAGGAAAACTTTGGTTAATTTTGTATGTACACATACAGCATGTGTAAGCGCGGACTTGTACATGTTCCTGTTGGTGAGCATGCGTTAAATATGAGCCTTAAATGTCAAATCAAATCAAATAATTTATTTTCAAATTTGTATGCATTACATAACTTTTTGACGTCACAATCATAAATATAAAACAAACATAGTCACACATCATAAACAAATAAATAACAATCAATCAATCAATCCAGTGAAACAGTCCGGGGCAATTTCTCCCAAGGCGCTTTATCTTCTAAATATTCGCTAAGGGTATAATATTCCCCTGAGCACAGCCTTCTCTTTATAACTGCCCCAAACCGCACCACCGGCAGGCTTTGAATGTTCACTGGAACCGTGTTAAACAAGCGAATACACTGCCCCTCAAAAGACTTCCTCACTCTCTCTAACCTAGTTGAGTGAGTGGAGAGTTTGTTCTTATTTCTGGTATTAACATTGTGCAAATCGCTATTCTTGTCAAAAAGATTTATATTCCTCCTGACGTACATCAAGTTTTCATAAATGTACTGAGACATGAAAGTAAGAATTTTATAGTTTTTAAATTTAAATTCGTCTATTTATAATTTAAAAATGTCAATAAACATATCTTTGCAACTTAGATTTTAGAATATTAGTAACAACGAGTTTGATGGATGCCGCTCAGTTAGTAAAACGTTTGCGTTATGGATTATAGATTATATATGCATTTAAAATAAAATTATTTTTTCTGTAACGTAGTTTAATTTTCACAATAATATTTTATATCTCGAGCACTTTCGACCATCAATATTCAGGTCATTATCAAGAGTGATATAAAATATTATTGTGAAAATTAAACTACGTTAAAGAAAAAATAATTTTATTTTAAAAAAATGAATTTTCACTGTGTGAATACACAAACCCTACAAAATCTTATATATGCATTCATCAAAAAATGCAACGCATGATATGAGATGCATGCATAAAAAAATGCGACGTCGGTAATAATTTGACCTACGTATGCAGCTTAGTTGTGTTTCGAATACCAAATTTTAAATTCCAACTCTTAATGGTGTCAGACTTGAATTGCGATCCAAAACCAGTACTTAAACGACAAATTGATCAGAATAATTATGCTGTGGCTTACCTGAAGTGCACGTTGAGCACGCACACCGTCATCCACACGCTGAGCGACACCAGGATCATGGTGAACAGCAGGTACTTCCCCAGCAGCGGGATGGCCAGCGAGGTGGGCGGGATGATCTCCGCCAGCAGCAGGAAGAACACGGTGAGGGAGAGGAGGATCGAAATGCACAGAGTTACCTGCAAGGGCCTCGCGAGACATTTACTTAAGCAACCCCCCGGACCACCAAGCGACCACGCACAGCAACCTCACACTCTCTACTGATATCTATACGATGATTGACCTGTCCGTCGTCTAATGGTTAACACCTCTGACTCGTAAATGGAAGGCGTGGGCTCGAATCCCGGCAGAGCACAAAAAATATACCATATTTTCAAATATTATTATGCTCTTCGCTGGATAAAAAATTCATTACATAAGACCGGTCACTAATGGTTCATCCAACATTACAGCAAATGGGTCTTGTTTGAGAACTGACGCTTTCTACAACGACGACCAAGCTCGCAGAGGGCTCTTGAGGTGTAATACACACAAAAACAGCGCTCACCAAATAAATCATCCTAATATTATTATCAGATCCGGAAACATCTGATTTTTGTTGGAACCAGTATCTGATGTTTTCGACACTCTACAATCTACATCAATCTTGTAGACGCAAATGTATCGCCACCTCGAAGGTAAAACTGAATAAGTACTGATTCACTGATTATAAATCACGGATAAAACATTTTATTTTGTGTAACTGTAACTCTGTCACCATTACGCTAGGGGTGGCTAGAACCTCTGCAGAACTGACTCCATTTCTTCCTATCCCTACATACCTCTTTCAATTCATTCATATCCATCACCTTTATAATGCATTTTTTCTTTTCGATCGCTTTGCACATCCAATTCTTTCACAATCTCCTCAATCTGTTCACTCCATTATTTTCTCGGTTGTCCCTTCTCTCTTTTTCCTTTCACACTGCCTCTGTATATATGCTCCAACTCTGATAGACCACAACAACAGATCCCATCGAATCTCTAGTTTCATGAGGTAGTTGTTTGGAATTGTAATATATTTATCCAATCCATCGTATTGTATTTCACTTATCAAACAGACCTTACCTCTTTATCTCAAAAAAATCAACCAATATGTCCTTACCTCAACTATTTATTGTTAAGACTTTAAAAATAATCTTGAATGTTTATACTCGTATTAGGTCTTTATATATGAAATTGGCGTTTTGTATGGGAGGAACAAAAAGTCTTTTTTTTAAATATAATATATTTATTTAATCAAAATATGTACCATTAATATGTAACATAGTTAATTGATCCCTTTACAAAAATAACCATTCGGATGGCAATCAATACAATCTTTGAAGGCGGTTTGGACTGCCACACCACATCGGAGTTGTTTTTTTCCCCTTGCAAGAAGTTATCCAAATTTCGAAAAAAATTGTAATCTGTTGGAACAAAGTCCAAGGAGTACGGGGGGGATGTCTTAAACATTCCAATTAAAGCTCCCATAATCTAGTAGCCATCTTTTGTGCAACGCGGCAGCACGCGCGATTGTTGATTTGCTTCAATCAATTAGTGAGGTACTCACCTTTCAAGCTTTTTCACCTTTCCAATTTGCTTCAAGTGTATTAAAACAGTTTTATCACTAACTTTGCAGCTTACAGCTAACTCGGACGTGGTTTGCGATGGATTCGCTTCCACAAAAGTCTTCCATTCCTCATTATCAACTTTGGTCTCCGGTTGTTCACGAGGCTTGTTCTGCAGGCCGAAATTTCCAGAACGAAAACGTTTTAACCAAAAACGCACTATGTTTTATTTTTTGACATCGTTGCCATACACATCATTAATCCTTCGAGCCGTTTCTGCAGCACTGGTGCCACGGTGGAACTCGTACTCGTAAACAACGCGATAATTCAAGTTTTCGATTTTGTAAAATGAGTGACGCAAAGAAAAGACAATTGAGTTACGAACAAATGTATAACAGTTTTCAAAACACAAATACATGAGTAAATAGCTGTAAAAATTTGAATTTGTAATTCTTAACCAAAGAAGAGATATTTGAGATGAAAGTGGCCAGTATGGCAAAACGCCAATTTCATATGTAAGGACCTAATATTAGCATCAGACTTTTCTTTCATAATTCAGTTTTTTTATAAATCTGGACTAGAATTTTACTGAAAACTTTGTACCCTGATTATTTATTATTTTTAGTCCACTCCTAGATTTTTCTTTTCAATTCGCATCCTAGCCTTCTTTTGAAATGCTTTGTTAAAGCAACTTCGTTACTATACATTTTGAATGCTTTTAACTATAGATATCAAAATAAAAGTGGCCCTATGACATCTTAACTTACTCGTACAACTTATTTTATTTAACTTTTTGAATCTATAGAAAATCGTTTATTTGTAAAAAAACAAAAAAAATACATAATTGTGTAAGGCTTTAAATTTCTCTGTGTAGAATATCGTAAAAATGGTAACATAGTATTATTTGCGGCTTAAAAAATTTAAGCTATGTACTTAAATAAAATCTAGCTTGTCTTGTCTTGTCTTGTATCCTGCCGCCTTTCCTCTAGGGGTGGCCAGTACCTCCACACAAGTGCCTCCACTTGACTCTGTCCTTGCATACTTCTTTTATCTCATCTAATTTCATCACTCTTTTCATGCATGCTCTTCTCTTGTTTCCACTCTGTAAATTCCATTCATTCGCAATCTCATTTATCTGATCAATCCATTGTTTCCTAGGTCTTCCCCTTCCACGCTTACCTATTACATTCCCTTTATACACTATTTTTGTCAGTCGGTCTTCATTCATCCTTTCAATATGCCCAAACCATCGCATCACACTTCTTTGGACTTTCACTTTCACGCTTTCTTTTACCCCGCATTCATTTAGAACCCATTCGTTTCTCACTCTATCTTTCAGTGTTTTTCCTGTCATACTTCTCAAATGAGCCATTTCTTGCTTGCAAATTCAAGAATGTAATGTATGAGTTGTATAAAACCAAATTCGGCAATGTAGGACTTTTTCAGTAATGAGATGAATATATGCAATCACCAGAAATCATTTTATTATCACTTCCATACATACATATATTAAATTTTTAAAAACCCTAGATTGCGGTCTTTGGTTCTATACG
This sequence comes from Agapetus fuscipes, assembly GCA_951799405.1. Taxonomy (NCBI): domain Eukaryota; kingdom Metazoa; phylum Arthropoda; class Insecta; order Trichoptera; family Glossosomatidae; genus Agapetus; species Agapetus fuscipes. The sequence goes on along the minus strand of OX637337.1, from coordinate 7,570,044 downwards.
ACTCATTTTTAAAGTAGTTAAAACTCACCAAAAAAAGTTGTTAAAAACTTGTAATGGTGAGAAGTTGGTGATATTTTAAGTTTAATAAAAAAAGTCTTGAATTCAAATAAAAAAAGTTTTTGAGATTTTCTTATACAATGTTAAACTAAAAACTCATTTGTTTAAATAAAACTTCCTCAATAATAATAAAGGCTTTCAGGACTTTTTCAATTTTTAAAAACTGTTAATGGTCCGTATTCTAAAAACTTGTGTTACTTAAATGTATGTACATTCTTACTTTTGATTTTGAAGTAGTGGGTTATTATTGAAAAAATTAACAAAGTAAATCTTCTTTGAACAAATCGCCAACAAACACTTGATGAGTCTCAGTTTGTCAAAAATAAAAATGAAACTGAAAACACTGACGTTTACGTATACAAACAAAAAACATTGACACAACAAAAACATAAATGGTTTGCTATCGCTGTATTGTTTTCTACTTTTCTAGATGATTCCAATATTTCTAAGCAAAATGGAGTACAATGTTTTTATTTTGATGGCATGAATATCTGATTTTAGGAAATTCCACCGATTACAATTGTCCATCTTAAGAAAACTCACCCACAAAAAACACCGATTGTAAAATGCACCGTTTTATAATTTGTTGAAATATTTTCCCATTTTAGTTTTATTCTCCCAAGAAGCGAGAAACAAAGCTTAAATTTGGACACCTGAAAAAAATGTTTCACAAACTTTACGAGCCTTTAATTGTACGGTAATTAAAATATCTTGTGATTAATTTGAATTTATTGAAAAAAAAACATTTTTTAACCCTCTATCTTTTTTTTCAAATTATTAGTTTGGTGAATTTTCCAATCGGTGATTTTTATTTGGTGAAGTTTATTTTGGTGTTTGGTAAACGATGAACTTTCCCAAATCTGAAAATAAAATAAGCAACAGGACAACACAATATGTATGAACATTTATTTACTATTTTACTTTTAAAGTGGGTCATCTTTTACTACTACTAACCTAATCAAATAACTATTGATTATTATTTTCCTACCATTGTTATCTAATGTATTTTGATATCTACCGTGATATACCTACTTCTTGAACAGCATTCTCTTTGTATGGCTCTATATCTAGCTGTTATTAGACAACATGGATTGTACTTTGTTAACAATGATACTACCTAGATGAAAGAGGTGAAGAATAAGGATTGATATTTTCATCTAAATTTTCTCATCTTAGATGAGGAAATTTCAGTCAGTAAACAAAAAATCTTGGTTCTTATTATTGTCTTACAAAAACCTCATTATTTACCAGGATACTGGAATATCAAGTTGTTCTTTAGTTCCATTAAAATGGACATAGATATTCAATCAATAAAACATTTAATCTCATACTTATATGATATTTAACTGAACGCAACTAAGCTTTACATTAAGTGTAACTTCTTGCCGCGTGATCCCCAAAGGGGTTCGCGTGTAGCGAATTTGAGACAAAATATCCCATTATGAGTAAAAAATATATACTCCGGAAAATTCAAAATAGTAAGGGATGGATTTTTAATGTACTAGTAACATGGCGTATGGGGTGTTGCAGTGATGGGTGGATGGCTCATTCCAGGATTTTGTTCCATGAAACTTAATGATGATGGAGACGATAAGCTCATAGAGACACAGTAACAACCACAAAAAGCCGGCTGGTGATCCAAAATGTTGGGTTCTGGGGTAAAAACATCTCGCCTTAGGACATAACAAGCAAACTCTATGAACAACCCCGAAGAAGTTCACAAAAGTGTATCAGCAAGCATAAAATTTCTGGAAATTGGTTTTTCCTCTGTAGAAATAAGGATTTTACTCATTTTCTAAAAAATAGGGAATCTTAATAAAGTCCCTATTCCTTGTAATTCCCACATACTTACTTATATGTATATAAGAAAATTTTATCGTTTTAACAAAGGGTCTTTTAAAAATCAATCTTTTACATCCATTGTATTTTCTTTTTGAAGTTGTTGAAAAAAACGAAACACTTGAGTAAAAACTCGTAGCTAAAATAAAATGCAAAATGGACTCAGCTCAAATTTGAAAATATATTTTACTCCCTAACGGACAAACGTTACACTTCTATAGTGATATGGGTCCTCAGCAAACAATAACAAAACAGCGCTTAATTAGAATTTTGTTTCTAAAAAATATAAAAATCAATAACAAAACATTTGTTTGCCTTTCTCTAGCACGTCACAATTATGTTATTTGCGGAATTGATTCTAAAACCAATTGGAGAGCAATTTAATGACAAGCTTTTCTTATCAGATGCAGGGATAAAACGAATTCTAATAAAAAAATATGGGACGGAAAGCAAATTCTAAGATTTAGAAACCAAAACCAGTTTTTGCTCATTTTTGTGAACTACTTTAGTGGGGTTATACATTCGACACGTAGGGAAAACAATCTATCAGGGAACAGAGTTGATTTTTATTATTTTTCTGCTTCAAATTCAAGGCACATATTTTTTTAAGTGGTCGTGAATATTTTACAGAAAAATAATAAAATCATTACGAGCGTTAATAACAGTTTATTTTGTATCTAGACGATCACAGATATTATTTTCAGGTTGTCTCCTGAAAACATAATTACACAGTACATTTTTTCCTGAAAACAAAATCAGTTTTTCTATTAAATTTCAACATCACAAGAACAACACAAAATGTTAGACAATCATATTTTTCAACTGAAAAAAATGTGTAAATTATTTTCACATTTTTTTCAGTGCTTAACATTTCAACATTTGAAACACTTTCTGCCTTATTCATACGATGGGTTTTACAAAAAATGACGCTCTTGTGTAAAGTAAAGTTTTCTTTGAAACTGTACCCTTAGTACGAGTTGCAAAACTTGAGTAATGTAAAGTTTACGGCAATTATTAAAGAGTGATTTCCCCCAAAATCTGCCGTTTTTTGTTTGTTTGAACTTGATTTTCTTCATCACTGTAACTCTTTTGCTAAGACCATAAAGTGTAAGAAACAAAAACGGCAGATTTTGGGAGAAATCACTCTTTAATATTTTCCGTAAACTTTACTTTTCTCAAGTATTACAACTCGTAGTAAGGGTACTGGTTGTAAAAAATAAGCCTATCTTATGAATAAGCAGTTTCATGTTTATCATGCATTGTTTCTACTTACCTTCTTATGTACTCATTTCATTCACGTGGATATAACAGGTGAACCATTACTTTGCAATGATTGTGGAAATGAAATGTGTACAGTTTATAAGTGCAAGGTGTTGGGTCAACATTCCATTGGGGTATTTCTCATTTGCAAGTTCTTACTTTGTCTTTTTGTTCCACATGCTTTTCATGCACCTATCCATATTAAGAGTGCCCAATAATCTAATCAATAACCATACACGTTCCTTCACAATGTATTCAAGAGTCATTTAATAAAATGGCAATAAAATTTCAACCTAAAAATGTTCACAGTTGAAAATAAAACACTTTTGCCTATACCCATCTTGTTGCATGGAAAAGCGGCAAGAGCAGGAGAGTTTGTTTTTATTTGTACAGATGTATTATGTACAGATTATGTTGGATAAATACACCTCCAGCATTTATGAATGTATTTTTTGTTAATTTATTTTGGTAAATGTACCTACATGAACAATGAGTCTCAAATAAGAAGTATGTAGCCATGTGGCTTATAGAAAAAATATTAACTACATCTTTATATAAAGTGCATTTTTTTGTATTGCAAGTATTGAAGAATGAACATAATCGTCCTTTAAAAAATGTTGGTATTTCGATTAAAATATGGACCCACTTGAGTGCTCTGGAAACTGGATTGGGGTAAGACATTAACGACAAACACAGCTCACAAAAACCATCTCAAACATTCAACACTTTTCTTATCTAACACATAATAGATATGTAGAACAACATTTAAAAGCAAAACACGTCATTTTTGGCCCTCTCATTTTTCCCCTTAATCAGATTTAAGTGTAGTCAATACAGGTACGTCTCATAAGATGCATTTTTCATTTCTCTTAGTTCTTCCTCCTACAGCATTTCATTTCGTTGATTTCCATGATTTAATGTTTGCTTTCAAATCCCTCAACTACTTATAAATCTCAATGTGATGTCATTTACGTTTATGTTTTCAATGTAGATACATATTCCTTTGAAAATCTCTCTCTCTCTCTCTCTGATTTCTACATAAGTCATGTGATTTATCGTCAAACTACGGTAATTCTGATATTCTTAATATTTTCAATTATTTTTCTTATTTTTCAATAGAAAAATATCATATTGTGTGTCTGAATAGTGAAATATATGTGAAAGGTAGAATGTAAATTAATTATACTTACCACTGAATATTTTTTAACAAAAACACTTTTACCAATATATGCATATGTGAATAAAAAATTACAAAAATCTATAAATACTCGTCAGAATCGAAGAATCCTCTCCTACTTGTTATTTTGAATAGCACGTACGATTTTCACGTATTTTGAACACGCAAAAAATTAATATGTAAGGTTCCTGAAAGCTTTTTTCCAATTATTTTTTTTGATATAGCCAATCACCTCTTGTATTCACAGTAGATTATGTATTATTTGTTTGTCTATTGATTGAATGTAACTGTAACTCTGTCGCCATTCCACTAGGGGTGGCCAGAGCCTTTGCAGGTTTGTGCTGCGAATGTAATTTAGTATGATGTGTCTGTACTTCCTTCGTCATCTGTAAGTGTTGTTTGTGACTGTGTATACCTTTTCTCCGGAATCTGAAGGCAAGTAGAACACCAGCACAGTCAGGAAAGTGATCCCAACACACGGAATTATAAGGTTCACAGTGTAGAACAGGGTCTTCCTTCGCATCGTCAACTTGAATGTGATATCTGAAATGATAATTTCAAAACATAAACAGATGGTTAGCAAAAATAACTTACATAAAATCCATGCTGTCATCTGAGCCTGAGTTCTGCATCATTTTTTTTTTTCAAGAAAATAAATTTGTGGAGAGGAATTCAGTTCACTAAACTATTTTGTCAGGCCAGAAACAGGTGTTAACATTCTTCATTTTCCTTCTTCCTCAGCCTTTTTCAGTCCACTCCTGGACGTAGGCCTCCTCCAATCCTCTCCATTTTTGACTATCGGCTGCTGTGTTCAGCTATCCTCTGCCTGCAGTTCTCTTGATGTCGTCCAGCCACCTCAGTTGGGGTCTCCCCACTCCCCGCTTGGAGATCCTGGGCCGCCACTGGACGATCGTATTAACGATCGTATCGGACGGATGGTATTAACATTATCAATTAATAACTCATTCTTTTAATATTTAATGAATTATTAAATAACAATTACTCAATGACATATGTTGAACCAGGGTCAGAGTTATTGTCAATTGGACACAAGACAACGGGGTTCGAACTTGCGATTGTCTCATAACGCAAATTCGAGTGCTGACGCCTTATCCCCTTGACAGAAAAATGTATAGACTAGCTGTACCCTGTCACCCCTTGTGGTGGCTCGTCTGATTTCTGTTATTGTATCATGCCGCTATTCTTTTGGAGGTGGCCAATATATCTATTGAAGTGTATCCGCTGTGTTATGCCTTAGCACAGTTATTTTAGTCTAAGAATTTACCTGTCATAAGGGGAAAATAGGCATATTTCTGCTATTTCCTTTATTCCTCCAGTTTTTTTTATATCGAAGTCTAAGTTGGCATGTACACAATAATTCATGTAAGTTTTATAGTAATCTGTTTAGAAGTCTAGGAGTCCATACAGGTCAAACATACATTCATACATACATACATCCGTTTGATATATTACATATAGATAGATGACAGTAGAGTTGGCGTTATAACCTGAGAACGGTTCTTTACAGCATGGATAGAACTCTTCATTTCTGGTAGCTGGAACTTCCAGGATGTCCCACTCCACCGACAAGTAAAACTCACTGAGGTCAATGCCCACGGGTACCAAGTTACTGCCAGCCACCTGGCCCATATGCTTGAGGTCTACCTGGAATCAAAAATGTTTAATTATTTTTTTGGTGTATGATATCGCTTTATCTGCAGAGATCAGAAAATTATGGATGAGTTCTGGAGTTGCAATTTTGATTTATGTCTCTTATCCATTTTCCTCAGCTTTTCTCTGTCCATTTCTGGACGTAGACCTCATCCAATGTTCTCAATGCTTTTCTATCTGTGCTGCTGTGTTCAGCTTTTTTTTTCATTCTAAATTTTGAATATGTCGTCGCGTTTGCAAGACGGGTTGGTGATTAAAGATCAAAATAATTAAGTTGGTAATCCGTAGAGATCAGAGCGGTTTGTCGATATATTTGAAAAAAATGTGGAGGAATCTATTATTGTTATGTAATGTGTTATTATTTTGGTTTGACTTCAGAGATTAGAAAACTGTGAATGAGTTTTTGGATTGTAATTTCGGTTTATCTGTAGACGTAAAAATGGTGGATTGTGAATTAACATTTTGACGTTATATAGAAATGTAGAATATAAGAAAAAAGTGTTCGACCGTATAATTCATAATATTGATGTTTACTTGAATTCCATTGTACGTCCAGGAGCCAAACTTCATGAAGCAAGTCTGTTCGTCGAAAGGGAAGTATTCTACGTTGATCTCACATGAAGACTTGTAGATGGCGGGTGGCTTCCAGAACACTTCTCCTGTGAACTTGAGAGTTGCCTTTGTCATCAAAGTCACCTGAAATTGTAAAATCATCATTATCCCTCTTAATGAGGTCCGCACATTAATTGACATCATGATGATGAGGATTGATGATTTATTTCGGTTGGCGCCGTTCAATGATCACAGACCATCTCGAGGGCGCCGTGGCTCTTCGAAAACAGCATTTTCTTAAGTCCTCTTCTGAAGGTGATGGTGGGCTGGTCAGAGCGAAGGTTGACAGGCAGCTTATTCCAGGCAACTGGCCCAGCTACCCCAAAGTTCCTGTCCGCAAAATTAGAGGTTTTCGCTCTTATGGGTTCTTTGACCCTGTTGATAGCAGTAGAGACAAAGCGCAGTGGTCGCCTTGTAGCGACGTCAGCAGGACATTGTTCAGCGAGACATGGGGGTGCCGTACCCTTTGACATGGACAGAGATGTGAAGTCACACGGCCAGGTTGCTAAGTTGAATGCTAACTACTATTTTGTTAAAGTTGAAGGGTTTGTTTATTGACATTGTGAAGATTCATTTCAAAATTATGAAATAAAACACAAAGTTTTTTTTCACGAGTTGATTTATCGCCTCGAGCGCTTCCGATGTTATCACATCATTATCAGAGGACAACAACTCCTGGATTCATCTCTCTAGTGGGAATTTTTATATGTATCCTTCAAAACCTGCCTGAAAAATTTGTCAAATTTAAAAGTAAATGGGTTGTAGCCAAATTGGCACGTTTTACTTTTCTCTTAGCTATCCTTATCTCTATAAAGGTAAACTTGTAGAATTTACCAAACTTCAAAGTAGAAGGTTATTGACAATATCCGTTTTAGTTTACACATGGCCTATGAAACGCTCCAAAAAGAAACTTACCTCGTAGTTGCCATCCCAGTTGTTATAGAGCACGATATCAGGTAACCAGATGTGCTCAGAAGGCACGTACAGCATCTCTACACCTCCATAGTCTTCCGGGTCCCAGCGGAGCTTGTAGTCAAACCATTTCTGGAAAATAAATTCATCATGCCTTTATTCAGATGCAAAAAATCTTACTCTTTATCTTAAATTACTATGGGTAGTACAAAAATACAAGAAAATACGTTCATCAAACTACCTATTCCATTGCATTTGAAAAAAAAATATGGTATTTCCCAAAATGCAACATTCACATTGCACCTACATACCTATAATAGCATAATTACGAACACCTTGGGGAAATAAGTGTTTTTAGGCTTTCATGGCCGGCTTCAGTCACTGATAAAACGTAGCAGTCTTCTAAGAAGAAAAAAGCAGCCTACAGAAGAAACACTGGACCATGGTCTACAAGCCCGGAAAAATGGATGCTGCATCCTTATCATCATCACCTTGGGGAAAACTTTATTTTGAGAAATCTGCATGAACTTGATAGCCCTAAGTGAATCAAGGACTCTCCTCCACTCTCATTTGTCCATCGCTTTTTCTTTTCTGCATTGCATTGACACCGTTCATCCATCACAATTTTGGATTTTCCTTCGGTCTTATGATGCTGAGAGTGTTAAGGCATTGAATAAGGCAAGCGTCTTCCAAATGCCGAAGACGCAAAGCATTTTTAGTAATAATAATTACTCAATTTTACATAGCGCCGTTTAGTGGCACTAGCCACCTCAAGGGAGCTTTTATGTGTTGAAGCTTCTATTCAACAAACATGTCTTAAGCAATATCCTGAAACTGCCAACACTGGTTTCTGTTCCAAAGGTAGACTGCTCCAGCAGGATGGACCAGCCGAACTAAAAACCTTGTCCGCGAAACTCGTTCTGTTCCACCAAATAGGCAGTTGAAGCCTATTTACAGCGTCACCCAGTGCAGAATGAAGAGAGCGTCGTCTGCCATCTATTTGATCGACTCTGCACAATTCACATAAGCAGGATGGGGCAACTCCTTTTTATCTCCCACCTGACCGTAGCGTAGATGGTTCTGAGAATCCTCTTTTCGAACATTGTTATCATGATTTTAGTAGTTTTGTCAATGTCCAAGTTTCGGATCTTAAGTCGGTCAGACTCTGCTATACTTTAAACAAACGGAAATGTAAAAGCAATTTGAAACTTAAACACAGATTTCTTTCGACCCTGCATGATCTTTTCATATTATTTCATTAAAAAAATATGTATACTCCCAAAATTATTTCTAACCATGCCCTTTATTTCACTATAGTTGTTTTTTCTGACCTGTTCCACCCACAGGTTGGTGGTCATGACCTGGTTCTTGAGGTTGACCTCCATCAGTTGGCTCAACTTCAGGCCCAGCCAGACTGTCAGCGTCTCCGTGTTATTGATGACCGGTCTGATCAGACGATTGTAGTTGCTCAGGAGGTCATCGTAGAGCCTTTTGGCGTCTGGATTTGCTTCAATATGCTTGATGGTCGCTGAAAAGTCATGTACAATGCACTGCCTTATCTTATAAATTTTTAAAGCATCTATTAAAACATATAAGATGAAATTATCTTTCTCTTTCTTATGGAACTATACCGAAAACCTCAATAATTTATATATTTTTGAAATAAATATATTGCAGTATCATTTTTGTGGTGAGATCCTGTAGTGAGAGAAAAATTGCCTTTTCGGTTATTTGGCTTACAAAATTCTTTAAAAAAATACCTACCCTCTTTAATTCATAAATTATTGAGAATCACAGAAATATTAAGTTCCCCATTTTTATATGATGCCATTCCTTGATGCGTAGAAGATCATGGAATTGTGAAATCGTTTCTTCAAGGCTTTTACTTATTCACTTTAAAAAAAATACGTTTTCTGTGCACACATGGATGCAAATCCGTTTTAACTACTTCGCTGCGCTAATGCAGCGAGCGCCCTTGAAGTGACAGGGTTTACGAAACGGCGCTATAAAAAAATCATCACCATCATCATCATCATCATCAAAGAGAATGCGAGAATTTCGCATTTTCAATGTATACAAATTTTATATCCAAGTAACTTTAAACATAGTAAGTTGCATTGCATTTATTAATATAGAATGTACCTAAGATGCAGAATTATCCAGTTTTTTACAAATTCAAAAGTTTTCGGAAGTCTGCCGAGGTTGAAAACTTGGACCCTGCATCTCAAGCACATCCCATACAAGATAATAAAATAAATAAACTATTTACTTCCATTCAATGCAACTTAGGCCACACAACGCCACAACAAATGTACTGTTCTATTCATGCCAAGATAAACCCTTTCAGGGGCCTTTGTGCGGGGAAAAGCTCAGAGCCTCCTATATGCCCTCCTTCCCTGAAAATTACCCCCTCTTCTCCTATTTTTTCACAAAGCAAAAGATGCATATCTTTTCCAAAAAAAAATACGTTTAAATGTTGTCTATCGAATATTTTTTAGCCTCTGGGGGTCCCCTTGGTCACGTCACGGTGATAAAAATTGAGCCCTAAGTATATTTTTGTTGTAACGCATTTTAAACTTATTTCTATTAAACCTGTGATCGAGGTTTCCTTGTTTGCAAATGTCTGCAAAGATCTGGGCACTAAAAAAATATATACGAGTTCTTTTTGGCTTCGGGGGCCCCCTTAGCGTGGGGGCCCTGGTTCGGTCGAACAGCTCGAACCACCCTTAATCCGGGTCCGGTTCTATTACATAAATATTTAATGAATAAATAGCGACTTAATTATTCTGCCTTTTACATCCTCGTTTTATATTTTACATCGAATGCATCTAGGTTCTACGTCGCTTCGAAAAAAAGTAGGTACCTACGCCATATTGTTGACAAACTTAAAATTAAGCTACTTCCTTTAATTTCCTAAAAATTTTGATATTTAAATTCAGTGTAATTTTGCAGTTACTCTTTTTTTTCAAATATAAGTGTTAAATATCTTAAAAAACTCATGAAAAACATGTATAAAATTATTCAAATAATATCTATTTTTCCCGAAAAAGTTCAATTCTAAAAATATAAACGTTTTTTTAAGTATAAGTAGGTGACTTGCATTTTAAAAACTAATCTCAATATTTAACGGACGTTAAAATAACTATTTGAAATGTACAGGAACAATAAGAAAAAATACTTACTGCAAAAAGCTCCTTTCGCCAAAAATAAAACTAAAAATAATTTCACAAAACTTCCATGTTTTCCCATTTTATTACTTATGTCAAAAAATAACTTTAAAACTCAAAACATTTTTTCTATGTTTCCTTTTTCCAATACTCAACTGTTTATTAAATTTATTATTTTCCAAATGTCAACAAGATTGAGGTTATGTGTCCGTGAAACTTTGATAAGGAGGTCCTTCCCGGTCGCAAGGAAACCGCCCTCTGAGCTTTTCAAGCTCGGGGTTGCATATTATAGTCTCAGGCGGTCCATACAGCATCGTTTTCCTTGCGGTCGATAAAACAGCGACTGCATTGTCATACGCATGCGCTAAAGAGAAAATGGCGAACGTTTTGCCGCGCAAAATATCTACTCCATCTTGAATTCAAAGCGTACAAACTTACCCTCGAGTATGAATATTTACTAAGTAAGAAAGTTAAACAGTAGGTACTCTATTATGTTATACATAATTCTTGAAGCTACATAATTATTGCACATTTTCATTCTAAATTTATTATTTTCACGTAGGAACTTAATTCAAGTTTTTACGAATGGACTCGGAACATTTTTGAATTTGGAACTTTTTTCTTGGCGAACTCAGTCAGTCTTCAATGGGCATGCCATCCTTAGCAGTCAATAACAAAAATATTGCCTTATCTGTAGCAACCCGGCCAGGTGACGACACAACTTTGTCTATGTGCCTTTGTAATTTACGTGACAACCTCATTCATATGCGGATAGGTAAGTAAGTACCAAAAGATTGAAATTATTTTACAGGATTTTTTTCATTAGTAACTGTAACTGTAACTCTGTCGCCATTCCGCTAGGGGTGGCCAGAGCCTCTGCAGAGCTGCCTCAATTTTTTCCTATCCTTACATACCTCTTTCAATTCATTCATATCCATCACCTTTTTCATGCATTTTCTTCTTTTACGCTCACTTTGTACCTAATGGATATTTTTCTTTTATTAACATTTATTCCATCAGTAATTTTAAAAACAATTTGGCGTCAAAATAAAACAATTGCTTTGTGTTTTTACTTTTATTTTGCTAATTTAATTAAGTAACTTTTTTTATTTCGTATCAATATTTCTACCAAAATTTCCAAAATATAGCTAATGAAAAATTTAATATTTTTCTACATTTTCTTACTCACTAATCTTACATATTAAACAGTATTTAATTCTTATTTATTAACTTGAAGTTGGCATTTCCTATACTTCATACTGGTATCCTTTTCACTTCTCCTCCAGAAAACTGAAAACACAAAAAAAATATTTATTTCATTTGAAAAAAAACATAATTCCTAATTCTCCACATAGTTCAGTCGATAGCTCAGTTGGGAGAATGCTAACGTTCTTTAGCATACTAAAGAGCTAGGGCTCGATCCCCACCAAGGGTGTCAGAAATGGTTTCCTATTTCGGTGTTTCTTTCAAAATCAAAATTAAAAACTGGCAAGGTTTACTCAACTTTCACAATAAATGAGAATCAGCCCTCTCAGGTAAGGATTTGCACTTTTTGCGGATCAACTATGACACGTTGTTTTTATCAATCTGTTTGTTATATTTCTTCTAGGAAAATCTACAGTTAATTTAGTACATACGAGATAAGACCTACACAGTAGATACATAATTGATTTTCTCAAATTGTATTTTAAAAATTGTATGGCAATTCAAAAAAAAACTTGAATATTTGCCATACCTCATCTTACATCCTTACTTAGACAACTCGTAATAAGAATGATAATCAACTTTACCGATTTTTTCTCACTAAACGAATCCTGTCCCGTTTGTTTATGTTTCGTTTATCCAGTGCCGTATCGGAAGTCCGATAGTGTATGGGGATGTAATATATGAAAGTAAACCGGACAGAATTTGTGTGAAAAAGACGTAAGGATTTAAGTGAGAAATCATTTGTATTACCCATACTAATTTCGTCGGATTCGTTTGTAGAGCAGCCGTTCTTTTTGGTTTAGGAACAGGCCACAGACTTGCAGGCATAATTTTCAAAGCAGCAGAACCCAAAGGCCTGATGTACACCTCGTCAGATGTAGAATCTGGCCCTGAAAAGATGAAAGACACAATAAATATTTAATCCAAGCACTGCTTGAGCTTTTTCCTTGACAGTCTGCACCTAAACTGTGACGCAAAATCCCCTGAAGCACTACTTTACGAGATAGCGATTCATGTCCAAAAATAAGGTGTAGGTACTGTGATTTTGTTTATCTATGGAGTTATCCGACTTGGATTGATATCCATAGTGTAAGGAATTTAGCTGAATAGCGCTTCTGATGTCTTTCAACTTGGCCGATCTATCAATCTGGAAATCTGTTTCTCACTCTTCAATTCTTTAGGATCCTGGTTTATACTAAAAGATTTTGAAGGCGGCTATTCCCAAAACATTTCCTTTTTTTTTAAATATGTTTCTTACTATTTGTGTCAAAGAATAACAGTAAACAATCATATTTTTTTAATATGGTTGAAATTATTCTTCTTCATATTTACCAATTGCAAAAGAAATGTAACTTAAATCGTCCCGAAAATAAATAGAATTGTTTTTTAACCCAATTGCAGTCGAGAGTGACGTTGACATATTGTCGTTCGTAACACTTTCAGCTAAGTTGTTTGTTTGGTCATCTTATTGACACGCATTGAGAGGTTAGTGGTCACTTCCTAGTGACGTCATTTGTTCTGTAGTGCCCATTACGGCCACAATGAGAAGCACATGGTACAACATTTCACAGATGTCATCCAGACGTCCTGATCTTGAATGATTGATCACCAGCATTAGAGTATTCGTAACCAGTAACTCACCTCTGACCCAAATCACCATCTTACTACACTCGAGTTAATACTGGCAGTGTTATTCACAAACATTTAATCCGCACATGAGCCGAGGATTGACGTTTTTATTTGGAGATTTAATTTACTTTTGTCGGAGGACGATCCATGTCTTTGATGTCTGTGAATAATGTCTGAGTCCATATGTAGGCACTCGTGACAATGAATAGAGAGTTTGTACGTAAGATTTTATTATTTTTTTCTTAACGTACGTGAAAAAAAGCTACCAATCCTTTACCACAGATATAGAAATTGTCATGGTTTAACTAGGTCCAATGTTACTCTGTTTTTTTTAGTTGTAGGTAATTTAGCTATGACTGCTGAAAATAAATTTGATTGAAATAGTCGTGAAGTTATAGAACAACTGAATCTTAGGCATATTTGTTTGGTTGTTTCAAACTGAACTTCACATTTTTATAGTTAGGTAATGAAGAGGGAAACTAATGAAGATCGTGCACGTAGATTTTTCACTTTAAAGTCATATAACGCAACGTTGAAACACCATTCCCTTGATAGTTGTTACCATGATTCGAGTTCACAATATTGAGTGCAATATAATAGCAACATTTATTTTTTTATTGATTGTAGAGGCATTAACTTTGTAATTGTTTTAGATTACTATGAGTATTTTATTTAATTTAATCCCACAACCGGTTTCGCAAACATCCGTTCACATCATCAGGTGGATAAATTAACCTGATGATGTGAACGGATGTTTGCGAAACCGGTTGTGGTATTAAATTAAATAAAATACTCATAGTAATCTAAAACAAAGTGGTTTTTCTTTTTATCACATTTATTTTCATTTAAGACTGGATAATTATTTGTAAATTGTATGAATTGTATATAATTGGATTAATTATAATGTCAATTTATTTCAAAAATATATCGAACGTATTTACCTTAGAAGGCATCTTCAGAAAGAATAGTATTACATACAAGAAGTTGTATTTCTACTGATGATACTAGAAAACTGACTTGTAAGTTGTTTTACAAAGAGAAAATGACAAATTATGTATACCTAGATCTGTTGAATGAAGTTTTCTTTCCAATTAAAATACCTACACGCTATAGGTACATAAAGACGTCTTAAAATGATTAAATCTCGAAGGCGGTATTTATTTTTCAGGAAAAGTCAACGAACTTTAATAAGTAAATTACCTAAGTACGTAACCATACCCATGTAAATATGTATACCTAAGTAAGTAAGGTATATTAAATCGAGGACATAAAAGAATTATCAGCTGAGTTCACGGGCATAAGACCTGAGTTCAGTTCCTCATTGAGTAATAGATACCTAAATATTATAACTACCTATTCGATAGATGACTCTATTACATTACTCGTACTATGACGCAACGGGGGGCACGCCATTGACTTATAATATCTATGGACTAGAAACTATTTTTACGAAAAAATACACTATATCTGTTTCAACTTACTTAACCGCAAATTATCCTAAGTTAGAAAGAGAACAAAGATGTCTAGAGTGTTATTTTGTTGTGCACAAAAAAAACTTTGGTTTAACTACGAAATCATTCCAGAAAGATGTCAGCTTTGAAATGCATACCTGCGCGAACGATGTGCGCAAGCGTTATTTATTTATTTATTGTACGGCACGAGCCTTTGCACAAAAAAAAATACAAATATTAAATCAGTAGTTTTTTAAATAGGAATTTGTTTTTTCTGTATAGTTTTTGATGTCCATACGTAGGTATTATTATTTGTTGATTTTTAAAATTGTAATTTGTTGTACCTACATGTTCCTTGACTTATAGGTTGGTATACGGCTGACCACTTATGCTGTTGAAAATGGTTCACTTTGCCAATGTCACCCCTGTTTCAGGGAAGGTCGGCAGGAGTTGCAGGGGGTATGTTCATTTGAGATTCGGGTTTTTATATTGTAGGTCCACATGCGGCATGTTGTAAGCGCGAATTTATACGTGTCTGCTTATGAAAATGCATATAATGCGAATCTTAGATTAGATTAGAAAATAAAACTGAATAGATATACTCGCATATACATAAAATTATAGCGTGAAGTTAAAAGAAATATGGTAAATAAATTATTACATATAAATTATTGAAAATACAAAGTAAGTAAGAGTGAAAAGTATTTAAAAACAAGTATAGTAAATTAAAGTAAGGAGTGAAAAGTATTTAAAAACAAGTATAGTAAATTAAAGTAAGTAAGAGTGAAAAGTATTTAAAAATAAGTATAGTAAATTAAAATAATTAAATGTTTTGATGTGTTTCGGTCGGGAAAATAGTATTTTTTAAGAAAAAAGGCATAGTTTTTAAACATTTTGGCATATCTAATTATTGGGTGTCGAAGCGCAAAATGAAGGAGCAAGAAAACACAGGACTTCACATGATTATTAAGAATTATGTGGTGTTTGACAGCTCTGGGGTGACAGGTCCGGTTGACAGGTAAGCCATAAAGTGTGTAACAAAACTGTGAGCTAGGTTCTTCTCCATCAATACTATATCTCAACGGGGCACACATTGTACTAACTTTAGTCGTCACTGGAACGAGGACATGTGTACGGAATCTAAGATGAAACGTGTGGTGTGACACGGTGCACTTCTTTTCTTCGGTGAATTTCATTTGCTATTTTTAGTTTACTCTTTGCAAAATCTTCCATGGAAATACTTACCCACACAAAAATAAACCCTTAAATAAGAATTTCGTAGAATAATCTAATGTATGCTTGGCGGCTAAGGATTTTAAATTTTCAATTCTATTTTTTTATTGATATTTTGTACATTTAATTTTATTATTTTACTTCTTTTACATTAGTAAATGTAATTAATCATTGTTGTTCCTAAGGTAATAGGTTGGTATGAGGTATCACCCACAGAGCACCCCGCATACTGTAAAAACTGGTTCACCTGGCCAATGTCACCCCTGTTTCAGGAAAGGTCAACAAGAGTTACAGGGCTTATGTTCATTTGAGATTAGATTTTTATGTTGTAAGTCCACACGCGGCATGTGCACGCGCGGACTTATACGTGTCTGCTAATGGGAATGCATGTTATATGAATCTTAAATGTAATACATATTTGCAAATTAGATTATAGATGTTATTATGTAACTGAGTAATGGAGAACTTTTTGAGCTTCTTCTTCAAGCTCAATGGACTCGATTAGAATTCCATAGCCAAAAAAATGTTACGGCACATGGCCGGGTTGCTAGGGAAAAGGCAAAGTCATATTTTGTTTATGATTTCTAAGAATTCTACTTACATAGAGCTGTGACGATTGCCTGCCGAGAAAAAAATCTAACTTCGAATTTTGTGCGAAGTCCTTTGATCATAAGTAGTACCTTATTAATATTATTGCCAAATTGATTTTACAAATATAAGTACCTACCTACATCTACTCTCAAACAATAGTTTAGAAGTCAAGGTACTCGATAACTAGTTAACTAACAGCTGTTACATAAATAAATACGTTCTATCAAATAAAATGTCATATATTTTTTTCATTCTTGACTGAAATAATTTCTTTAAAATGCCTACAAATTTTTATAATAAATGTTTGATATTAATTTGCATCAAATTGATCACAAAACGGTTACATAAAAAAAAAAAAAAAAATACTTCGCTTTTGAAAACTTAATAATTATTTACATGTTTTTAAAAGACAGATTAACCTATGTACATATCTTCAGCAATATTCCTTTCAATAAATATTATTTAAATAATTTCAGTACATTTTCAGTAAACCCTAACTGCTTCATTTCTTACTAAGATGTTTTTAACACCATCTATAATCTAAAATATATTGGTATATATCAAAGGTATATGCTCACAAGCAGGCACATGCCAGTTCGCGCTTACACATACTGCATGTATGCACACAAAATAGACAATACGGGCAAAAGTGATCTAAGTACCTATTTACAGCATGGGGGTCAGTCTCATACCAACCTTTTAGTCAATAAACTTTTCCATAATTACTTCAAAAGTTTTCCCCCCTTAATTTGCCTAAATGAGTTCTACTAATTCTAAACAAAAAATATCATTATTTATAGTTACGCTAATATTTAACATCTAGAAAATATAAATATTATATTTTATAAATTACCATCATCATTGTTAAGTACACCATAAAATGGATGACAATTTCCAGTCGAAAATAATTCTATAAACAATATCGCCACGATGCACCACACAAAACTAATTTTCAAGGTCATATTCCCAAGAAAAGAACAACTTTGTATACAAAACGTGAAATAAATCAAGTCTATCTCACTTTTTAAAAATGCGCTTTTCAATCACAAATACATTGACGATTTTATTAAATGGCTTTTTAGATTAGCTTAGATTTAGTTAAGATATTATTTGTTAGGACTTGGATGTCTACTAGGTAAGAAAGAGCGCTAGATTATGGACTGGAAGTTACTTGTGATCTATTTAAACCCATGCAGGCAGCTACATAATGTACCTGTAGGTAAATGGAACCAGCTGACAATTTGCTTATTTCTAATTTGACAGATCCTAATAGGTACTTATCTAAGTTCACTATAATAGCAGACCTTGCTTGTTCAATTTACCATGTCGGAAGTATTTCTTTATTCATTTTGTATAACTGTAACGTACCTGAGTACCTACTTATCATGTATCCTCTACCTACGACAACAATTACTTTATTTTCCTATCTGACATTAAAACGTAGTGACTAGTGACACAAAATGAACTAAGCAGGAATTTGTTGTTTTTTTACTTTTTTCTCGGCGGCCGGACGTCACACTTACGACGGCAATACGGTCTTTACCAACAAAAAACTAAATATTTGTTTGCCTTTTCCAAGCAACTCGTCCGTGTGACGTCACAATGAGGTTCGCATGTGAATTGACATAGATAAGGCAAAAAATATATTATTTTTTTTTGCTAACAAAATAAAATCTGTAAAAATTGGTTCACTTAGCCAAAGTCACCCCTGTTTTAGGGAAGGTCATTTGAGGTTTGGATTTTAATTTGTAAGTACAAATGCAGAATTTGTAGGCGCGAATTTGCACATGCTTGTTTGTGGGCATGCATTTAATATGAATTTTTAATATTGATATATTTCCTTGAAACTTAAATTATTGATGGCAGTTCCATAGAAGACAGACGTTTACTCGCCGAGAAAAAAGTTCCAAATTAAAAAATGTTCGGACCTCATTTCGTCTGCATAATTATGTCACAGCATGTGCAGACATAAAATCTGCACACAGTTTTTTAAAATAGCGCCATACAAAAATAATATTATACTATTGATACCTAACCAATTTTTACCAGCAGTTGCAAGCTTGCGTTTCCGTCGTCCATCTTGGATCTTCGATCTGCTTCCGTTCGTTTGACGCGATTCGCCATAATCGCAGACGTGAGCTATGGCAGCCAATAATTATTTCGGATTTACGCACGGTGGAACCCAGTATGGGTACGTATTTACACTATATTTCATCCCCCAAAATGTAAATCCCATGAATCTCCTGCGTTCATAGTGTAAACAGTGTTTTTGTCAAAATAAAACGTTCAAAGTGACTGATCTCAAAACAAAATGGATGCCGGCTTTTTGCGATCGATTATTGCTTTTCTTTGATTTGAGGTTTTCAAACACGCATAACATCTGTGAAACTAGCAGGGATGCAATCTATTTAGTTTGGATTTGTTGATTTTACAGGACTGCCACTGCTGGGGCGGCTTATGCAGGCGGACAGGCCGGATATGCGGTAGCTCCAGCAGCTACTGCGGCCACTTACGGCACCCAACGCGCCGCAGCCGCCGCGGCAGGCTATGATACCGCTTACCAAGCGGCCGCCACTCAAGGCACCTACGCAGGTCAGTCAATCAAACATCTTCCGTCAAAATACTTTCAAAACAAACCAGACACCTCTCCAAAGCCAATCAATTAGGTTACTACGCCTTCTCTTTCCATCCGTCAAAATGGCGGTGATTATTATTTGGTGGAATGACCTCTGTTGAAATTATTTACATGTACTTCCTCTTTATTTAGAAAATATTACTTCAAAATGTAAATAGTCCTCAATCTTATTGTACTCAAGTGTGATGAAAGTTCACTACATACATAATCTGAGCAAATCAAAAAGTTTTGAAAACTTTGTCTAGAAAATTGAAGGTCTCTACATCATATTTGTACTGCAATAGAGATGAAAGACAGAAACCATTTTTATTTTCATATATGCTCTACGCTGTGTTGAAAAAATGATATGCCGTTACCAAGAACTTCACCTAAGGTCCATCCAGCCTTACAACTGGGTCTTGCTGGAGAATTGGCGCTTTCTATAGCGACGACCAAGCTCACAGGGGGCTTTTGTGGTGTGATTCACACAACAGTGCTCACCAAATAAATCATCTAATATTATAAGTATCATAATATGATAAGTACCATATTATGACATGTGTAAGCGGGAACTAGCATGCGTCTGCTTATGGGCTTGCATTAAATATGAGCCTTGAAATCTCAATATATCTGTGCAACTTATATTACAGATAGATGCCTAGAATTTCACCATAATAATTTAGTATAATGTCACTCCTGTTTCAGGGAAGATTGACAAGAGTTGCAAGGCTTGTGTTCTTTTGAGATTGGGTTTTTATATTGCAAGTCCACATACGGCATGTTTAAGCGCGAACTTATACATGTCTGCTTGTGGGAACGCATTTAATATATCTATGCAACTTAGATTATAGATAGATGATATATACTCATTTTGTATTTTACAACAATAACCTACCGTGTAATTGATTTCCCATCAGCTGCAGGCGCCCCAGCCGGCACGTACCAGCTAGCGTACGGTCGCACAGCCGCCGCGGCCGCCCAGCAGACCTATGACGCCAGCAAGACGGCCTACTACCAGCAGGCTGCTGCTGCTGCCGCTGCCTCCTATCCCGCGCAGCAACAAACAGCCTACGAGCCGGCCCCCGCCAAGCCTGCCTACACTGCCACCCCCAACTATGCCACTGTAAAATGTTGCTTCTCTCTAAGCCAAGTATTTCTATGCCATAACATATATGACGACTACAGGGGAAAAACAAGGAGTGTCAGCAAAAATAAGAAAATAATCTACTAATGCCATCTAGTGGTATCTGTGTGTATCTAAAGCTCTGCAAAATTTGTAATGCAACAACAGCACTATCACAGTTTATGGCGGTATTTCCGGTTCTTTGTGACAGACAATAACCATGAGAAATACACACTTTCAAATTTATAATTTTGATTTACTCAAAATATTATTCAACCAATATTTATTGTTCTTCCCTGTAGTCTTCATATGCTTTTAAGAATATTTGTGTTTCAACTTTTATTGTAACACTTATTAATGATATATCAGTTTTAATGTATGCAATGGTGAAGTAAATGCTGACGTACTTAAAATCAATCAAAAGGTCAAGTCACTCCTAAATTAACGTCACTGACACAAAAGTTCTTTTATGATTTTTTTTGCTGTGAAATACCATAAAATATGAATTTTAACATGGCTAGCATTAAAAAAATGCTAGCCTTAAGCATTATTTGGATTTTAAAACCGTTGTCATAAAACACATCTCAAGGTTCTTTTTAAGAATAAATTGAGCCATCAAAAAACCCTGAAAATTTAAAAAAGCTTTGAACGCTGTTACAGTGCTGGCTCTTATAACATCCAGCAAAAATAATAATGAAATCTGTTCATCTATCAGACTGGTGCAGCTCGAGCGACCCAGCCAGCTAAAGTGACCCAGTACACTGGGACGTATGGTGCAACCACCCCAGCTGTAGCTGCCTACCCCACCGCGCAGTCTTACGCTACTCCCACCCCGGCAACTCATCAGGCCACTCCACCCGCTATCAAACGTAAGCATGGTCATAAACAATTCTTACTTATCATCAAAAGTTCACAAGAATTGAATCATGTCAACATTGTGTTCAAAGTACAGAGTCATCAGCTTAGGCTGGCTGTACACTCTTATGTTCTACTGGAGAGGTCTACCTATGCAGGCAATCTGAATACGCACACACACAACTATACCCCAATAATTTTCTTCAGCGAGCAAAACAGCCTTGTCTTTCTCCTTCTGCCTGTGCCTCTTCAGTGAATATTGGCAATCATCAAAGTAATTTGGCAGGAAGAGGGATCTTATGCTTCTGCTAAGCCACTGTGTCAGGTTCTTCAACCAAGATGTTCTTGGGCCTGGAAATCGTCTTCCCTCAATTCTTCCCTATATGATGAGATTATGTTTAGGAATATCTTTAACATTATATTCCCATTTTCTGGCAATTCTATAAGCAATGTCTCTGCCTTCACTTCCTGAAAAAAAATGCTTTTTCAAAACAAGCCTTTTATTTGGGATCGCCCCAATGCCAAAAATAAGCTGCAGTTACTTGACAATTTTCTACATTGTAAATTTACATTTGTCAAGGCGTTGATGAAACGCCCAAGTACCGGATCAAAAGAATTGATTTTGCGATATTGCACCAGTCACCTGTGTAGGTTAACCTCTCTCGTAGACCGTGGCATGTATGGCCAGCGTAAAATGGTCGAGTAGTCTTTTCTTGACTGAACCAAAAGCTTTTGTTGTATTGTTTATTGTGATATTGGCTGTGTTTGTGAATACCCTTCAGTGCTAATCTAAATTTGCTTTTTGGCAGCTGCTGCAACCAACTCTACAACTTACTCGGGGTATGATGCTGCGCTGTACAGCGCTGCCACCATGTATGTGGCTCAGCAGAACAAGGGAGGAGGCGGAAGGTAACACAACACCTCTTTACACATCAAATCCATAATCTGTAATTTCAGGTGCAAATAGACCGACACATATTGGTTCACGCTTACACGTGCTGCATGTTTACTTACAATATAAACCAAACCTCACTTAAATGCATATCCTACCGTCTTTACCTGAAACCAGGTGGCATTGGCTAAAGTGAACCAAGTTTTTACAGCATGGGGGGACAGCCTCATACTAACCTATTAGTTATGGAACTTAAATTAATTAAGATTTAACAAAAATAAGTAGGTAGGGGGGGGAATAGGCACGCGATTTTCAAAGTTTATTTTGTCCATAAAATGCTGTTGACGGGGGGGGGGGGTTAGACACGTGATTTGATGGATAGGTGGCCACTGGTTTGTATAATTTTTCGTAGACCCCCATTTTTATGTTATGTCAATATAGACCCCCATTAAGTATCCGTAGACCCCCAGGGGTCGATATTGACCACTTTGGGAATCACTGCTTTAGAGTCAATATTTTTCATGCATGCTCTCCTTTTGTTATGGCTCCATCCATACTTTCTAAGTCAGTTTTTTATTCATTCCCTCCAAATATCCAAACCCTTAGAATGGTTAAAATGAGCTTAGAAAATCCATGTCAACCATGTACACTTTACACTTTATTTAAGTATTTATTTTCTGTCTAATAATGAACCATGTCTGCAGTACAACCACAACGGGATGGCAGGGGTACAAGAAAGGCGGCAACACTGGCATCAATCGTCTGCGCCCCAAACCTCCCAAGCCTCAGCAACTGCACTACTGCGATGTGTGCCGTATATCGTGTGCTGGACCACAGGTGAGATGGACATTCTGCAACATATCTCATTATTTAGTTATCAAGATAGTGTCAGAAATAACTACATTACAAGTGAAAAATGTGTGGCATCTCTGAGTTTCTTGTGTGATCTCTATTAAAGCTAACTTGTGCAATTTATATTATTTATTTAAATAAACTAGTACTTGCATCTTAGTGACTCCTGCTCTAAATACCCAGTTGTATGATTTCATTTTGAGAACATTACAAAGGGATTGTCAAAGGTAAGCATTGAAGGAGAAGACTAGGGATAGAATGAATTGATAAAATAAGTATGATTGCAAAAAAACTGGAACCTGCAGAGCGACAAAAAGAGAAGAGTCACAAATGTTATGGAGAGTGTGTAAGGTTTGAACAAAAAATTATAGACTCCTGTGTGGAGGTACTGGCCACCTCTAGCAGGCTGGCAGCTAGATACGAGTACAAGTATGTAGTGCAAAACAGTAACAAGAAACAGTAATCTCACCAAAGAAACTCTCTTACTGTACCCATGGGACGTCATAACAACGCTTTATATATTGATTATTAGATATTTAAAATAATTGTTCTATAATTGATAATTTCATTGCAGACATACCGTGAGCATCTGGAGGGGCAGAAGCACAAGAAGAAGGAAGCCAGCATGAAGTTGTCGGGGGTGGCAGCCGCTACCACTAGTGGGGGAGGGGGTCGCGGGGGCGGGGGCTCTCTGCGCTGCGAGCTGTGCGATGTCACGTGCACCGGGGGCGATGCCTACGCTGCGCACGTGCGCGGCATCAAGCACCAGAAGGTGGTCAAGCTGCACACGCGCCTGGGCAAGCCCA
This sequence comes from Agapetus fuscipes, assembly GCA_951799405.1. Lineage (NCBI taxonomy): Eukaryota > Metazoa > Arthropoda > Insecta > Trichoptera > Glossosomatidae > Agapetus > Agapetus fuscipes. The sequence goes on along the minus strand of OX637337.1, from coordinate 7,546,097 downwards.
TACCCTCCCAGGAGCCCAAGACTGTCGGCGGAGGTGAATATCCATGAAACTTCTTAAGCAAACCTTACTTTCAACCGCACCTGAATATAAAATATTGCATGAACTCATCTCGATTGCTTAAATTGGAAAAATGCATGAAACTAAATCACTCACTAGTAGTGCTCTTGTATACATAATGTATTCAACGGGATGAGGGGAGTTTATGCAAATGTTTCATACTGAGGTACAGGTGTATACTCACACCCTTTTCATACAGCACAAACTCTGGCTCATCCATGGATTCAGATTGCATCGTCGGACAAACCATGTGAAAGCTTTCATACATCACCATAAACTACTATACTTCTGATACGGCACCGGATAGAATTAATTCTGTGTGAACGAGCATTCAGGACTTACTAATGGAGCACTGTGAAAAATATTTGACATGGAAATTGTGCATTTTTGTCTCAAATCTGAGTTGAACATTTGTTTTGCAATTTCATCTGTTGACAACATTGGCACCAGCTATATACTATGCCTACCTTTTTAGAAAGCCACAACTAAACAATTTGTAGCTATATTCTAATCTAAATCTAAGTTGCAACGATATATATCATTTGAGATTCATATTAAATTATTTCCATAAGCAGACACGTATAAGTTCGCGCTAACACATGCCGCATGTGGACCTACAATATAAAAACCCAATCTCAAATGAACATAAGCCTTGCAACTCTTTCCGACCTTCCCTGTAACAGGGGTGACATTGGCAAAGTGAACCATTTTTTACAGTATGGGTGGTCAGCCTCATACCAACATATAAGTCAAAGAATTTTCTAAGCTGTATTTATTTTGTTAAAATGAAGTTTTCTATTTACACATTTCTTATAAATGCACGTTTATTCCAGACAAAACCACAACTGTATCGGGCACTGCCAAGATCAAGTTTGTCGCATCGGGAGGTCTGAGCACCGTAAGTGGCACAGACGCCGGCACGCCCGCCGCAGACTCTGAGGCCGCAGCCGAAGACATGGCGGACAGCGAGCCCGAGATCCAGCCCGTGGGGCAGGACTACATCGACGAGGTGAAGGGGGAGGACGGCAAGATAGTCAGCTTCAACTGCAAGCTGTGCGACTGCCGCTTCAACGATCCCAACGCCAAGGAGATGCACATGAAGGGCAGGCGCCACAGGCTGCAGTACAAGAAGAAGGTAAATACGAACACATTGAGTTCATAAAAATATTTGGATCCTTGCTCATTCATCAGACATCTAATAATAATAATATTAAGAAGATTTATTTGGTGAGCGCTGTTTTTGTGTGTATCACACCTCAAGAGCCCTCTGCGAGCTTGGTCGTCGCTGTAGAAAGCGCCAATTCTCAAGCAAGACCCAGCTGTTGTAAGGTTGGATGGACCTTTCAGTGACCGGTCTTTGGTAAAGGTTTATGAATTTCTCAACTCAGCGAAGAGCACATTCGAAATATAAATGGTACATTTTTGTGCTCCGCCGGGATCCGAATCCACAACCTTTCATTTACGAGTCCGAAGTGTTGCCACTGGACTACGGACCGGTCCAATACAATGTACAATGGGTTGAGGCAGAAACTTACTGAAACATTTATTTAATAGACTCACAGTGCACAAATATGAATTCAATGCTTTATTCTCGGCACTCAAAAGTCACACTTTTATAAGACTACGGTCCTATGCAACCAATAATCAATACTGAGGGTTGCTTTCTGAGATCTGTTTTCTCTAGCAATCCGGACATGTGTCTTTACAATTTTGTCTGTCAATTTATGGGCAGACCTCATTTGTCCTTTACTTCCTTGATAGCATAAGAAATTATTTTACCCGCTCTGATAATTTTTATTTAGGCATAAGGGGCCGATGTGTGGCAAAAGGTTGAGAACCATCAGTCAACATGAAAAGCTTTATCATTTAGCTCTTGGTCAACCGAGGCTCTTAGAAGTTTTCTGAAAATAGAGCAAACTCAGCTTATGATTTGTAGTAAAAGGTTTGAGAAAAATGTTGAGCCTGTTCATTTTGTTATTAGCAAGAGTTCCATTTTTCAGATGATTTGAATTTGTATGAAGCTTTCTCTCTTTTTGCCTGAAGGGTTTTTACTGCTTCCAACATGATACCATTCTCAATGTAACATTGACTTCCCCAGGTGCAGCCAGATCTAGTGGTTGATGTAAAGCCTTCACTGCGGCAGAGGAAGATCCCCGGGCCTAAGATGCAGCGCATGCTTGATGAGCTGTGGGCAAGGCGTCGCATGCACAAGGTATATTTCACCAGTAATCTTTATCATATTACACCTTGTTTTCTTTATGTTCTTTTACTTACATAGTTTTTGTTTTTCTCAAAAGGCAGTGATTTTTTAATGCATTATTTAGTAGAACATGTGATGTGCTTACTGCACTACCTTTTTCTAAATGTTCAAAATTGAAATGAAGGCTATGACTTTATCGCTTGGTAGTTTCTTGAATGATTAGGAGTATGTTGAATGATTTTTGATCATATTGCTGTATAAAAGCTAAAGAATAACGACAACAAAAACGCGGTCGGTGCTATGAAGGGGATCTGCGCTCCAGCACTGTGAGTTAAATGTCTTATTTTTTTTGTTTCAAGATTTTAATGGCTTCTCTGTACAGTCGTGCGTGTGAAAGAAGAATATCAAACATCTGAATCCGACCTAGAAAGATACCATTTTTAATTGCATATTAATGTTGTTTCACAGTCTGAGATAGACGAGGAGGAGCGCATGTACTGGGAGGACAGGCGGCGCTTTGAGGAGTGTGACTACATGGACTGGTGCAGGCGCTCGGGGCCCCCACTGCCTCCGCCGCCCCCTCACTCCCATCGCCCGCCCCCGCTGATGGCTCCCTTCGCCCCCCATCCACCCATGCCACATGTAAGCAACACCCTCCCCACAATACCACCACAGGGCACAGAGAAAGGTTTACATATTAGCTAATGAATCAAAAAAATCTCTTCGTGGGATGATCTCTAATGTCATTTGGTTAGCAATAGAGATGCCGCGAATAGTCAAATAACAAACAATCGCCAATCTCTGTGGCAAAATCAAATAACTCTGCATTATTATTCAAATGTACCTCTCAAAGAAAAATTGTCTTGGGCTAACCAATAATTTATTTGTTTGTACAGTTTTTTTTTGTTCTACCAGAAAGTTCCTTCTGACTTGGGTGTCAGGATTGGTAGAAACCTCGAGATTATTCCAGTACCTCTGATGCAATATTATTCTAATTTATTTTTCTACTCCCATTTGGTAGGTAATTTACTAAATACAAAACGGCTAACGCAATCAAAATGCCATACATTTCTACAGCCCGTTGCGTAATGGTCATAACAGGTAACCCTGTTGAAATGAAAATGTGCGCATGCGCATTGTCAGCAATAGAACCATTTTTTGATTGAAGACCTGTCATTTCAAGATGGCCGCAAGTGAACAGCTGATTAGCCTTCATACAAATATTACCGATATTCGGTAGGTAGGAATTACCGTGGTGATGAGACTTCCAGCCCTGTTCAGATGAAAATAAATATATTTTATGCGTAGAGCCTAATAAAAATTGTTAATAGAGCTAAAATTCATCAAATTTATTTATCGAAATACTCCAAATTATAGCTTTCCTTTTTTCAAAAGAAAACAAAAGGCTTGTAAGGAAAATAATGCAAGATATTTTCACCACAAAAAATAAACAAACTCAAACAGTTACTTGGCTAATAGGTGGGTATGAGGTTGACCACCTATGCTGTAAAAACTTGGTTCACTTTGCCAGCACAGTTGCAGGGCCTATGTTTATTTGAGTTTGGGGTTTGAATATTAAAGCTTATATGCGGCATGTATAAGCGCGACCTTATAAGTGTCTGCTTGTGGGTATGAATTTAATATGAATCCTAAATCTAATATATCTTTGCAACTTAGATTAGATAATCAAAGGGAATGATAAATTACTTGTTTTGACAAAAGTAAGGTTTTAATAACTTCAAGTGGACGAGTACATTATAATGACTATTATTTACTATTTTGTTATTTATTTCGGCAAAAGTTGTGGGGCTTATGTTCATTTGAGGTTTGGATTTTATTTGTAAGTACACATTCAGCATTTGTAAGCGCGAACTACACTTGTTGGTTTGTGGGCATACATCTGAGAGCTTTAAATGAATATATCCTTGCAACTTAGATTATAGATTATTGTAGATTTCATGGTCGTAGAAAAAGTATTGTACACATAATGAGCCTTTGTAACACTCTTGCTGTCTATTGTGCCATTCGGCTGCGCCTCATGGCACAAACTAGCACTCGTGTTACAAAGGCTATTATTACTAGGCAGTGGCATAAAATAACTATTACATTATTATCTACTTGCAAATGAATTATTGTAATTCTTATTTATTATCGACTCTGAACTTTTTTTGGCGAGAAAATTACAGTTTTGTATAAAACTGCCGTCCTTTGCAACAGATAACAAAATATTTTTCCTTTTCCCTAGCAACCCAGCTGCATGATGACACAATATTGTCTATGTCAATTCATGTGCAAACCTCATTTTTTTTTTACATGTAAGAAATAATGACAACTATTCAAAGTTAAACATTGACTGAAAATACACAAAATAAAATTTGGATACCTTTCATTGCAAGAATTGTATAATATTGCTTTTACTACAAACTTTATCTCTGATTTTCTGTTGGCATCTTGACTAATTATAACTTTGATCTCTTTGTGGCAGTTCATGGGACCGCCAGGGCGCCGCCCCGAGTCCAACGACGACAAGCACGTTGTGGCCCGCCACTCGGAGATCTACCCTGGGGAGGAGGAGCTGCAGGCGCTGCAGAGGGTTGTGTCCCACACTGAGAGGGCCCTGAAGTCCGTGTCAGACTTCCTCACCGAGCAGGCCATCAAGCAGCAGCCAAAGGTGAAACGCCACTCTCACATACTAGTCGCCTTCTGACCGAATTACAAGGAGAAAAGTAGTGAACAGATGCAATGTAGTTTGCAGTCAATGATGATAACATTTGTTTTTCTTTTAGAAAACGGCCCCCAAGGTTGAGAAGTCAGATAAGCCTTTGAATGCCAATGGAGAAAAGAAGGATGATGACACAAAGGAAACTCCCAAAGAGGATGGGCGGGATAACCAACTGTAAGCTTATGATTATTCATTAAAATGTTTTACTGAATAGAAATGTTATTTTGCAATCCTTTGGAAACTGTGCCATCTACATTTAAATGTTTTACATTTTCCATTATCAGGTTTTCATTCCTGCAAGAGGGTGAGGGCACGGGGGCAGTGGTGCGCGTGCTCAAGGGGGTGATGCGCGTAGGCCTGCTGGCCAAGGGCCTGCTGCTGAAGGGAGACCGCGCCGTCAGACTGGTGGTGCTGTGCGCCGACAAGCCCACCATGTCCCTGCTCAAGAGGGTGGCCCAAGAGCTGCCTGCGCACCTGCACAAGGTCAGCACCCTACCCAGAGCCTGTACCTGCAAGAGAGAAGCTCTTCAGTACTATTGCAGTAGTAATTTTATCATCGGTTGTTGCAGGTCACAGATGAGTACAAGTACAAGGTGGAGCTGTGCCCTGCTGAGGGGGCTGTCAGTATCACTGATGGCTCCATAGTGGTGCTGGTCAGCCTCACTTCTCCGGTGATGAGAGAGCCTGCCGGTAAGAGACCCTTAAAAAACAAGCAACGATTTTCGATACACCAATTTCATGTTACTTAGTTGATAGGGTTTATTTGTTATTGTTTCCACCTACTACATACATCTTGATTGACTCTCACCATATGTTACTGTGTTTCAGTACTATTGTGCGATGTGATTGAAATTGGTATTCGAAATCGCTTATCACACAGGTAATGGGGGCAGGGAGAAGGCTACACGAAAAATGAACAAACTATCTGCCTGTCATAGGAACAATCATACAGTGGTGATATAAGTATTGGACAATGCGGCCCCCTGTTCACGATGTAATCCTATCTCTCAGGTCATGCTATCCTAGGCTGTCGTAGTTAGCGGTCAGGCATCTCAGAGTCCAATAGTTATGATACCTCCTTCCTTGTTGTGTGCATACTTGCTCCTCCTCCAGAGTGGGATACTTTGTTCTCTGTTTCATTTAGCCTGTGTGTCAGTGTCCAATGTGATTGCTAATATAAGCTTTTAGGTAATTGTATCAGGTTCCAGAGAAGAAAGGATTTTTGATCATATATATCACGTCTGCCGGCTCTTGTTGCATTGTGATATATCTCTGTAGTGGGGCAAACATTTGCTGTACAAGTCTACTCTGTACTTGTTCTGTTTCTTATGATTTAGTTATTTATTTGTTCAACCATTTTTCAAAAATAATTTCTTATGATTTGAAGGGATAATTGGGTTTATAAAATTGATGCATTTAATATTTTTGAAGTGTTTTCTTCGAGGTGTATTATGTGTGTACTTTTTACACACGGTAATTTTGAATTATACAGATGTTTTTAATGAGTCAGGAGAGAGAATGCCAAGAGTTGGTCAGGTTTCTATTAGATGTTTGCCCCGTTACAATAAATGGTCAAACACCCTTGTACCGTTAGATGTTGGCGGAAGTGCTGATGCGCCCAAGAGAGACGACAAGGATGTGCTCCCCAGACAGAAGTGTCTCGACGCTCTGGCATCACTAAGGCACGCCAAGTGGTTCCAGGTACAATTATTTAACACAACACTATTTATTCACCCTCAGCTGACCGACTGTTGCACCAAAACAAACAATGTTACATCTTAACATCCCTAGTGCAATACTTGTGTGTGAGAGACCCCACTCTGTCTCCGGCAATCACCCGGTGCTAACAACAACAAACAGCAGCAAAGCCACTTCAGTGCTGGATTACATGTTGATCTCATGGTGCAACAGAAGGTTATGTACCAAAACCAAGTTGTTGTGCCAAGTTTATTGCTCTCTGACAAGTAAATCCTGGCAATGTAAGCATTTGCATAATGTCTGACCATATCAACGAGCACACTTGCTTGTATTCCTTAAAGAACTAAACAAAACATTCTAGCTGTTATTCTCTTGCCTTATTACAATCAGCAACATTTCAATTCTCATCGTTAAACAAATAATGATTGCTCGAAATATTATACCTTCAATTAAACCATTTGTTTTTTTAATTTTGTCAATTTTTCAATCATTTAAAGCAATAAAAGTTATTTGAATTATTGAGCAATAAAATGGAAACACGCCTTGTAGTTCTCCGTTGGCTGGAGCGGGGAGAGAGATGTGTGCCTGAATAACCTGATGCATTGTATGTTTAGGCTAGGGCATCTAACCTGCAGTCTTGTGTTATGACCATACGCATCATAAGGGATCTGTGCCGACGCATTCCCACGTGGACTCCACTCAACTCCTGGGTAAGTCATCCTTAAACATACAAATATTGTTTTTCTACTCCCATTTGGTAATTTACTAATTACAAAACGGCTAACGCAATCACAATGCTATACATTTCCACACCCGTTGCGTAATGTTACATTACGCAACTGATAACGGTGTTGAAATGAAAATGTGCGCATGCGCATTGTCAGAAATGGAATAATTTTTTAATTACGAGTATCAACCTTGTATGAGGCTATCCTTCTAAGCGACCGATAACAAATTATTATTGTCCGTTTCCATAGCAACCACGTTTAAACGTCAGCCATTACATGAGTATTTTCAATTTATTGATAGTTCCTCCCCACTATGTTCAATCTTTGTTCGAATTAAAATAAATATATTTTATGCGTAGAGTCAAATAAAATTTGTTAATAGTGTAGTAATTCATCAATGTTATTAATCAAAATACTCCAAATGGTAGCTTTCCTTTTTTCGAACAGAAGGCTTGAAAGGAAAATAATGCAAGATATTTTCACCGCAAAAAAAAAACAAACTTAAACAGTTACTTGGCTAATAGGTCGGTATGAGGTTGACCATCTATGCTGTAAAAACTAAGTTCACTTTGCCAATGACACCCCTGCTTCAGTGGTTGCAGGGCTTTTGTTTATTTGAGTTTTGGGTTTGAATGTTAAATCTTATATGCGGCATGTATAAGTGCAACCTTATATGTGTCTGCTTGTGGGCATAAATTTAAAATGAATCTCAAATGTAATATATCTTTGCAGATTAGATTAGATAATCGAGGGGAATGATAAATTACACGGTTTGACAAAGGTGGGGCTTTAATTACTTCAAATGGACGAGTACAGTATAATGACTATTATTTACTATTTTGTTATTTATTTCATGGTCGTAGAAAAAGTATTGTATGCCACTGCACGTAATTAGTCTTTGTAACACTCTTGCTGTCTATTGTGCCATTCGGCTGCGCCTCATGGCACAAACTAGCACTCGTGTTACAAAGACTATCATTACTAGGCAGTGGCATAAATAACTATTTTATATTTTTTATTTCATAATTTACTATACTCGTATAGAACTATTTGTTATTTTATTATAATTTTATTTCACTGAATTGTTTTACCTATCTGACTATGTATACCTAATGACACTTTTTTTTTAAACTTTTATTGTAATCTTACCTGACGGATGACCTATAAGGTCGAAAACGTTAGTAATTTATAATTGAAATAAATTGATATATTGTGTGAAAAGAAAGTTTTTAATTAGTAATAAGTTTTTAAGAAAACTTAAATAATCAATCAATATTGCTTTTACTTATATTGCTCAGATATTTCTTTTTTCTTTAAGACCTGCCAGAACTTAATCAAAGGTTCAGATTAAAATGCTATCTGGTATTTACCTCTAAGTTAAAATATTCCACAGTATAGCTTTCTATTTTTCATAGCTTTTAATGTATGCAATTCATATGTATTATTGGTGGTCTCTCAAATGCAGCGGTTTCCAAACTGGGGGGCGCGCCTCCCAGGGGTATGGCTAGGGGAGGCGCCAAAAATATGCATAAAAATATTAGTATGAAAATTAAAACGTAATAAAGTTTGGAAACCATTGCTCTAATGTATTCTGTAACTGTAACTCTGTCGCCATTCCGCTAGGGGTAGCCAGAGCCTCTACAGAGCTGCCTCCATTTTTTCCTATCCTTACATACCTCTTTCAATTCATTCATATCCATCACCTTTTTCATGCATTTTCTTCTTTTACGCTCACTTTGTATATCCCATTCTTTCACAATCTCCTCAATCTGATCACTCCATACTTTTCTCGGTCGTCCCTTCCCTCTTTTTCCTTTCACACTTTCTTTGTAAACATACTTTGTCAGTCTATCATCATTCATTCTTTCCACATGCCCAAATCATCTCACCACATTCTTTTGTACCTTAGCTTTCACATCCTCTTTCAAATTACATTATTTTTTTACCCATTCATTCCTAACTATCCCTCAGAGTTTTTCCTGTCATGCTTCTCAGATGCTTCATTTCCACCATTTTTAACAATTCATTTTTAACAATTATGAAATTCATTTTTTATGCGTCATGGCAAATCGGTCACATACTATGTAGGTCCACAGACAGCTCCCATCAGAGAAAACTTGCTCTCCAAAAAACATTTGTAATTACAGTAGTTTTATTTAATTGTAATTTTCTGTGATGAAGTCAACAATATTTTGGTCACAAAAAACTCGCCCACACTACTGACCGAAAAGTTGTGTTATTGATTTTTCCATATCTGAGCTGTCTGTGGATAGTTGGTCTGACCGATTTGTCATGGAATCATTTTTTAATTCCAAAAATAACCTAAACTGGTATCAAATATTAAAAGAATTTTATGTGTTCACAGTGTTGTTTTTATTGTTTTGTTATATAATGTATGTGTATGCAGGCCATGGAGCTGCTGGTGGAGAAGGTGGTGAGCAGCGCGGGCTGCCCGCTGTCCCCCGGGGAGAGCCTGCGCCGCGTCATGGAGGCCGTGGCCGGCGGCGTGCTGCTGGAGAACGGGCCTGGCCTGCTGGACCCCTGCGAGAAAGACCACCAGGTAAACACACCTCACAATCACTACTCCTCAGATACCAGAATGTGGTTCTTCGCTCTTAGGACTGATCGTGATTAATTTGTTTTTCTTAAGCTTTTACACAGCAATGAGATTGAAAATCGCACGATATATATTCCTATTGGGTGAAGCGCGATTAACAAATGGAATCATAGCCCACATTTCTATTTGCAACATATTTTTCAGAAGTTGTGAACTTTGAAAGAAAAATAAAAAATTGAAATAGAGAAACATGGTGACCATTCCTATTTGGAAGGCGACAGAAAAATATAAATGAAGTACAGAAAAACCAGAAGCAGAGTTTGTTCAGTAGTATTGTGTTGAGTTGGGTGTCTATTGGTTGATTGGCAAATTGAAAACATCGGTTCACTTTGCCAATGTCACCCCTGTCTCAGGGAAGGACGGCAAGAGTTGCAGGGCGTATGTCCATTTGAGATTTGGTTTTTATGTTGTAGGTTCACATGAGGCATGTGCAAGCGCGAACTTGTACGTGTCTGGTTGTGAGAATGCATGTAATGTGAATCTCCAATGTAACATATCTTTGCAACTTAGATTAGATTAGATCAGAAAACAAGCTATTAGTTTTTCTTTGTAATGTATTCATAACCTTTTTTTATATTCAATAAGTTATACCGTTTTCAACATTGATTATTATTGTTTCAGGATGCCCTGGGCAATTTACCGCCTCAAAAGCGTGAAGATCTGACTGCATCTGCCCAACAGTTTCTGAGGCAAATCGCCTTTAAACAAATTCACAAGGTCATTATTCCTTTTTTTATTTTTCAATTTTTGTTGTCATGTAAATTATCAATGAATTAAATTTACTAAAGTCATTGAATATTTCCAGGTGCTTGATATGGAGCCCCTGCCTCCACCGTGGTTGTCCCGTAAGAGGAGGCGCTCTAACACAGAAGCTGAGGGTATGTTTACGCTGCATGATAACTCGTATGGGTAGCATTTTATTTATACTTAGTTTATGGAATTATAACATTTTTCTCTTTGTTTCAGTGGATGGGAAAATTATCAAGACAGAGAAGCAAGAGAAGATGGATGTGACAGATGGAGGGATCTAGTAAACACACTTAGTCCAACATGTCTTTAATTTTTATTAAATTTTATGTGATACACATGCTTTTCAAGCAGATAGTTTTTTTTTTATTGTTTGTATCTGATTTTATCTTTTAAGACGTGTGTAACCATATAGTTCAGCACAGAGAAATATTACTTTTTTTCACCCTTTATCTTTTAAAGTAAGTCTTACCTCTTTGAAAAATTCTGGAGATTGAGTAAGGGTTCTGGCATCCTATTTCTCATCTGGTCTATCCATTTTATTTTCTGAAATCATTTTTTCCACAAATGTTAAAGCAACATTCACATCCAACAGTTGGTATATGCGTATATTAGCTTCTCTTACGTAATTTGATATTGTATCACAATTAAATTATTGAAAAGTTATGGGTGGAGACTTTGCGTTTAGAGGATGACATGTCCCTGCTCGCTGTAAACAAGGGTCCTGTTGATAAGTTATAATGTGTGAGGTATTACAGTAATCTAACATTATAATGTAGCCCTTTGCTCTTGATATATTATATAAATGTCCATTTAACTCTGTGTAAAACTAAGTTTATTGTGTAATTTTCAGCTTGTATTATTATGATATAACTAATTATTAGCAACAATAAAGAGTTGAAAATTTCCGTGCTGTTTTATTTTTATTTGTCACATTTGAAGACTACTGGGGAAGAACAAGGAATGTCAGTAGAAGAAAATTATAAGTAAATCAAAATTTTAAATTTAAAATCATAGTTATTGCCTGTCACAAAGAACCGGAAATACCGCCATAAACTGTGATAGTGTGTGTTGTTGCATAACAAATTTTGCAGAGCTTTAGATACACACAGATGCCACTAGATTGTACTTTTTTTCTTACAAAGTGTTTTATTTTATTTTTGCCGATATTCCTTTTTTTCCCATTTGTGGTCTCGCTCATATACATGTTGAAAATGACCAGTGAGAAAATAATTCCTGGCAAGTTTTTTTAATGAATCGAGGATATAAGAATAATCATGTGCTGCCACGCTATACACTTTATGCTTATGGCAACTCCTTATGATCATGAAATAGAACGAGATCTGTGTGTTGACCAATTTCATGATAGCATACCTTGAAGGTAAAACTGAATAAGTGACATTAAACTAACATGGGTATCTCATATACATTCAACAAGAGAAAACACTCCTGTAGTTTAGAAGTTTTGCATGAGTACTTCCTTATAATTAGTTCACTGCTGTGTGAAGTTATACCCTATAAAATGTTTTATCTACGATTTTTCAAACCAGTGATTCAGTTTTTATAGGTTGGTATGAGGCTGACCACCCATACTGTAAAAAATGGTTCACTTTGCCAATGTCACCCCTGTTTCAGGGAATGTCGGCAGGAGTTGCAGGGCTTATGTTCATTTGAGTTTGGATTTAAATTGGTAAGTACACATTCAGCATTTGTAAGCGCGAACTACACGTGTTTGTTTGTGGGCATACATCTGAGAGCTTTAAATGAATATATGCTTGCAACTTAGATTATAGATAGATGTGTACCTGTATGTACTTCTGTACTCACTATCCTGAAGTATTTGAACTTAGCAGCGTGGAATGATTTGCTGCTGGAAATCAGAAAAGTGAGCGTTGAAGACTGTCGTGTTCAGAAAACCCTGAAGACATGTGTCTTACGCCGAATAGATCAGCTAACGAAAACTACACAGTGGACTTGAAATGTTTCTGGCAGAAGCAAATTATCCCGGAGATAAAAAGAAATCTCAAATATTGTTAGTTTTAAGTTGGAACTATGGTCGTTTGACATGTAAACGATTATAATAACTACACAGTAGCAAAAAAAAAATTCTGATATTGACAAACCGAACCAGAGAACTTACGTTATTCTCGACGTTTCATTAGCGACATAGCTCACGTCTTCAGGATACACCCTCTCAGCACGACGACTGAGGAAGGACAAAGATCTGAGTTTATTCTCAGTTGTCGCCCAAAGAGTGTCTCCTGAAGACATAGCTATGTCGAGAATAATGTGAGTTCTCTTATAACGGTTCGTCTAATATCCGAATAAAAAATAAATAATTGTAAAATCTCAAATATTGTTCTAGAGCAGGGGTGCCCATACTTTTTCTTGAGGAGATCGATTTAGCAAAAATTTATGAATAGGAGATTGACATTTTAACTAATATAACTCATAATTCATAATATATAAATATTTATTAAGAAAAAAATTAGCATAAATAAAATAACATTGAGTGCAAAATGTCAAATCAGTTTTAAGGTTGATCACTGAAATTTTGGGTATCCTCGGCGATCGACATTAAAACCTCCTGCGATCGACCAGTTGATCGCGATTGACCGTATGGGCACCTCTGTTCTAGAGTATCTTAGTTAAAAGGACTGGTTCTTATTTAAAAATTATACAGCTAACTTGAAGCACCAAATGGATAATGGTGGACTTTTCAGTAACTTACCATGCATGGTAGCATCGCAGTAGCAAACATGTTGAGAATAACAGCAATAATCTCTATTTGGAGTCTCAACAGGTTTATAATTATTGCTGGTATTTGTGAACGGTGGAGGGAAACATTGCCCGTAATACCCATTGTTAAAATCTTGCGGCATTGAGCATGGATCTTCGTTTTGGCAACACAAGCAGTAGTCGTAATAATTGCTAGGATATTGGCAGCAGGAATATCCTTGATAAGGTGATCCACGATATGCACCACTAGATTGGCCTTCGCATGATTTCTGACTTCGCTCACTTTTGTTTTTCTCTTTGGATTCATGCTCTTTATCTAGTTTTTTATAAAACGTCATGAATGACGTTACATTTTTATCATCTGCATGCTTATATTCTTTCTTCAGTTTCTTTCCTCGTCTCCCTGCTTTATTTTCACTTTCTTCCTCTTCTTCGCGTTTCTGTCCCATATCTGTTTCTTCTTTTATGTTTTGTAATGTTTGAGCAGAAACACCTCCGGCACCGTTCTCAGACTTCATAAGAGGGATTTTAACATTCAAGCTTGAACCCGTAACTGTTATCTCATACTTACCGACAACCCGTATTGGCACATTGCAAGTTAACTTTTTATCAAGTATTATTTCTTTGTTTGCATTCACAGCTAGGATGTGATTATCTTTGACATTTCCTGAATTTTCCTGAACATCACGAGTTTCTGAATGTGCGATTTTATCTGTGTTTCTGAAATTTGGAAGTACTTGTACACTTCGGCCATAAGTTTGTGCTTGTTTCAAAGATATTTCAGAATTGTAATACTCTTCGCTGTGTATTTTTGTAATTGGTTCTGTGTTCCTACTTCGAGCTATATTCTCACTATTTCTTTTCATCTGGTTGCCTCTGTCACCCATTTTTAAAGTACTTTGATCATTTGAATGTGAGTTTCTAGGATTATCCATATTTGAGCATGGCTGTGATTTTATTTTATTTTTAATTCAACAATAATTTACCCTACATGAGAAGCCAAACCTGAACACAGTGGCAAAAATAATAAGCAATCCATTGATCAATAAATATTTTCAAAATTGGAATAAGTATTTCATGGTTTTAAGATTTACCTACCCATTGACAAAAATATTAAAGTAGCAAATAGATCTAAAAATGAAAATATGCATTGAATTTTGAAAAAAAATGCTTCCAAATTATTATGTATGGGACGGCCTACCTCGTAGGTTCATAACCAAAAACTTGTCAGAATATCACCAGGTAAAATACATATCACATGCTATCCTTTCAGGAACGGTAGGGGATTATGAGTTTCACTTTGTTTTTTATTTTAAGAAATCCTGTGCGGGAGAATCCCTAGATTTCAGAGACTCTAGGGGTCTATGACACTTGTTGTAGCGCTGCAGAGGTGTTTACGAGCTTGGCCGTCGCTACAAAGCGCCAATACTCAAGCAAGACCCAGTTGCTGTAAGGCTGGATGGACCTTTACAGCTTAGTTGCATTATTTAATTGCATAGTGAGTACCTTTAAAACTTCACAGGAAAAAAAGAGAGACACTTACATAAATTTATTGCATTTTAGGTTGTTTTACTTTTTTTTCAAATCTGAAACATAGCAAAACTACAACACAAATATCTTATATACACATTTTATAAATAAAATATATTATTATATTCTTCATTCAATAGCCATCTCAGGCGACGATATTGTATCTTTAGAAGATGTATTGAAGTGAGATGACAGCTTATAATATTAATACGCAAGTAATATTGTCGGCGATAGGAGTCGACTATGAAACTAGTTCATCGAGGGCTTTGTCCCTGTTACAATTATGTTGTAATAAGGCCTTGGCAACTTTACTCTCCGGGAATCCCAAGTCCAGCAACTGGCCCATTGCCAGCAAGTACTCCACTATCTGCAACAAACAACATGTGCTTACAATCAATACTTACAGGATACAACGGAGTCCCAACATTTTCCTGGATGGAGACGGTGCTAAGGCACAAATTGGCTATGGGCGCAGCAACCTAGAGGAAATATGAAAGGTGTTGGCAGATTCAGAAACTAAGACCTATAAAAACCTGACAGGCATTTTATCTCATTTTTAATTAATTGTATGTAAATGTATATGTAAAAAAAATGCAATGTTAATGAACGCAGCAGCATGAATTTCATTTGAGATAAGTTTTTTTCTCCAAAAGAAAATATTAATTCACACAATTCATTCCTTACCTTTTTATCATCTTTGCCAACTTCATCACACGCTCGGGCAACTCTATCCAATGGGAAACCCATTCCACTGATGTGCTGGCACATCACCTGCAGGGACGGCGACAGGTTGTAGAACGGATCCGACAAGTTCTCCGAGAGTTTCTGTGAAGTAGACGGGGGCAGCTGGGGCCTCACAACCTGAGGACGAGCACCCACACTGGAGGCAGGAGCTGGGCTGCAATTGTGAGAGCGTAGCCTCGCCTCCGCCACTTCTTCATCCAGCTCCTTCACAATATCCGGCACACTCTTAGAACGCGACTTCAAGATAGCCAGCGACGTCTCCCCTTCAACTCTAGCGGGATCTGGCTGGGCAGGCAATGGTTGGATGGGAGAGTAGCTGGGAAAAGCGACAGGGGGATAGAAGGAATAATTGTTACTTGATGTGTTATAATAATCATAATGATTTTTCCCTATGTTGTGGTTAAATGGTAAATTATCTCTTTGGTATTTATCACTTTCAAATTCTAAATTTTGTTCGCTGGCCTCTCGATGATGAACTGATTGGCTATTGATAGTTTCTATAGTGCTGGGCACTTGATGATACATTACATTAGATACGGAGTAATTATATTCAGGAGCGTAATACCCATTTGGTAATGCAGCATTAGAGTAAGTGGCTACTTTGTTGCTAGGATTAGGGTTGTAGTAGCCGTTACTCATTGGGATATAACTATTAGGGATAGAGTAGGTGTGTGTGTGGGAGTCTCCTGGGTGTGAGGCTGGTGACTCATATGCCGAGCACGGAATGTAGCTACTCATCATATTGCCAGCAATGGAATGTGGAATGGAATATCCTGAAGCCAGCGCGGCCTCTTGCTGCACCGGCGTCTCTGCACAATTATTTCCTAAGTTTACACAGGCTTGTTGGTTAGTAAGTACTTGGGCCAGCAGTTCCAGATCATTGATGGTCTTTAGTTCCATATTATCAAATGGACTGGACGTGTCGTTTTCAAAGTCAGAAAATGTGAGGTTATCTAGGTTGTTGTGGGTGAAAGGCCTGGCTTTGGGTCTGTAATGGATATTTTTCTGAATTAGCAGGATGGGATCAGGATCATCCAGCAGGTTGGTGGGGGGGCAGGTCCTGCTGGGGGAGACGGGGGTGGGCTGGAGGATGTCGTAGGAAGTGTCACTTCTTGTCTTGTCTATGGGAGTCGGGTTGGTGTAGGCGCCGACTTGAGATCCGTACTGATACACATTTCCAGGAATATTTTCCACAAAGTTGTCCACGCTGTTGGCAGCAGCAGACAAGGCTGAAGGGTAGCCAACTTGTGGAACTTCCGAGGTCTTGAAGTCTTCTCCCTCATCAGGAGATATTTCACTGATCTCTTCCGTGCTCGGATAAGACACTTCGGAAACACTTAATTTCTTTAATGTCTCTTCTGTCTCTGTCGCAGCCTTCAGATCCAGCTCCCTCTGTCTCGCTTCCTCCTTCAGTTGCAAGCGGTGATTTCGTTCATTCTTTATCGTATCCTTTGCATTTCTCCACTCCGTCAATTTGACCAGAACATTTTTTTCAAGGCTGAAATCGTAATTCGCGGTCGCGAGGACGTCGGCCGAGACATTAGCTTGCTCCAATACTCCATAAGGTAATGTTATTTGGGGAGGAGGTTTATATTTTTCCGATATTTTTACAGGCACTCCATCCATGTAAGTCCCGGAATGGCTTAAAGACATCTTTATCCTAAACAAATTAACAATTAGTATTAGAAATGACAGACACTACGTACATTGAAATGTGACATTTGCCAAGGCGTTATAGTTCGTACGACAAAAAAATTACCTTGGCCTTTCTTGCAATAAGTAATCTCATTATTTCTTCGTCTGAGCGAGTACAAGAGCCAATAAGAATCGCTTTCACAAAGCTAAAGCATATTGATATCGAAGATGACAGACGTTTCTGAAATTCGGAAAACACAAAAAATACAATGGGGATGACAACATCAATCCAGTGATGTCCTATACACAAAATATTCTAAATAACTTATTTAACAATCTCATATCTGAAGAAAGTGTTAAGTTGAATACAAACTTCGAACAAAACAATTTAATAAAAAAATCATTTTTTCAAATAGTGTTTTTTTATTATGTCATTTTTGGTTCTGTTTACATACCTACCAATCAATCATAAAAACAAAGGAATATAATATTTTGCTGTACTAGCACACTGTGCTTCTCAAATGTTGTTAAAAGAAGAAGAAAACATAAAGAGCATAAAGATGACTTGACAGCTGCTGCCATATAAATCTTTAGATTTTCCCATCTAAAAAAAAACTACAAAACCAGAAGTGTGTACATTGTACAACAATCGTAAAATTTGCGTAAACACACATACCTATCAGGCTTAAAATAAACATGGCGAAAATCTTAACTATCGCCACCATTTTGTACACCGTCACTTTTAATAATTCAACGTGAAGTTAGCTGGATTCCTAATATTTCAGAAGTATTTTGTTGAAGAAATAAAATGTAATAAACATTGCTTTTAGTACTTTCAAGGCCTTAAAGTCTATCACCGCGTCAAAAAACAAAAATGAAGCAATTTCACATCGAGAGCGCAATAAAAATAAATTGTACAGTGGCTGCACATGACTTTATAGCATAAAATACGGTCATGTTTAGGTCATAGTCAATTTTCAAAACAAAAAAATTAGTTGTGTGTAAGTAATGAAGCTAATCTATTTAAGTAATCGTCTTTTTACACTATTATCATTGATCCCGTTTGTATCAAAACTAACACTGTAGCGTAGCATATCTATATTATTAAGATTTTACTTGATTTTGTTGTACTCATATTATTACTGCTCGGAGAGAGAAGGATCTGGAACATAATATTATGCGGCCGACTTCATCCCCGCCTGTTGTAAGGGATGGAGTAGGGAAGCTTGAGGGCCAAGGGTAGTGAAGGTTTTCCCCTCCAGGGGGAGATCAGCTGCCCAAATCGTATAAAAGGCCAACCAGTGGACGAACTCGTCAGTTGAGAAGGATCCTATGGGCTCCAACCCACCTTCTCTCTCCCCCCGACGTCATAATGCTTCTGTGCCAGGACATACATGACTGAAGGGGTTATTTTATGTATATTATATGTCACACACTCCTTGAGCAAATAGGCCGAGCAAGCTTCTTTTCTAGGACTTCTCACACCTATGTCTCACCTCCCTGTACCTCCTGAGCAAATAGGCCGAGCAAGCTTCTTTTCTAGGACTTCTCACACCTATGTCTCACCTCCCTGTACCTCCCGAGCGACTAGGTCGAGCAAGCTTCTTTTCTAGGACTTCTCACCCCTATAGCTCACCCCTTTTTACCACCTGAACAACAGGGACAAGCGAGCTTCCTTTCTGGGACAACTTGGACCTAAGTTTCATCCTTCCACACCTCACAAGCAAGGCAGCGTGCTTTCTTGACCTCCTTGGCTTACGGGTGGAACCCTTTCCCTCTTTATCACAATAATTGTAATCATTATCCTATTGTCAAAGGGTAATTAATAATGCTCACGCCTGTGACTGGCGAAAATATGCATAGTATGACCTGCTTGAGGTCATTCTCTTTCATTGTAATTATCATAATATTGTAAGGGGTTGGTTTCCCCGCAATTTCCCTGATCATGGGATGATAACATACTGTATTGTTAACTGATCTATTATTGTTCTGCTTACTGTTTTATATGCTTTGATGCTGTACATTTTATATTCAATTGAACTCACGAATTAATTGTAAATGAGGCAAAGGATAATCAATAAATGCATCACATCCAGTTTGCGCTTTACAAAATGGCGCCCAACGTGGGGCTTGAATTAAATGTACAGTGAAAGCTAATTGTGTTATATCAGTAAAATCAATTATTTCAAAATTTTGCTGTATTAATTATATTGCAAAATCAGATGGAATGCAAAATTGTAACTTCCGCATTGATATTATGTGGGCCATGTTACGTGACGCAATGTCTTTGTACTTAACAATAGGGGGAGATCCCATATGGGATGGCTCTCCATTGAGATGTTTTGTAAACAAAAATCTTTTGAATAACGGGAAGTTAACAGAAATCCCATACTAATGGTTTTAAAATACCAATCGTCTAATCTAACAATTGAAAAGTGGTTGAATTATGTCACTTTCTACAAATAATTATCTTGCTTTGTAAAATTTTGTTTTGTGATGCACATTCCTTTGCTTGAAGATGGTCAAAAGTTCACATCTGGCACGAGATTCCACAGAGGGGCGACATTCCTGTGAGACTGGTGGCGCCCGTCCTGAAGTGGCCACATGTGACACAAAACAAAGGACTGACCTATAAAAAGGGACGAGCTTCAAGGACCACCAAAGAAGATTGCATCTTACAATTTAAAATTGTTGAACACAAAAACTAATGATTTGAAAAACTGATTCTCGCTTAGGAAAATACATGGACTTGCCTAAGGAGAAGAAAACCTGCACGGGAAGACAAGTTCATCACAGGAAAACAACACGTGTCTTCGCACCGGGAGACTGCCCTGCAGCGGAAGATGGACTTCCTCCGCTGACGAAAAGGACCCGCTTCTAGAAGACATGCTGCCCCCAGTTGGTGACTCATCTTGCCAAGCAGCCGTGAAACCATTCACGCTGGAATACTGCCATGCAGCCTCGTGAGCCACCGTAAGCACAGTTATGGAGAACTGCCAACCGGCTTCGTGCGCTGCTGTGAGCGCAGACATCCCTGCCATGCAGCCTTGGGCGCTGCTGTGAGCGCAGACATCCCTGCCATGCAGCCTCGGGCGCTGCTGTGAGCGCAGACATCTCTGCCATGCAGCCTTGTGCGCTGCTGTGAGCGCAGACATTCCTGCCATGCAGCCTTGTGCGCTGCTGTGAGCGCAGACATCCCTGCCATGCAGCCTTGTGTGCTGCATATGCTTTGATGCTGTACATTTTATATTCAATTGAACTCACGAATTAATTGTAAATGAGGCAAAGGATAATCAATAAATGCATCACATCCAGTTTGCGCTTTACAACACTTTGTTTGGTGGGTATACTTTTCATTGATATTTTGGAAAGTTATGATTGATTATTATATGGGTACTACTTACTAGATTTTAAGACTCGTAGTCGAGTATTTTATATTAGGCGTTTTAGTACCAAGAATTTTTTGTATAGAAATTTGTCACTTTGTATGGTGGCTACACTTTATAATATTTATTTGAAAAAAGTAATGATTAATGTATGTAGGTATATATAATTTTTAGTTAACCCGTTCTCTGCCGAGAAATTTTTAATTATTGTTTTCTCTTGTATTGCAACCCCAAAAAAAGAGAGTATAATTAGGCAATGGTTATTGTTATTACATAGCACTTGTTTAGGAGAATTGTTATGTAGTTTTTTTTATGGGTATTAGACGTTTTGCTACCAAAAATATTAAAATTATTTTTTGTATGGAAATTTGTCACTTTGTATGGTGGCTATACTTTATATATTTTTTTTGAAAAAAATAATGATTCATGTATTTAGGTATATATAAGAGATTTTAAATTGTACAACATTATTTTTTAGTTAACCCTTTCTCTGCCGAGATATTTTAAATTATTTTTTTCTCTTGTATCGCAACCCCCAAAACAAATAATATTATGAGGCAATGGTTATTGTTGTTACATATCACTATTATAATGACGATTATTCAAAATAATTCCAGAAAATCGTAGGAGCCGTTTTTGAGAAAATCTCATTTGAAACTTTCAGCTGTTCGGAAGCCATCTTGAATTTTCTAAAATTTGAAAAATGTTTCACTATGAATTATAGTGATAAATAAGTTCTTTCTGTTAAAGTTAAGAAATATAAAAGTTTTTTGCGTTCTGATGGGTTTTTGTAGCCTTTTAATTTCAATTTTTGATATCATGTAAACGGCACTTTATATTATTTTTTTCTAAATTTTTATTATTTTTTTTTTATAGAATTTTATGTTATGTATAATATTGTACACCATTATTCTTTTGTCAACGCTTTCACTTCTGAGAAAATCACAATTGTTCATTTTTTTCATATGGCAACTCATAGGTGCAGATTAGCAAGAATGTTGTCATAAGTAAATTTGGTAAGAATGTATCAAGCAACTACTATACTGAAAATTAAAAAAAAATCGTTGGAGCCGTTTTTGAGAAAATCGCATTTGAAAAATTCAGCTCTTCGGAAGCCATCTTGAATTCTCCAAATAGTGAAGAAAAATCTATTTTTCAAACAAGTTTACAATTTTTTCTTTCTTGTGAACATACAACAAGTTTTAAAAAATCGTGTTTTTATTGGTCTTTTTAATATTTACGATAAAAAAATTGGGATTGTGTAAACGGTACTTTAGATCAGTTTTTTTTTAAGTTTTTTAATTTTTTTTGTAGAAAAATAATATTGCGCGTAATATTGTACACCATTATTTTTTCGTCAACCCAGCCATTTCCGAGATAATCACAATCATTTTTTTCTTTCATATGGCAACTCATAGACGCAGGCTAGCAAAAGTGTTGCCATAACAAATTTTCTTCGCGACAATTTAAGCAACGACCACACTGAAATTTTAAAGAAAATCTTCAGAGCCGTTTTTGAGAAAAATGCAATTTTATGTTTTTTTGTATGGCAGCCATCTTGAATTTTCAGGTTGGTGCCATGCCGGTCGGCCCATCAAAATCTGTGGTTGTCAATTCTCTAAATCCAAAAATTGGTGTCTCTGCGATTAGTAGTTCCGGCTGGGACATACATACATCCATACGGACGGACGGACGGACGGACGGACAGGTTCGACAAATTAGGTTTTTTTGCATGTCCTGGTGCAGGACAACTCATTTCCGTTGAAACCTCATTTTTTTTTTCGGACGAATACAATACTTTATAACAGTTCCTTCGGACTGCTATAAAGTAAAAATGTAATGGGTGATTTACACAGGGTAAGTAACTGGCGTCAGTACTGACACCGAAAACTGTCTATTTACACGGAGTAAGTATTTCGTCAGTAGTCGAGGATATTTCTTAGGGTGCCCACACGTTCGTAAAGTCAGTGCGGAAAAATGAATTCTCGAAAACAGTAAAAAATCAAAGTAAATAATTTGTTCATAAAATTTACATTTGTGATGATGCAAGAACTAACTTGTATGTTAGAAAAAGAGAAACAGAAACTAATTTGGGTAAAAAAAATGGATAGATTACAGAGATAAAACTAGAGATTCTGCTCTGTTGTTAACGCAGTTGAGAATTGAAGATCCTGGGGAATACAAATTGGCTTTGAGAATGACGCCAAAAAACTTTGACAAGTCGCTCAGTTTTCGTGTCATTTTGTGATGCGGTGTGACGCAGCGTGGTCACCGTACAGCGGGGACGTTGACAGACTGACGCCGAAAAATATCAAGCGGGAATAGTGGAGTCAGTATACTGTCGACCGTTTAGTGTCATCAGTATACTGACTCCAATCAATTTACACGACAGCAGTGCCAGGTAAGTTGCTGACGGCAGTGGACTGACGGCAGCTACTTACCCAGTATAAATTGGGCTTAAAGCTTACCAAAATATCCTTAGCGAAAAAATCTCACATGATATTTCAGATCGCCAGTTATCGCCATGTCACTTGTTCGGAGTGTTTCCTTGTAACCCCCTATATCCATGCTAATGCAGTTTTTGAAAATATATTTTAAAACAAAAAGACACACAAATTTCAACAACAAAAAAAATCAGAAACGACTTGCTTGCTTTTTATTTTTATGTTTTAATTTCACATCACAGTATCATAAATTGCTTATACAGATTTAAAAGAACAGATTTATTTAAATATTTCTTCTTAGATTGTGGGAACCTTGTTACATTTTACATCATTTAGCTGTCAGTTTGGCATCTGTCATGGTATCTTCACATGTGCCAGGTATTGCTTCACGAGTGCTTCACGATTGTTTAGAATTATTGGAAAACTAACTTTATAATAGTATAAAGTAATTATTGCATCCTGTACATCACAACTGTTGAAAACTATAATGCCATTATAATTTTGCCAAATCATTATTGACAACCGATATTGATTATTGAAATTTAATTTCAGGCAAATTCAAGTCGGTAGAGATGTTATTTTTTTAATGTTATTGTTGCTCTTGATGGGGATGTCCCGATTTCTTTTATTTTAATATTGCTCTTGTTGGGATGTTCTTTTTTAATGTTATTATTGCTCTTTGCTGAGTGATGTTTCTTTTTTTAATTTAATGTTCTTCGCATTGAGGTATGTTCTTCGTGGATCCTTGAGGAAGATTATTTTATCTTAGTGCAGAGGTTACACGGTCGGCAAGATGAATTATGGCGACTTTAATGGTATGCCGCATTGGGGCCCAAATCCCAGAGGCTCCAGAAGACCAGATGTTATTGATCCCATCAACCATGGCTACATGAACAACTTTCCTCCGAGCCCGTACCATGACATGAGAAAGCAATGGTCTGGTCGCTGGGTTACCAAGCGTGTGCGTGGAGTCCAAACACATCACATGCAGCCAGTTCCGCCCAACACTAATTCAGTGGACTTCAATGCCAACACACAAGGTATTTCTGTATATAAGTATTTTATTTCAAAGCACAATATGGAAAACATGTATTTTTTTCGTAATGATGATTTCTCTATAGAGCAGCGGTACCAATGCTGAGTATAACATATACCAGAATCTTGAAGCTTAATGGACTCCGAACATTCAGAATATCCCTCGGCCATGTGACATCACCATTGATCATTCACCCATATTTCTAATCTAATCTAAGTTGCAAATATATATGTAACATTAAAGATTCGCACTAGCATTTTCAGAAGCAGACATGTACATAAGTTTGCGCTTAAACATGCCGCATGTGGACCTACAATATAAAACCCGAATCTCAAATGCACATACACCCTGCAACTCCTGCCGACCTTCTCTGAAACAGGGGTGACATTGGCAAGGTGAACCATTTTCTACAGCATGGGTGGTCAGCCGCATAGGTACTAACCTATAAGTCAAGAACATATTTCATTTAAAAAAATGGATTCCTGAAAATCAGGGTTTTTTTAGGTGACAGAACTTTGTTAAAAACTATTGTTTTCAAAAAAAAGTACGTTATTATCTTTTTTTGCATCAAAATGACATTTTGAATTCTAGCCTTCAAAGGATTTAACAAATAAAAAAGCTTTGTGTGTATAAAAGACTCGCGCCTCTGGCTGTTCAATTTAGAACTAATCTGGCCCCATGACATCAAAAAATCTCCTGCCATTTTCAATGTTCTCAGTCCATAAATCACGGTTTTATGTCCCTAGAAGCCCGTCGAACGCTATTAGATATGGCTTTTCTGTACGATATAGTACACGGCCATATTGACTCCACCGTTCTTTGTGAGGGGCTCACTTTGCGTGTACCTACAAGGCGCACTAGGTTAAATTCACTTTTTTATACGGGAGCGCACACTACAAATTATGCCAGGAACTCGACTTTAACGAGAGCTATGTTTTGTTATAACTCAAATTTTAATCACCTGGACATTTTTTGTTTGTCCAAAAACGCATTTCTTCAAGGGGTGCGGATGTACTACTTGAGAAAATGCAAAACTGATTGAATGGCATCCTCTTCCCCTTCCATTGTCCTTTCTATCCTATTTTCCCAAATCTTCTCTGATAAAAACCTCCGCATTCATATTATTTTTCTTTTGTTCTTTTCGTTTGCTGTTACATTTGCTGTAGACAAGCTTTTATTGTAATTATTTTTATTTAAGAAAACTATTATTGGCCTTATATGTATTTATTATAAATCTTTACTTGTTTCATGTGTATGTGCTGTTGTTTTCTGTAATAAATAAAAAAAAAAAAAAAAAAAAAAAAAAAAAAATAAAGTAAACAGGTAGGTACAATAAAATTGAAAATATAATGATTGAACTCTATGGAATAAAACAAATGAATGGCATAAATAAAGTGTCAATTACAACATAGCTGGCCTTAATTATTGTATATTTCCCACCTATTTCAATTAAATAAACGGAAACCATTTATAATGGAGGAATATTTCATATCTCGGCAGGCAAATGTCACAGGTATAAATAAGTATGTAGGATCAAAATAAATTTATCAATTCCTATCTAAGTACAACATTACATAAATATTCATAAACTGAAACGTATGGAAGAAATATCAGCGCCTCTAGTGAATGTTTCGGCTTTTATTAATTTTTTTCTGCTCATGGGATGGTTGAGTACTTACGCAATGTTTTTTACTCGAAGTACTGATTTCAGCACCAAAAAGGCTCCATGATTCTTCCGTAAGCCATGATGACCATGAAGGTGTGTCCGTGACCAACAAAAGGCGCTTTGTTAGCCAGTCCTCGTTGCCCATCAACATCAATAAAGGATCACATCCGACATCAACCACTGTTACCTCAAGTACAACATTTTCACCTGATGATTTGTTGAAGAAATCACATCTAGTTGAAGTCAAGAATCTGCAGCACAAACTGCAAAATGGTATGTGGAAATCAGTACAACCATAAAGTACACACCTATTATGAATCTCATTACTGTAAACATACTTGTGTATATCGCCGCCTTGAAGGTAAACCTGAATAAGTGCTGATTTACTAATTTGAGAAATTGTGGATAAAACATTTTATTAGGTGCAAGTTCTCATATAAATGACATAAAAATTCTCACCTTTGTATGCCACTTATTCACTTTTCACTTGAGGTATCGATTTCAAACTAAAAATAAAATATTGGTAAGGTTTTCTCAGCCTTCACAAAAAATGAGCACCAGCCTCCTCGGAAGCTGGGAAACCCCGACTTCAACTGAAGTGGTTGGTGTAAGGCCGGCTTCTTACACGTATGTAAAAATAAATAGGGGTACATGTGGTCCCTTCGAGGAAAAAGTTGCTCTATATGTGCAGCTCAGCTACATTTACATTTTACATTATATTCTGGAAACATTCAGAAATCCATCCAACAGACTTTAAAGATTTGTACAAAGCTTTTATGAATGAAAATAACAATTAATACAAGGTACAAAAAAGATGACTCAAAAGAACTCAAGCCCCTCTAACATTCCCTCTTTTATGGGGCCATTACACTACAGCTTAATAATGCAACTAAGCTACACATATAGTGTAACTTCTTGCCTGCGTTAGCCCCGAAGGGGTTGCATGTGGCGATTCGGGACCTATTTATTATTTACAGGTAAGGGGGCCGGCCTCACACCAACCACTTTCAGTTGAAGTGGGAGTTTCCCAGCTCCCGGGTGGGCTGGTTCTCATTTCTTGTGCAGGCTGAGTAAACCTTGAGATCGAACCCTTGCTCTCAGCATGGAATGCAAGCATTCTACCGATTGAGCTATCAACCTTTTTACGAGCTTGATTGTCGTCGCTACAAAGCGCCAATTCTCAAGCAAGACCCAGTTGCTGTAAGGCTGGATGGACCTTTGGTGACCGGTCATTGGTAAAGGTTTATGAATTTTTCAACCCAGCGAAGAGCAAATTTTAAAATATAAATGGTATATTTTTTGTGCTCCGCCGGGAATCAAACCCATAACCTTCCCATTCAGAGTCCGAAGTGTTACCACTGAACATACGGACCGGTCAGTTAGCTTAATAATTATTTAAATATATTTTTTTTACTATTATTGTATCTGATAATTACATAGATGTGCGTTATTACTATTTTAACTTCTCAATGTCATTAAAATTTACATTGCAATATTTTTTATTGTTGGCTTTATGATTTCATTGTAATTCTTTTTATAGGTTCCAAATGGGATCAGCTGTCTCAGGAAATTTGGGATACATTTGTAACACATCAGCAATCGGAAAAAATATACACCAAAAAAGTGACACTCTTAAAATGGCTGTCGGAATCTGTAAAAGTATGTTCACTTGTTGTTTTGTTACAATGGAATATTTTAAATTTGGGGAATATATTTAGAATATTTATTATTTAGAAATATTACTTGTTTTAAAATAAAATTTGTATTTATATTTTGTTAATAAAAAAAAAAAAAAAATATATATATATATGTGATGCCTCCTGGCCGGGCTAAAGACAGGACATGGCATCACAATTTCGATACAATATTATGTAGGTAGTTTTAAAAGACCTTAAAGTACACCATTATTATATGCATTTAGCATTACCACCAACTGTGTGGGCTCACAGTGCTGTAAAGTAATAAAAACCCTGATTACCGGGAATTCATTTTTAATTACTATGGATGATGTCACATAGCCGAGGAATATTTTGTATATTTGGAGTCCATTATATCATGAATTTGTAATTTTATTAATTGTGTTACCATTTCAGAGCATAGATAGCAGATACTCAGTGTACATTGTTGGCTCTACTATTTCTGGATTTGGCACTGATCATTCTGACATGGACGTTTGCTTGTTGACCAATGATAGGAAATTTGAGGCTATGAAGTTGATCAGCAGATACGAAGCCATATGTTGCTTAACAAAGATTAGTGACTTGTTGAAGAGAAAGGGTAAATACCTAATGAGTGGCATACTCCTACATTTAACATTCATTCACAATTTCAATCCCCATCCTCCTCTGTCTCTCCTCAACTCAATCTGCCTCTCTTCTCCTTCTTTGTCTACAATGTATAGTCTTCATTGTCTAGTGGTAACGCTTTGGACTCAAAAATGGAAGGTTGTGGGTTCCAATCCTGGTAGAATACCAAAAATGTACCATTTGTATTTTCAGAAATGCTCTTCGCTTGGTTGAAAATTCATATAACTTTACCAAAGACCAGTCACCAAAGGTCCATCCAGCCCCACAGCAACTGGGTCAACGACGACCAAGCTCGTAAAAAGTCCGGTTGATAGCTAAATTGGTAGAATGCTTTCATTCCATGCCAAGAGAAAGGGTTTGATCCCCACCGAGGGTGAAAAAATTGATTTCCCATATTAGTGCTTATTTCAAACCCAAAATAAATACCGGCAAGGCTAACTCAGCCTTCGCAAGAAATGAGAACCAGCCCCCTCGAAGCTGGGAAACCCCCACTTCAACTGATGTGGTTGGCGTCAGACCGGCCCCCTTACCTGTGAAAGTAAATAGGTCCCGAAGCACCACATGCAACCCCTTCAGGGATAACGTAGGCAAGAAGTTACATGATATGTGTAGCTTAGTTGCATTTTATGTGTCTGCAATAAACTTCAAGCTCATTTCTCTCAATTAGCCACTTTTTGACTTGTGACACCCTAGATCTGGAGATTTATATTCTAATCTTACTTAATGCTACCATTTGTTATTTATTTTCTGATAAACATTGCAGACAACAGTATTTTCACAGAAGTGATAAGAGCGAAAGTACCAATATTGAAGTTCAGAGATGTTAAAAACTCGGTGGAAGTGGATTTGAACTGCAACAACTATGTAGGAATAAGGAACACACACTTGCTCTATTGCTACTCACAATGTTAGTATTCTATTTTTCTTAACAGTAAATATGTTTATGGATCGACACGGCTTAAACTGAACATGGTAAAAACCAGAAAAAATATTACCATATTGTAAAATGTCATTTTTGATAGTTTAATATTAGCTAAATTGCAAAAAAAATACCCCTTGATTTTAGGAGTTTGAAGAACATTAAGTCATAACAGCGCCTTCCTTTAGCTAACTGTCATCTATATTCAGTTTACGCCGTGTACATTATTGCAGTTTGCAAAATAATATTTTTTTATGTGACTCAATGTATGTTTTAGTGGACTGGCGTGTTCGCCCCTTGGTGCTTATGGTAAAGATATGGGCCAATCATCATGATATCAATGATGCAAAAAATATGACTATATCAAGTTATTCTTTGGTTTTAATGGTCATACACTACTTGCAATGTAAGTTCTGAATTCTCTTGTCCTTTTTTCCTTTTTTACTCTAATTGTGAGCAGTTAACCCAAAATTGGCTTCGCCATATAAACAGGGTAATTTCACATTTTTATTTTTTTTGTGATTTAAATTCGTTTATGCTTTATTAGCCCAAAACTTCTTGAATTTTAATTTTAGTTGTATTATTAGCAAAGTTATAAGCATTTTAAAATCGATTTTTGAATTTTCGCGCCAAAACGCTACTAGATGAAATTTTCTCGCGTGACGTCACGGTCTTGTAAACATCGCCGTATCAACTGACAGCCCTCACATTCATGTCATTCAAGCATCGCTTTTTCATGTTTACACCGTTGAGGCTGTTGTTTTTTCAAGAAGTTTGTGTTTCTTTAAAAACATTTCATTTGTTTCTGTTGTTTTCATTTGTTTCTGTTGTCGACAACACATCGCTGCCTTAGTTCTTGTTTATCTTATACGCCATTGAGAAAATTTTACATGAGCAATGTTTGCATGTGTACTGGACCCATGTGCCTTATGTAAACAAGAAATTTATTTACAAAATATTTAAAAGAACTCTCACATTATCAAGTTTTACGGTTTTTCTTAGCTTAGATTGTGTAGAATTTGATTCATAAGACAACTGCATGAAAAAGTCATATTTGACAAGATTGGCATATACGGTAAACAAGAACTGGGGGAGCGACATGTCAACAGAGTATGGAATGTCAATAAAAGAAAGTGACGTCAACAAATGACATCACAGCACCGGAAATAGAAGAAGCAGATCTCATATCCGTTTAAAAACTTGTCCAAACTTCTATATTTTCTTTTTTAAATATAAAATCGAAAAAAAATATTTTCGGCTTCAAATCAACATATTATTATTTGATTTTTTGAAATCTATCAAAATAATATACTTTTTATCAAATTCCTCACTATTGCAAATACCCTATTGACTATGGAAGAACAAAGTTCTTAATTTAAATACAGTTTTATTTTTCAGGCGGTACCCGTCCCGCAGTGTTGCCATGTTTACAAAAAGAAATGCCGCATAAATTCAATGCAGACAGGAATATTTTTGATATTGGTGTGATGGAGGAAATGAAACCATATCCATCACAAAATAAACAAACATTAGGAGAACTGATGTATGGATTTTTTAAATATTTCAGTGAATTCAAGTAAGTTTTAAAATAAAATTTACAATTTCACTTATCACCATTATAATATTCTCCCTAGTCATGATCTTCATCATCTATGATCTAAGTAGCAAAGATATATTAACATTTAAAATTCATATTAAAATAATAAACAGACAGACGCGTGTAAGTTCGCGCTTACAAATGCTGCATGTGTACTTAAAAATTAAAATCATCAATGGCACAAATGGGAAATAAGTATTTACTAAGATTATTTGTATTCCAGTTATATGGGACTTGCAATATCAATACGCACGGGATCAAGTCTCAATAAAACATTTTGCCAAAGGCAGAGTAATGAACCACGAGAATGGAAAAATCTTTGTATTGAAGGTAAATTAATGTTTTTTTCGTTGCTTACAATAAATCTCCTATCAGAGTGGATTTATTAATTTGAATTATATTTTTTAGAACCCTTCGATAAAAGCAACACAGCGAGGTCAGTACATAACCCGATTGTTTTCTACAAGATTGTGGCAGTTTTCAAAGCAACATTTGCTCATTTGGTGGAATCTCCTTCAAAGTCATCTCTGCTGTTTCAATGATCAAACATTTATCCTAAGTACCTGTCAATTTGGACCAATGCTATAAATATAATATTATAAATACATTATTTACTCTGTAAGATCAATTGATCTAAGGAGCCTGGAGCTCAATTTTGACTGATCTTGTTAATTTGAATCTAAACTTACTTTCTTATCTATATGTAAGTTATGATAAATGAATGGAGCCAGATTTACAATAGAATCCATTTATGTTTCTTGATATCATGAATGTTGAAAATTACAGTTCACATTAAACACATTTTTATGACATCAGGATTGCTGATGATGTAAGATCTGTGAAAAAATGCTGGTAGAATAATGAAAACTACTGGTAGAATCTGGCTTTCTATTACTATAGCCAACAGTGATGTGTGTGGTAGAGATGGATGTGGTAATACTAAAATACTGGTTTTCGACAATGAAACTCTTTAATCAAGCAAGCTTTTTGTTTGAAATATATTCCATCATAACACCGGACACCAACTTATAATTCTTTCTTTCAACAATAAACTGTCAAAAAACACTGATAATAATTTCTCATGGTGCAAAACAATCGATGAAATCCTGGACGAGAATCTTTACTTCTGATACCATGATGGGTGTGATGATCCTGAGAGTTTTTCTGGTGCCATCTCTATTTAGGCCATCGGTTTCCACCAAACACAATCTTGATTCCACTGGAATCTTTGTTTTAAATACTTAGATAAACACAGACAAGGCTGTGATGTAACGGACTGACTTATCCTGGTTTTTGTTTAATATAAAGTTATTATGTAGAATTAAACAATGTCAACGTCAATGTCAACATTGTCAACGACGTTAGCCATGTTGAAAGCACCGGTTCCCATAGATCACCGAAGTTAAGCAACATTGGGCGTGGTCAGTGCTTGGATGGGTAACCGCTCAGGTACACCGCGTGATGTTGGCATCTTGGACCGGTCCGTAGTCTGTAGTGGCAACACTTCGGACTGGTAAATGGAAGGTTGTGGATTCGGATCCCGGCGGAGCACAAAAATATACCATTTATATTTCGAATGTGCTCTTCGCTGGGTTGAAAAATTCATAAACCTTTACCAATGACCGGTCACCAAAGGTCCATCCAGCCTTACAGCAACTGGGTCTTGCTTGAGTATTGGCGCTTTGTAGCGACGACCAAGCTCGTACACCTCTGCGGCACTACAACAAGTGTCATAGACCCCTAGAGTCTTTAGAATCTAGGGAGTCTCCCGCACAGGATCTCTTAAAAAAAAAAAAAAAAACAGAATTCATTATAGCTTATTGTAATATTATACCAATATGGTGTTCTATGTTGCAAAACTTTGATTTCATTTGAACATTTGTAGTTAAAACCAGCAGTTCACATGCTGGATGCTAGTGATTACTTGCAGTTTTTTTCATGAAACATTCCTTTGTCGGAAATTTAAATGTATCAGGGTTTTGTGACAAACTTTAAAATGTGCAAATAAATAAACTATACTTAAACTTTATTTTTTCAATTTAATATTTTACTTATATCCTAGAGGTGAGTTAATTTCTTTATAATGATATATTTTTGTCTTTAAGTTGTGTTAAATATTATGATTATGTTCATCTCTATTTCAAATTGTAAAAGAAGAGTATGTGGCATGAGTATTATATGTACCATCAATATTAATAATTTCCATGTTATAAAACAAATAAAATGAGAAAAAAATATGTTTTGAATAATAATAAAATAAGTAATTGAAAAAAAAAACACCTTTATTATTACTTTACTGCCAATAGTTGCCCCTTCCCTTCTCTATTTTAGGTCACTTTTTCTTATAAAAAAGATACCACCGAAATAAGGGAACCTTACTTTATTATGCATCATCACTTTTTGGAGAAATAGAAAGTTTGTAAAGCACTTAGATAATCTCTAGGCTAATCTGTAATCTTGTGGTTAAAGCTACTGGCTCGTATTTAAAAGTTTGTGAGTTGCGGGGCACAAAAATATTTATATTTTCAAACAGGCTCTTCCCTGGGTTGAAAGTCACCAAAGGTCCATAAAGCCTTACGGCAAATGGATCTTGCTTGAAAATTGGCACTTTGTAGCGATAACCAAGCTCGCAGAGTACTCTTGAGGTGTGATTCACACGAAAACAGCGCTTACCAAATAAGTCATCAATATATGTATGTACAAAGTAGTTTTTCTACTCCCATTTGGTAATTTACTAATTACAAAACGGTTAACGCAATCACAATGCTATACATTTCCACACCCGTTGCGTAATGTTACATTACGCAACTGATAACGGTGTTGAAATGAAAATGTGCGCATGCGCATTGTCAGAAATGGAACCATTTTTGAATTTCGAGTGTCAACCTTGTATGAGGCTATCCTTCTAAGCGACCGATAACAAACTATTATTGGCCGTTTCCATAGCAACCATGTTTAAACGTCAGCCATTACATGAATATTTTCAATTTATTGATAGTTCCTCCCCACTATGTTCAATCTTTGTTCATATGAAAATGAATATATTTTGTGCGTAGTCAAATAAAATTTGTTAATAGTGTAGTAATTCATCAATGTTATTTATCAAAATACTCCAAATTGTAGCTTTCCTTTTTTCGAACAGAAGGCTTGAAAGGAAAATAATGCAAGATATTTTCACCGCAAAAAAAAAACAAACTTTAACAGTTACTTGGCTAATAGGTCGGTATGAGGTTGACCATCTATGCTGTAAAAACTTAGTTCACTTTGCCAATGACACCCCTGCTTCAGTGGTTGCAGGGCTTATGTTTATTTGAGTTTTGGGTTTGAATGTTAAACCTTATATGCGGCATGTATAAGCGCAACCTTATATGTGTCTGCTTGTGGGCATAAATTTAAAATGAATCCCAAATGTAATATATTTTTGCAGATTAGATTAGATAATCGAGGAGAATGATAAATTACACGGTTTGACAAAGGTGGGGCTTTAATTACTTCAAATGGACCGAGTACAGTATAATGACTATTATTTATTATTTTGTTATTTATTTCATGGTCGTAGAAAAAGTATTGTATGCCACTGCACGTAATTAGTCTTTGTAACACTCTTGCTGTCTATTGTGCCATTCGGCTGCGCCTCATGGCACAAACTAGCACTCGTGTTACAAAGACTATCATTACTAGGCAGTGGCATAAATAACTATTATAAGTTGATGCCTGATATCTCGGTAAGGCAAAGGGATAAGCCATTTGTTTTTTGTCTCTTGAATTTCTCCAAGACTCAACGATTTTGCTTTGAAAAAAAAGCATTGTGTTGAAATTAAAATACAGAGTTTGTTTTTTGTAATTTTTTATTAACCATGATAACCTACTCTTCAACATTAAAATTTGATTTAGTACCAGAAAAAGGAAAAAATAATATTACCCACATAAAACTTATAGGCATAAAAATGATATATTGTGGATAGATAAGTACCTACGTGGATTGTTGGGAAATTCTTAACACCAGTAAATTGAATGAGTAGTTAATTGTATATGATGCAATACATTGATTGTAATGTTAACGTATACGAGGATGTATATTGGTTGACGTTGAGAACATAAATTTGACATTAGCTTTAACATCCAGATGATTCTATAAGAAAGTCGGAGGATAGAAACCACTATAATAAAGCAATGGGAAGATAACTGTAAAGAACGAGATACAGGTATACACAACTTAAACTGAATGTGGTGAAAACCAGAACAGACAATCACTATCGATAGATCAATGTGAAGTTAGCTGAGTTGCTACAATTTAACAAGTATTTTGTTATACATATTTGTAGAAAAACAAAAGAATACACATAGATTGAATCAGTTTGAAGGCCCTAAAGTCATGGCAGCGGCTTCCTTAAGCTGTCATCAACATTCAGTTTAAGCCGTGTACGGGTACTGGGGAAGCGACTATAAGCGTGCGCGGTGATTGTGTCTACTCTGTCTCCCTACTTGACCTGCAGCTGCTTGTCCCGCTGTCCTTCAGCGTCCGCTACTCCCTCGGGATGAAATGAATGACATTAAAAATAATTGAAAGAAAATCCAGCGCCATCTGTCTGAGGTGTCGAGTGTCGGGCTGATGGTTGTAGGGTCTGGCGATGTAGCCAGCGCGCCGCCTCATCGCCAACTCGCTCCGCGGTCCTCATCTCTGGTCTGGTCCTCCGCGGCCGCCGGCTGTGGAGCTCCTGCGCGAGGGGAAACCTCGGGGGCTCACTGCCCGCTCAGTACGGCTGCGAGAAACGCGCCTGCGGGTGATAGTTGCCCTGGTAAGTGGAGTCCTGCGACAGCAAGCCGTCCGCCTGCGACTGGTACTCCAGCATGATGGACTCCTGGCTGAGTTCCGGCTGGGACAGGCCCTGCGACAGGGACAGCGGCGGTCCCCCTGGCTGAGAGAGAGGTTCTTGAGAGAGCGCGCGGGAGGAAGTGGGTGGAGGTCGTCGGCGGCGCTGCTGCTGGCAGAAGCGAGGCGGCACATGGCTCATGTTCATGAACATGGCCACGGGGACGGCGGCGTGCAGAGCAGCTTGTGCTCGCTCAGGACCGATGTAAGCTAGAGGATCGTGTGGCCTGCGTGGGGTGCCACGGCAGTAAGCCCCTCCAGGAGCCATGGCCTCACGGGCATCATATGTAGAAGTAGACATAAAATGTGAACCTGGATTTGCCACATTCACCAGTTTCTTAGGCTTAGCAAATTGAATCATAGATTCTTTAAGGTTAGTGAGTGGACCCTCAACTAGGACCTTTTGCTCCTTATAGAAGCTGAGGAGATGGTTCCAGAGAGGTTGCTTGGAGAGCACCTTGGGATTTCCGACAATTATAATTCCATATTTGGCTCGAGTGAGAGCAACATTAAGGCGACGAGGGTCATTGAGGAAGCCGATACCCTGATGCTCATTAGAGCGAACACAGGACATAATAATTATGTCTTTCTCGCGTCCTTGAAAAGCGTCCACGCTGGCAACTTCAATTTCTTGGTACAGTTTAGAATGAAGACTGCCTTGATACTGCATGTGCTGGACGAGATATGCCCGCTGACCTTCATAAGGAGTGATTATTCCAATCTGCTCTGACCTAACTCCAGCTTTTAGGAAACGAGTAGTAATCTTTTCAACATTTGCGGCTTCCGTACGATTCAAGTAAGAAGTTCCCGATCCAGCTATTTCTTCTTGTCCTTGAGTGACATAAAAGAACATTGGTTTTTCCTGAATTGGCCATGGAAATTCAATTTTATGCAGTTTCCTTTCATCTGAGCTGACTCCGTTTTGGAGGGATCCTTCATAGAAGAAGTTGGATGGGAAGCGAGAGAGTTCAGGGTGCATGCGGTACTGCACCTCCAAGCGGAAAGGCTTTATTCCCAGGACCACGAGGCGCTCAAACAGGCTCTGAGAGAGTCCGGCCTTGGCGGCTTTCTTGCACATGACGACGGGGCCCAGCTGGCAGTGATCTCCGACCAAGATGAGCTGGCGAGCTCCCAGCACCACGGGCACCATGCACTCTGGTTCAGTAGACTGCATGCCTACAAACATTCATTTCATATATTTAGAGAAGCGTTCCAGCAAAGGAAGATGCGTGATGGGTGCGTTTGGTAGAATAGCGAAGAATAAAAGAATCTCTAAGAAAATGAAAATGGCGGTACACAATCGTATATTGTTGCCGACCCTGATGTATGGAAGCGAGTCGTGGACGGTGAATGAAAGAGAAGTAAATAAGGTATGCACCGTAGAAATGGCTCATTTGAGAAGTATGACAGGAAAGATAGAGTGAGAAACGAATGGGTTCTGAATGAATGCGGAGTAAAAGAAAGCGTGAAAGTGAAAGTTCAAAGAAGTGTGATGCGATGGTTTGGAGACCGACTGACAAAAAAGTGTATAAAGAGAATGTAATAGGTAAGCGTGGAAGGGGAATACCTAGGAAAGAATGGATTGATCAGATAAGTGAGATTGCGAATGAATGGAATTTGCAGAGTGGAAACAAGAGTGCGTGCATGAAAAGAGGGATGAAATTAGATGAGATAAAAGAAGTATGCAAGGACAGAGTCAAGTGGAGGCACTTGTGTGGAGATACCGGCCACCCATAGAGGAATGGCGGCAGGATACAAGACAAGATGGCTCAGGACCTCTGATATGCTCTAAATAAGCTCAGAAGTAACAAGAGTACAACAGCTTTATGTAAGAGAGACATTGCCCTTTTTTCATCTTCCATACATTTTTCCAAATCAATGTTGAGACTGATAATTTTTAACTAACATCATAAAAATACTTCTTTCATTTTTAATTAGGACGATTCAAAGCAGTGTTTTTTTTCTAGTCTTGAATAGTCTAATTAAATATCTGAAACTTATAGGTTGGTATGCGGCTGACCCCCCATGCTGTGGAAAACGGTTCACTTTGCCAATGTCACCCCTGTTTCAGGGAAGGTCGGCAGGAGTTGCAGGGTGTCTGTTCATTTGAGATTCGGGTTTTTATATTGTAGGACTACATGCGGCATGTTTAAGCGCGAACTTAAACATGTCTGTTTTGTGAAAATGCATATAATTAAATCTCTAATGTTACTTATATTTTTCAACTTAGATTAGATTAGAATGATACCTCATCTGAGAACTTAAAACTTTTCACGGTAACTTCAAACGTTAATTGGCATAATGTTGAACAAACAATCTATCTTCAACAGTAAAAAATAAAAATATTAATTCAAGGAATCTATTTCATATTATATTTTTACTTATCAAGTAGGCAGTTCATAAATAATCAATGTGCTTGATCTTTTTCATATCATATCGCAATCTCAACTACGCTACAGATAAAGTGCAACTTCTTCCTGTGTTGTCCTCGAAGAGGGCATGCGTGGCGACTAGAATCACAAACAATAAGTAAAATCACTG
The DNA here is from genome assembly GCA_951799405.1 of Agapetus fuscipes. Lineage (NCBI taxonomy): Eukaryota > Metazoa > Arthropoda > Insecta > Trichoptera > Glossosomatidae > Agapetus > Agapetus fuscipes. The sequence goes on along the minus strand of OX637337.1, from coordinate 7,507,912 downwards.
GAGAGTTGCTTTCTAGGACCTTTTACCATGGTCTATCAGGGCTTCTTCATTTTTTTATAGACCTCTATCGTTGATTTTCCTAATTTTAACAAAACACTGGCACCCGTGCTCATCGCGGGAAATCGCCGTCACGAAGAAGAGCTGGTGCTTCCAGAAGTTTCGCCCATGTCTATGATGCTTCTTCAGGATCTATAATAAATCTATAATCTAAGTTGCAAGGATATATTCATTCAAAGCTCTCAGATGTATGCCCACAAACAAACACGTGTAGTTCGCGCTTACAAATGCTGATTGTGTACTTACAAATAAAATCCAAACCTCAAATGAACATAAGCCCTGCAACTCTTGCCGACATTCCCTGAAACAGGGGTAACATTGGCAAAGTGAACCATTTTTTACAGTATGGGTGGTCAGCCTCATACCAACCTATAAGTCAAGGAATACGAGTAATAAATAACATTTAAGTATAAGAAAACAACAAAACCTTAAAAATAAATCTATACAAAAAAAGTAAAAAATGTCTTATGCAAAAAATGTAGCAAGCCAATAAACCAACATTAAAAATCAGCATTGCAGATTAGCCGCCACTTCTTCCTGTCCTTGCATACTTCTTTCATTTCATCCAGAGTCATAACTTTTTTCATACAAGCTCTCCTTTTATTATGACTCTGGATATCCCATTCACTCGCTATTTCGAAAATTTGGTCCATCCATACCTTTCTCGGTCTTCCTCTTCCACGACATCCATCAATTCTTGCAGCATATACTTTCTTCATCATTCTTTCCTCATTCATTCTCTCCAAATGTCCAAACCATCTAAGTATACTTCTTTTAATCTTTACTTTCACACTTTCTCTTACACCGCATTCCTCTCTAACAAAATCATTCCTCACCCTATCACTCCGTCTTTTTCCAATCATACTTCTTAAGTAATCCATTTCTACCGTATGGACTTTACTAATCTCACTTTCACTCACCATCCAGGCTTCACTTTCATACATCAGAGTGGGCACTAGTATACCACCGTGCACCGCCAGTCGAACATTTTTTGAAAGATTCTTGTTTTTGGCGATGCTAGCGGTAGCACCCAGTACGCACCTGCCTTTCATTATTCTTCTTTCAAATTCACCGGTCATTCTTCCATCTTTTTCAAACTTACTTCCCAGGTATACAAACTCATTTACGACATCAACATTCATTCCATTAATTTTAAATTCATAATTCATATTTTCATCATCTCTTTCAAAAATCAATACTTTCGTCTTACTTGCATTCAACTTCAAATGGTTACCTAACAAAGCTTCATTCAATCTAGAGAGCATTGTTTGCAATTCTACTGCAGAATCAGATACAAGAACTGCATCATCTGCATACAGTAGAACACTCACTTTGCTCTCTCCTATCATCAATCCACAATCATTAAGTCTAGCATCCCTGACACACTTGTCCATAACTATGTTAAATAGCCATGGACTCATCACACATCCTTGCCTCACACCCTTATACACTTCAAACCACTCACTATACTCACCATCAATACGGACACATGCCTTACTATTTTCATAGTTTGCATGCACCGCACCTAGGAGAGCCCCATTCACTCCGTATGCTTTCAAAACATCCCATAACATACCTCTGTCCACTGAGTCAAAAGCCTTTTCCAGATCTACAAAGGCCGTGAACAGCTTCCGCCTCATCGACAATTGTTTTTCAACAAGTTGTCGTAGAGTAAAAATCTGATCAACACAGCCTCTACCGGCCATAAAGCCGGACTGTATATCGGAAATCCTTTCACTAGTAGTCAGAATCACATTTTTTATAATCACCTTACAGAAGACTTTTCCTGGTATACTGAGTAGACTGATTGGTCTGAAGTTCTGACAGTCTTTTTTGTCCCCTTTACCTTTGTAAATGGGAACAATGACTGCCTTCCTCCAATCCATCGGTACTACTCCTGCATTCACACAAAGCTTACATAATTCGTACATCCAATCTATCACACATTCACCTCCTGCTTTCAACATTTCACCATTTATACCATCAAACCCAGCAGACTTCCCATTCTTCAGACGTGAAATAGACACTTTCATTTCTTCTTTCAAAATATTCAATTCATTCTCTTCATCTATCTGTTCATAAATTCTTCTTTCACCCTGACCAAAAATTTCTTGAAAATAGTTCTTCCATCTCTTGCATACTTCTTCATTCTCCCATACCATCTCACCGGCAGCACTTTTGACTCCTGGAGTGGTCAATGCAGAAGATTTATTTCTATCCGCATTGATCCACCTCCAAAATTCCTTCTTACTGTCGGTGAAACTTCTGTTAATCCTTTCATCAATCTTTCTTTGTTCATTCATCTTGCTTTCATAAATTATAGTCTTCGCCATTCTCTTAGCTGTCTTATATTCGTCTTCTAGCTTTCTATCATTTCTATCATTCAGCCAATTTTCATAACACTTTTTCTTAACTTTCACAGCTTCTTTCACTCTATTATTCCACCAGGCATCTCCTTTCAATCTTCCACCTTTCGTTACCCCACATGCTTTTTTAGCGCATTCAGTCATTCCTTCTTTCAGATCTTTCCACATAATTTCAATATCTTTTCCACACACACTCTTCTCAAGTTCACTCACATGATGAAGATGATAAAACTATTAAAACTCCTACACAAGTCAATTCATTGTCATATTAAATTTCCAAAACACACCTTCGTCAATCAGGATAGAGTGGAAGCGCAGCCTGGCGAGGCGAGGGTCCCCGGCCCCCACACACGTGCAGCACAATACATCGGCTGCGTCCAGGAGGCGCCTCTCCGCCGCCCTGCGCAGGGACCTGTAGCGTCTCTCGTCCCCCGCGGCCAGCTCCCCGGCCTCCTCCTTCAGCTGCTGCAGCTTGCGCAGCTCCCCAGAGCAGGGCTCTAGGGCGCGCGCCTGACGGTGCAGCGCCAGGAAGGCCACGCCTGACTCCATGGCCTCACGAGACTTGGCGCACAGCCTCACAACCTACAAATGAACACTCCATTTTAGTATATATGTTTTTTTCTTCAAGGAATCTTGTGCTTTTTTGTAAGGCCAACTGTGACTCTTGGGCACTAAGACAGTGCTGCCAGCATTTCTTCCATTATTCATATGCTTGAGGAGTGATGTTGGGTTTCCAAGAGAAGATCTTGCATTGTTAATATTTCAAATTTAGCCAGCACTTTGGCAGGAGCCATTGACGAGTAAAATGGCATCTGTTACCGTACAAACCAGTCTGTAGGATAGTGATTTACGCTACCAATTCGTAATTCAAAGATCATGAGTGCAATTCTTGGCGGGGCACAATTTTTTTGTATATCTTCAAATATGCTGTTCGCTGAGTTTAAAAATTAATTTGCCTTAAAAAAAGACAGGTCTATCCAGCCTTACAGCAAATGCCTCTTGCTTGAGAATTGTCACTTTGTACTGACAACCAGGCTCGCAGAGGGCTCTTGTGGAGTGATTCACACAAAAACAACGCTCACCAAATAAATTATCCTAATACATATAAATATATATCTATCGCTTTTGTTTAAAATATATACATACACAACCTCATCATTTGTTCCATGAAGGTATTGCCAAAATTATTTACTGTTAAAAAGCTAAGCTTATTTTAAAACAATACCCGTTTACCTTCAAGCCAGTCCTGTGTATTTTCTCCGTGAGTTGATCCACAGCCGTGTTGCTGGGTGCACACACCAGCACCGGGCCCCCGCCCTGCTTGACCAGCTGGTACACTATGGTGGCAGAGGTCACGGTCTTACCCGTGCCAGGCGGGCCCTGGATGAGGGACAGGGGGCGCTGGAGGGCATGCTTCACTGCATACACCTGGACAATAAACAACAGTTGAGTGATCTATCAATCAATGCTCTGAGTTCCTCCATGACTTCCTCTCTGAACAAACAAGCAATAGCCAAAGATAAAATACCACTCTTATTCAATCACTATAATAGTTGCTAGATTTTACCAAGCTATTGAGTTTCTGAGCTGTACCATGTTCAGAGGGTATTGAAAAGAGATTGTTATTTTCAAGTATAAATATTTCTCTTTTTTATAAATATTGTAAATTCCTCTCGATCATGTAAATGGAAAAAAGACCTGCCAAGAAAAAATAGTTCTAAACTCAAATTTGTTTTCAGACCATTCACTTGTATCCAGCAGTGAATATTTCTGCTTATGAAAAAATAATACACAAAAATCAAATACACTATTATAAGGCCTGGTATTTTCAAGTTTAGTATACAGTCAAACCTGGATAAGTCAGAGTTCAAGGGAGCACAATCTCATTCTCGCTTATAGAGGTTTCTCACTAACCCGAGTTTCTCGCTAATGCAGGTACATGGGGAGCGTTTCTCTCTTATAGGGGTACGCAGCAAGAACAAGTCACAAGCCACTAGTCCTCTTAATATTTCCATGTCCATCAGAGCACTCAGACTTTATAGAGTCTTTTGATTTTATAATTTTTTAATAGGTGGATTCTGGTAAATTAAACTCCCTCTGAATTTCATTTCGCGATTTTCCGGATTCAAACGCATTCACTATTTTAAGTTTATCACTTAATGACAGTACTTTAATTTTCCGTTTTGACATGATGCAGAACAGAACTTTCCTTCGCAATTGCTAACTATAAACTGAGTAAGTCCGACAAACAGGACGGTACGCAGGCACACGTGTCCATTTGAAAAGAATGCGATAGAATAACTTTAGTTCCACGAAATAGAACGAGAAAACAATACAAAAACAATGGTAGGAAGTTCCACGAAAGTTAAGAATGAGTCATAAAAAAGAAGATGTTAAAATTGTAAATAAAGCTCGACTGTCGCTTAAAGAGGTAAAGATAAGTAGTAGTCTCACTTACGGAGGTCTATGAAGGAAAAACGACTCTCTTACAGAGGTTTCTGTTTCTAGCTAATAGAGGTTTTGGGAGCTTAAAATAACGGGTCCTGGCTATTACTCTCACTTATAGAGTTTTCTCACTTATCCAGGTTTGACTGTAGTTAATTAAAATGCAATTTTACTTAACATTTAACACACCAAATTTTGACAGTAACTATTAGCATAACTTACTTATACTAAGGCCCGGTAGTTTCATCGTTAGCATATGCGCCTAATGGCATAAAAATGACTTACTATAGCTTAAAATCTTAAAAACGGTATTTTGAAATATGCTTTAGCAAGAAAATAGTCTAATAGCAACAATATTTTTGCTAGCCAATCTTGGGGAGCATACGTTTTATGCTTTAGCTAATTCCAATATGGCGTCTTTTCTCATCTGTTATTTACAGCGGCTTTGTAGTTTTGAGTCGAACTTGACTTATAGGTTGGTATGAGGCTGACCACCCATACTGTAAAAAATGGTTCACTTTGCCAATGTCACCCCTGTTTCAGGGAAGGTCGGCAAAAGTTGTGGGGCTTATGTTCATTTGAGGTTTGGATTTTATTTGTAAGTACACATTCAGCATTTGTAAGCGCGAACTACACTTGTTGGTTTGTGGGCATACATCTGAGAGCTTTAAATGAATATATCCTTGCAACTTAGATTATAGATTATTATAGATTATAGCTTGTCACTTCCAGTGTATTCGGTTTTTAGTTAACTAAAACTGAAGTACTGAACTACTGAAATTTCAAATCTGCAATAAATTAAAAGTTCATATACTGCGACAAATCAAAATAGAGGGCCTAAGTAATTATTAATATTTATCAAATGATTCAAGTAGTCATTTGAGTATACAAGTTGCACACCTGCGATCTATTCAGGTCTGGTAAATTGGGAGCGCTGAAATGCTTGGGCAGCTGGCACCTGAACAGCACCTCCTCCACCTCGTGTCCCAGGAGACGGCGGTAGATGTAACCCGAGACAGAGGCATCGTCCACGGCAAACTTTCGCAGCGCCAACTGCATCCTGATAGACAACAATATGTTTAACAAATTACAAACTTTCTTCAACGTTCCTTGACTAATAGGTTGGTATGAGGCTAACTCCCCCCCTGCGGTAAAAACTCAGTTCACTTTTGACAATGTGATCCCGGTTTCAGAGAAAGGCGGCAGGAGTTGCAAAGTTTAAAATTGTAAAAATGTAATTTATTGTCTATGTTCCTTAACTTATGGGTTGATATGAGGCTGACCACCCATGCTGTAGAAAATGGTTCACTTTGCCAATGTCACCCCTGTTTCAGGGAAGGTTGGCAAGAGTTGCAGGGTGTATATTCATTTGTGATTTGGGTTTTTATATTGTAGGTTCACATGCGGGAATGTGCAAGCGCGAACTTATACGTGTCTGCTTGTGAAAATGCATATAATGTGAATCTCCAATATTATATATCTTTGCAACTTAGATTAGACACATGCGGCACTTGACCCGCGAACTTAAATGTGTCTGCTTGTGGGCAGGCATTTTATGTAAGTCTTACATGCCAATATATCTTTGCAACTTAGAATCATTTCTGAAACCCTCGGTGGGATTCAAACCCGAGCTCTCGGCATGGAATGCAAACACTGTACCAACTGAGCTATGAACCGGACGTTTCTTTTCTAAATATTTGTATGGCACACTGTGAGTTCAGAGCTTCTAAATAACTTATGTACACGTAAACGACCAACAGCAGAACATAGCTGACATGACAGTTTCAAGCCTTGCCTTCAAACAGAAGTTGAGTAACAACAGAAGCCCTTGAAGTAGGTGATGATCAGGAAAACCGCGTCCCTGTATGGAGCCTCCCAACATCCGTTACCCTTTTGAGGTTAGGAATTTAGGTTAGGTCACGCGTTTCTCCAGATGCCCGGCTAGAAAAAATGCTTCTCAGGGTCGTTGTTCCTGGCCCAACACCATGCTTTCTCTCCAACAAGTTTATAGAGGTTCAAAATAGAGGTTTTAAGAAGGTAAATGCGAAATAAAAGAAGGAGGTAGTTTATTTTACATTAAAAACAGATAATGGCGGTTGTCCACCACGCTATGCTTTGACTGAGCTGGCAAAACTAATTTAGGTTATAGTATTAAATGTGGGGTGTACAGCTCACGGTTGTGGAAGGGGTCCATGGCAGAAGGGGTCTTCTTGGCTTGTCGAGAAAAGGCAAGCGACAAAGCGAGTGCCTTCAGCTGGTCAGGCCCCCAGAAAAGGCAAGCGGCAAGGCGGGTGCTTTCAGCTGGTAGAGGACAGGTGCTCCGCCCTCCAGAGGAATTTAGTCACGAGGGCTCAGGCGCGGCCAAGGGCTAGTGGTGCAGGAGATAACTGCAACGCAGGCTTCCAGAGGTGTATCGTCGGCCACGCCTGATCCAGTCAGCACCGGTTTCTACTCGCTGTGTCTGCTGTCCCGTCTTGCTTATCCAAGCTTGGAAGAGAGTGTCCTCGAGCGTCGGTGTGAGAGATATTTATAGCCTCTCACCGGACGGGATGCTACCCATCGCGGGGCCTTTCCCACATTATTGTTTTTTTAATGGCATTTTTCAGCCTTGCCTCTTCTTCTTCTGAGCCGGTTCTTTCATCGCTAAAGGTGTAATTTATATTTTCCCCTTTCGTAGGCACTGACCGTTCACAGCCGGGACGGGACGTCTTCTTCCTCTTTATAACAGGTAAGCTGGGACTCCAGCTACCTGACAAGTATGTTGAATATTGAAGTATTGTTATATATTGTAATGTCACTTTTTGTAGCGGCCGTCTTGTGACGTAAGCGTCGTGGGGGCACCTGCCGGCTGAGAGTACAGTGTCGGTTCCCTCCTAGTCGCTGACGTCATCCTGTTGCCGCGCAGCACTTTGGATCACTTCCCCTCGCCTGCCCGTACTTCCCATCTCTCATCTGGTGTGACTGAGGCGGCGCGGAGGTGCGGAGGGAGGTGCGCGCGGGGCAAACGGTTCCAGTCGTGCGCGAGAGTCGCCCCCCAGCTGTGAGACAAGTCGGACGTACTCGGAGGAGAGGCGAACATACATCGCAAATTTGATTCGACATATCGACCGCGGAAAAAGGAAAAACAAGGAGCAAATTACTTCACCAAACTCCCAGAAGTGCCTACCCACAGACATTATTGTAACCTAAATGATTATAATTGAAATTAAAATATTAAGATAACCTTTAAACGGAAATCCGCGTCCCCATCCCACGGAAATAAACCGTTAAAAACAAACTGGCGCCAAAATTTCTTACCGCGCAGACAAAGACTTTACCAGTGAAATTAAAGTTATAACCACTTACATTTTGAAAGTAAATACCGACTCTGTACCAGTGAAGATAAACTTGTTCCCGGAGAAATTAGACTCTTTTCCAGTGGATATAGACTTTGAGGGGATCTTGCCAGTGTTCCAAAGAAAGACTTGTTCCCAGTGAAATTAGACTCTTTACCAGTGGATATAGACTTTGAGGGGATCTTGCCAGTGTTCCAAAGAAAGACTTGTTCCCAGTGAAATTAGACTCTTTACCAGTGGATATAGACTTTGAGGGGATCTTGCCAGTGTTCCAAAGAAAGACTTGTTCCCAGTGAAATTAGACTCTTTACCAGTGGATATAGACTTTGAGGGGATCTGGCAAGTGTACCGAAAATAAAACTTCAACCCAGAGAACCTATCAGCAGTAGTTGTAAGTCTAGCATTAACCCTTACTTAAGTATGCATAGTACCCCTAGCTTTTAGTACCTACGGGCAAGGTTTTTAAAGTTTTTGTTCCAATAGAGTGTTTTTTAAGCTAATTCGTGTGTTATTGTTTCCCTCTTCTTCTTCAGCGGCGCGGGAAAATACCTTTACATTTTGGCGCCAAACGTGGGGCTAGCCAAAATAGCGTTACAATATTGATGTTACACAATGGGATTACCTGTCAAACGAGGTGCTCTTCCATATAAAGTCTACGTTGAAGTTGTTAGTACAGTCACTGGGAGCCCCACAGTTGATCTTCAGCTCCAGACCAATGTCGTCACCAAAGTTATCAGGCACTTTAATCACATGTCCCACTCCGGACCACGGCTTGTGCAGCTCTCCCACATATCTAAAGATACAAACAACAAGTCATTCATGTTAAAGGTAAACTAATAGCGAAGCATATCTTTACCTCACAATCACAAAGAGAGAATCGTTGGGACAAATAATCAAACATCTTCGGGTGATTAAATCTCTAGTGTCCGTCATCCAGTTAACCATCTCCTGGTTTTGATATTAAGGGCCGGTCTTATAAACGAGAGACCAAATATCCGTAAGTATCTCGGCAAGTTACTAACGGATGGACGTTTACCGACTGATCTTACCGATGGTCGTCCTATAAAGCTTTTTTAACCGTCCGTTAGTTCTCAATAATGCACTCGTATTTTCAATGATTTTTTGCGTGCATTCATGAACATGTCATCCGTTTGCTGTCAAAGACGAAACATAACCTAAAGTTGCTTTTGACAAATACGAAAATGACTAAGACAGCGCAATTTTAATGCATTATCTATCACTTTCGGAAGAAATTATCTTCAACAGGATAGAGCGTAGTAGTCCAATGACACGCAAAACTCACCGCAAAGAAACAATTCTTTGACAGCTGACCTAACCTCAAACCTTAACTAACCGGCCGGTATCTGCCATTAGTCGATGGGTCGGCTGTCGGTTAGATCTGTCGGTAACTTTTACGGAAATAAAACAAACGGATTCTTATAAGACGAAACATGTGACGTTTGTATTTTATTTCGGTAAATTTGGTACGACATTGAACTAACGGATGTTTATAAGACCGGCCCTAAATATCTTCGAAGAAGTAATTTCACTTTTTTTTTTATTTCATAAATTGATACCACTAGATTTTTAAAAATGCATCTGGGTTTTAAACAAAATTATATCTGGTTTAGTTTTTAAATTATAGCTCTTTAAAATTTGCGCATTTTCGATATCCTGAGGGACTGAAGACACTGCTTTTCTCCAGAAGCTATGGCGCCCTTGAGATGGTCTTGGACCATTAAATGGCGCCACAGGAAAGAAATCATCCATGATCATCATTATCATCATCCGGTAAAACAGATATTTTTTTTATTTAGCCGGATGTGACGTCGATGGATCTTTGGATCTTTGGAGTGTACAGTTAGGCCCTCGAAGACTGTCGGATCCATCTATGTCATTTTGACGTCACAGTGTGGCTAGCCGGCTGCGCTGCGTTTTGGCGGGATTCAAATTCTCGGCATTTTATTTTTGAAAATTATCAATGATATCTTTATTTTTACTACTTAAAAAATATATGGTTGTGATCCTTGAAATATACAACCATAGTATTTTAAACCGCCTTCCCCACCACTACAATTACCCTATTATTTTTTATTTCAAGACAGTGAAATAAAGTTTTTTCGGTAGATAATTTAGGAAGTCATCATGAGCGACATATTTACTGCACTGCCTCATAATAATATTATGATTATAAAAACTGTGTAAAAACTGAAGAAAAATGAAAAAATCATGATCATTACTATGAGCGCGGATCCGCATCCTGGCACCTGAAGGTCCACGCCAATAAAAAAGCAGGTATATGTAAATTCTTGCTTACATCTGCAACATGTTAACTTCTAATTTCTTCTGTGGATTGTGCTTGAGAATTGGTGCTTGCTATAGTGACGACCAAACTTGTAGAAAGCTCTAAAGGTGCAATTTACACAAAAGCAGCACTCACCAAATAGATCATCCTAATGTTATATTATAGCTCAATGGCTAGTCACCTCAAGCGCAGCTCATCCCCGTGCATGAGCTTCATGTCCCCGTCAGTTTTGGCCAGCGTGAAGTAGGCGATGGTCTTCTTGTTGAGGCCCACGTCCCAGCGCACCTCGATGTTCTCCTGCGTCTGAGACTCCTTCAGTCTCTTGTCATAGTCCGCCTCCAGCTTCACCAGCGGCCCAAACACATTCTGATATTGGAAGCCATCCTCGTATCTGAAATTATATTATTAGCAGAGATGACAATTATAAATTGTCCAGAACTTGGAAACCAGTACTTACTTCACTATTAAATCCGGTATCTAATGTTTGCTTCAAAAAATGTATATACAATCAGCTCAGTGCGAGTATCATAATGCCATCTATTGAGATTGACACAAAGAAAAATCTAAATAATAATAATTGTTACATTCCTACTCATAATGAGGTCTGCATCAGTGGCGGTCCGTGATCTCTTCCCCATGGGAAGCTGAAGAAAAACATAGATTCATATACCTACCTATATAAAAATAATTGTTAGCCAACAAACGAAATAGACGTACTTATTGTACTTATTGTATTTGACAGCTGTAACTAAAAAGATATCCAAATAAACGCTCTGCTCCAAAAGCCTTAAATTAACATATTATGTGCGAACATTTCCCTGATTACATTTTAATGATTTCAATAAACAATTTATATTTTTATTGTAAAAATGACTCACCTGATATTCATTTACTTATACTTGAGCTCAATTCTACGCTCTTTCTTCATAAAATCGTCGATTACAGCATCGTGAAAGGTTGACTTCTCCTTTAAGGACAGGAGACTTTCGAATATATTGAGTTGTGGAAATGTCTTACAAACGATTTATTCTTGCTGGTGATTTTTAAAATTGGAGTTGGTTTTCCAGTATCCACTATATGTTTTTTTTCCGCAAATTGTCTAGACAAAAAACTTTTACGTAACAATGATTCAATTAAACAGTCACATCTATTATTTGAACAACCTGAGAACAAGATGGATCCATATTTTTATTTTTCAAAGAACAAAAATATTGCACACCGTGGCCGCGCGTTAAAAAATCAACGTAAACTAATACATGAATAAAGAATAATTATTCATATTATTGTTAAAATTATTTATTTGATGTCATACAAAAGGGAAAATATAAAAGTAAGAGAAGATAGTCAAATCCGCTCGATTTGCAATACCCTATTTTGTCCAGTATGTCTGAAGACAATAAGGTCAATTTTCGTATGTGGGATTCTTTAAGCTCTGCCGTATTTTTACTCGAGTAACGAAATCCCATCGATCGTATTGTGCATGCGCGAAAACAAAATATCTGCTTTGATTCTGGACGCGTTTGAGCTCCCCGTATTCGCATATTATGATGATTCGTTTGTTTACAACTCTTGACTTTACGGTATAGACATATATGCCGCATGGCATATGTATGTAGTTAGATACATACATAAAATATAATGTCTCGCTTCCGCGCGATAGCGAGATGTAAAAAGTATAACAATAATAAAAATGTTTGTAATCGCCGCTGTATAAATACGATGCTCTTGAAAAAAATATATAATATAATTTCCAGTACATTAACACTTTGAGGTTAAGGGATTCGGTGAATCCATCGTATGTACGAACCGCTCGCGCCTGGTCTGCATGTGAATTGACATAGACAAAATTGTGTCATCACCCGGCCAGGTTGCTAAGGAAAGGCATACTGTGTATTTTTTGTTCCTAGGCCTGCTATATCTTGACTAACAACAAGTTTGTCAATGGTTAGTTCCAAATCCTTTATTGCCAACATTTAAAATATTGATTTCTCAAAATTGGCTGCGTATGGAGATGGCAGACTTTGGAAAAATATGACTCATATGGATGTACAAAAGCAAACACATAAAAGTTTACACTTTCAGGTGCGTAAGCTCAAAATCAGAGTCGGTGGGTGACATGGCCTGATTGAATGACCAAAAAGTATGAATAAACATCCTCATGCTGTGATTCCTTCTGTAAGATTCATGCTGAACTACAAAGTAGGTTTGAGCATAATTGATCAACTTCTTCTTCTCCTTCCTTAGCCATCTCTCCACTGCTGGATATAGGCCTCTTCCATGTTTCTCCACTCCTTTCTATCCTGTGCCCTCTGAATCCATTTCCGCCCCGCGATTGGAACAATGTCATCTATTTAAAAATATATAATCTTGCAGTGTCACCATCATCACCAATGGCACGACAACCCGGGGTGGGTCTTGGCCTCCTTGATCAACCGTAGCCACCGCTGCCTATCCAACAACTTCCTCCTCAAGTCTCATACTCTTACTGCTTGGCAGTGTGCTACCGTTTCATCCAGCCACCTAAGGGTCCATCATCACAGCCATCTTTCCAGGCTCCAAAGGTCCACTGACTGGATGTGAACCAATCAATGCAGTCTGCTGGTTTTTTTGACCGGACCACATTAACATGGTACATATTGTAAGTTCAGAGTTTTATCTTGCAATGCAGTGAGGAATGAATGTCTGTACCTGAGCAGAACTTGGTATGGCTCCTCGTCCACGCCAGGCTTCTCCAGGTCCTGGAAGGTAGCGTCCACGTTGTCCCTCCACAGCTCCTCCAGCCGCCCAATCTGCTGCGGGGTGACCTGCCTCGCACGCACCTGCTCTGCCTCCAGGGGCACTTTCACCAGCCACGGCAGAAAGCAGCGGTCCGCTAAACACAGAGAAGAGTTCATCAAATGTTCAAAACTCTGTGGATGTGTATGAGAGCATCATCATCATAAGCTCAACAGCCCTGGGTGGGCCTTTTCTGAATCCAGGATTCTCTTCCACTTTCGCCTGGTCATCGCCTTTGCTCTCCAGCCACGTATGTCCACCTTTGCTGCATCTGCGTTGACACCATCCATCTATCGCATTTTGTCCTTCCTCGTCTCCTTCAGCCTGATGGAGTTGAGAGTGTTGATGGCGTCGCTTAATGAGGTTTGCGTCTTCCACTCTTATCATGTGAACAGCCCACCGAAGGCGCCCTGTTTTGATGGAACTGATCACACCGGGCTCTTTGTAGATGTCATAAAGCAACTACTTGAAAATACTGCAATTATATATTGTTTTAAACATTTTCAAGCAACATTTGTTGCCTTTACTTAAACGGTATATACATTTTCACATGTACAGCAGTGTGCTAAATTATCTATCTATCATCTAAGTAATCTCTAGCTATAAATAAAAGTAGGTTTATAAATCTGTGCGAAAATAAACATTGAAATAATTTGCAAGCTGTTTCAATTCACAATAAAACAAACATAGAAGACTTGAGTAAGAAATTATTATAATACACCTAAATCTAAATCTCAAAATAATAAAACTAAAATACCAAAAGTTGACCAAATTTTATCACAACATAAAGTTTATCTCATATCATACTGTGATCTCGTTGAGTTTTTGTTTTTTTACATGCCTTCTTCAGTAGTGTACAATGCCCTGAGTTTACATGCCTTCTTCAGTAGTGTACAATGCCCTGAGTTTACATGCCTTCTTCAGTAGTGTACAATGCCCTGAGTTTACATGCCTTCTTCAGTAGTGTACAATGCCCTGAGTTTACATGCCTTCTTCAGTAGTGTACAATGCCCTGAGTTTACATGCCTTCTTCAGTAGTGTACAATGCCCTGAGTTTACATGCCTTCTTCAGTAGTGTACAATGCCCTGAGTTTACATGCCTTCTTCAGTAGTGTACAATGCCCTGAGTTTACATGCCTTCTTCAGTAGTGTACAATGCCCTGAGTTTACATGCCTTCTTCAGTAGTGTACAATGCCCTGAGTTTACATGCCTTCTTCAGTAGTGTACAATGCCCTGAGTTTACATGCCTTCTTCAGTAGTGTACAATGCCCTGAGTTTAAAACATTGAGTAAAACTAACCATGATTGATGAATATATCCTTGCAACTTAGATTATAGATTATAGATTTTTTCGGAAATTAAAAAAATGTATGTCGGGGTTATGGCCGAGGGGGCCAAGTGGGCTGGTCTTTCTAGCGTGTTTTGAATGGAACAATGTTGGTTTGATCCCCGCTTGGGTCATTTGACCATAACTTTGATTCTGGTTCAACAGATGTTATTGGGGAATTATTTAATAATTCATTAAAAATAAACAATAATGAATTATTAAATGATGATATTAATACCTGTTTCTGGCCAGGCAGAATAGGTTGGTGAATTGCATTCCTCTTCACAAATCTATTTAAAAAAAAAAAAAAAATGACGGCACTCCTAGAGGACGATTTAGTTTTCATACTTTTTTCAATTTACACAGTCGAGGTGAGTTTTAGGCAATGCAGTCATATTTATACTAGGAAAATTAATCTTCTGACAGAGGTTTCATATGATCCATCATACAAATTCACACCTTTGGGATGATGAATTGATTATATTGTCTAATCTGCTTTTACAAGTTATAAAAATTAGTCTATGGACTTACCTATCAGAGGCTTCCACTGCTCCTGATCCCAGTTCATGTCCTTGAGAGAACTTTGCGCAGCACATGGTTGCCTAAAATGTGCAAACATCAAATCTTCATTAACAGCAAAGTGAAAAAAAGGAAATAAATGAGTATCATTGTATTTAATTTTACAAGGGCAGTTTTACTACTCCCATTTGGTAATTTAGTCAATACAAAATGTGTAATGGTATCACCATGCCATACATTTCTACAGCCGGTTGCGTAATGAACATTACGCAATATCTAACCCGTGTTGAAATGAAAAAACAAAATGCATTAGAAACTTTTTCCTTGGCGGGCAAACATAAGTCTTGTAAGAGACTGCCGTCCTTAGCAACCAATAGCAAACTACATATTTGTTTGCTGTTTCCTTAACAATTAAGTGCGTACCTCATAGGAAATCATTTTTATGGAGCAACTAAAAATTCTGAATCATTTTCTGACAATGTGAATTTGGTATATTTTTACAACTTAGCGAAGATAATGAATTTTCCACATTATGGTCAACATACCCAATGACTACTTAATATTGACTTTAATCTGAAGGCAGAATGTGTCTAGTGTGCAATGGCTGTAAAGCCTAATCAAAATATTTTTTCAACACTTTAGCTTTGAATACATCCACAGTACATAGGTTTCCTAAAGTCGTACATTATACTTTAATCATGTCAACAGGTAAATTATTTTATAAAAGATATGATATTAACCCATTTAAGCCTAGTGATCCGATTTCGGAACACTAGACTCGTTGCAGTTTTTTTTTTTTTTACTTTTTAATATCAACAAAAAATGGCGTTAGGAGTATCAAGTTGGTGATAGGGCTAGTGTAGCTTGCTTGTGAGAAGTATTTGAACGTTCATAGACCTGTAACGACTTCGTGATATATTTAGAAACATTGACATACAATATTGGACGATTTCAGCAACGGTTTTTTTCACTTAGGTAATTATTACTTTTGCATTTTTGGTTCCATGAAAATAATTTTTGATATAACTAATCTACTTGACATACACTACCGCGTTTTAGTCACAATATACAGAAATGTCGTTATTAGGGGTTGGTAAAGTTGGGTGTTCCGATTTTGGAACACTAGGCTCATACGAGTACAAATCACATTCAATGCAGTACGGTAGTGGAGAAAGTTTAGATTGATTTTTTTATTATTTAGGTACAAGTTTATTTTATTTAACAAAACAAAACTTATCTATAATATCAAATAAAATAATAAACATAGTAAACTACTAAATTTAAAACATTCAGACGTCAAAGAGCTCTAATATTTTTAATTATTTTTAGTTACAACAGGCCTTTCTCAAGATGTCAAAGGGCTTATCGTTAAATGACATTCTGGTTATGCTAGAAACAGAAAGTAATATTTGAGCAAGGGCTATTATCATCGAATCCCCTGAAAATGCCAATAACGCCAATTTTGGATGAAGATTCTAAAGATGAAAAGGGTGGAACAAAAATAATCTACAAGGTTTCTTACTCCGAGCACCTGCACATTTAGTCCATAATGGTGATTCTAATTTCTACTTCGGTAATGAATGCTTCTTTTGAGCAAAAACTTCCTCAAAAAAATAAAATAAAACTCACAAAAGTTGCACACCAATGGGAAAACATTGATTTGTATCCACAATGTCCAAAAGGAAGGGTTACGCAACTTCTACAGATAATCAGGGAAATATTGTTTGTCAGTGGCATGACAATATTATCGTCACTGTTGCCTCTTCAGGAGCTGGAATTAATCCTATCGGTCTAGTAAAATGTTATTCTCAAAAAAAAATACAGGTTCAACAGCCATACATGATAAAATTATACAACCAATATATGGAAGATGTGGCTAGAGCTGATGAAAATATTGCTTAGTATCGAGCTTCATACAGGAAAGAAATGGTATTCAAGCCCCTAGTTCTTCTGTTTCGAATTAAGTTTACAAAAAGCTTGGCAATTACACAAAACATTTGAAGAAAACCCATTAGATGTTGTGGAGTTTCGTCACCCATATAGTGTAAAAATGTAGTCCGTGGAGCCTAGTGATCCGATTTCGGAACACCTCATATCTCAAAAACTAGAAACATTAAAAAAAAAAGTTACTTGAAAAAAAGTTTTTTTACACCATTTCATGTAACAATTATGAATTTCAGGAAAAAAATCGCAAAAAAAAACCTCCGGTCTAAATGGGTTAAGGTATGATTAGATGATGAAATAAGGTGTCTACCATTTGAAATTCTTTACCACCCACTGACAGCATTGACCCACACTGTGAGATTCTGTAAACTACAATTTAATTCTATTATTTTGGCTCTTACTTACTTAGTCAGCCATAGTCGTCCACTGCTGAACATCTCCGTCCTGGGCCTTCTACATCCAGTCACCAGCAATCCTCTTTATGTCATCTGACCAACGTGTTAGAGGCCTTCCTCTACTTCTTATGTCCTCACAAGGTCTTTTTCAGATCATCAAGTCCATTATCATTTTGATAAAACATCTCATGATTGAGGGTTGACAGGGAGTGGCCAGAACATGACTGCGCAACATTCATCATTGGACCAGAATACGACAAATAGGGGAGTTGTTACGAGTTGCGTAAGACAGAGACTTTCTCCATGATGACCGTAAATATTGGTGGAACCTAATATGGCACTAAAGACTAGTTCGGACAAGGCGACTATTTTAGTCGAGTAGCGAGTAATTTAGTGGTGGGCGGGGCGCTACTCGCCCGTTAAAATAGAGTAAAATGTATTGACTCGACTAAATCATTGACTAAACTACTCGACTATTTTTTTGTGGTTCGCACACATTTAGCCACTAAATTACTCGCTACTCGACTAAATTAGTCGCCATGTCCGAACTAGCCTTAACAGAAGAAGGTTAATGATGCCAGAATACAAATGAACCTTACCTGCAGAGAAGGACAACTACAGAGTCAGCTTTGGCCGGGATGAATCCCAGCACAAACACATTCCTCACTCCGCAGGAGTAGCACTCCAGGAGGGTTTCCCCCAGGGGACCGTCGCAGTGCAGGGTGACCTCCTTATGCTTGGCCCGCACCAGGTGGTTGATGATGTGCGAGCCAGATGTGCTGCCTCGGCCATTGCAGAACCTGAGAAGGAAACGGACGGTGATATCAACAAAACCTGTGAAAGAAACAACAGTGATACCAACAAAACCTGAGATATTAATAGTGATATGAACAAAAACAGACAAAACCTTCAGTAATATTAGTGTGGAATCAATAAATCCTAAGAACCCAATAAAATCTTCTGTAACTCTGTAGCAATGCCGCTGGGGTTGACCAGAGCCTGCGCACAGTTGTGTCTATTTGTTCCTATCCTTGCATGCCGCTTTCAATTCACTTATCTCCATCACCTTTTTCATGTTATTTTACCTTCTTTTACATTCTCTCTGTATATCCCATTATTTCACAATTTCACCAATCTCATCAAGCCATACTTCTATGACATGAAATATAATCTTATTAAAACATGTTTTATGTTGCTATCCTGGCATCAGTTTTCATAAAAAAATGATCAGCCTCAGAAAACACAAATATTGAGTAATTAATTAAATAATACACTGTTTTAATTCACTAAATTTTATTTTAAAAAAGTCAAACGTTTTCGCCTAAAAAGGCATCATCAGGACAATCAATTCATTGTCCTGATGATGCCTTTTTAGGCGAAAACGTTTGACTTTTTTAAAATAAAATTTAGTGAATTAAAACAGTGTATTATTTAATTAATTATACAATGGACTTTCACTGTGTGAACTACCAAACCCTAAAAAATATTACAAATATTGAGGTTTTCTACTGCCTTTTGTGATTTTTTATCTTTAATTTTAGTTGCATAGATATGCTTAAACTTGAATTTAAATATCCACGCAAATACAAAAGCAGGTGTATGTAGATTCTTGCTGACACATGTAGCATGTTTACTTGTAACTATAAAATCTGAATAAAATTTTTTTTCAATAACATTTTTTAGTCTGGCATAATTTATTAAGTGTACAGTTGCCCCTCGATAATCTGATACTTTGATATCCAATGAACTCAGTAGACCGACGGGAGGCTTGTCAGCGGAAACAAACCAAAATGCAGCGACATGAATCACTTTGATTCATGTGCCTGTACTGCGACCTAATTTTATTTGATTTTGCTAACATCTAAAAAAAAATCTAAATCTAAGCTGCAAAGATATGTATCATTTGAGATTCATATTAAATGCATTCCCACAAGCAGACATGCATAATTTCGCGCTTACACATGCCGCATGTGGACCTCCAATATAAAAAACCCAATCTCAAATGAACATAAGCCCTGCAACACTTGCCGACCTTCCCTGAAGCAGGGGTGACATTGGCAAAGTGAACCATTTTTTACAGTATGTGTGGTCAGCCGCATACCAACCTATCAGTCAAGGAATACAAGTAATTAATAATGAATAATTAACATCATGGTGGGTAATTAACAAATCGTTTTTGTATTCTTTCGAGTTTGAGCATGTTCTATTTGCAGCTCCTACATCTGCAGACGTTTCACTTTCACGAGCAGAAAGCATCCTCAGGGCAAGTTATCAAAACGCCGCGGCAGTCTCCGTTGTCTTCGCGGACGCGCATTGCTTATATTGTCCCAAGTATTTAATGGTTAATTATACAGTACAGTACAAAAAGGATGGTCATAGCCTATCTTGATCTGATACATAAAGATAAGCCATTTTTGATAATGTAACATTTTCGGCAATCCGACACCACCTCGGTCCCGTACCTCTTGAATTATCGAAGAACAACTGTATTTAATGAAAGGAAAATAAAACATGACGAAGAATAACTGAAATCATGACTAGATGGGTATTAATATTCAAGATGGCCGAGAGCCGTGACGAAAAATTTTTTAGTGCAATTAAATTAATACAAAAAGTTAATAAAATTACTGGAAACATTAGTAATGAGCTTAGAAAAGGCATTCTAAACTCCTTGGAAGAGATCCAAAGAATTTATACGGAACAGAGAGACGAAATAAACAAGGCAAATCATGTAAAGAGTGATGCAGAAAAGAAAACAATGGCGGACGTGCTGCAAAACAAAAAAGTGATGCACAAAGGTCACAAAATAATCATCAAAGCCGACAACAATGAAATTACAGGTACAGAAATAAAAAATAAAATAAAGAGTATCATAAACCCGGCAAAAATGGGCATAGGAGTAATCCAACTAAAATGCGGCGCCTCAAATGTAATGATACAGTGCGAGACAAAAAACGAATGTGAACTTCTAAAAAAGAAAGTGACCAATATTCCGGAAATAAAAGCCACCATTATAGAGAAGAAACATCCACTGATAATCGTCAAGTCCATTCCCGAAGACATAGATCTGTCAAACTGCGCTGAGACCATAAGAACACAAAATGGCCTGAATAACAATAACTTACTAAGAGCGTTATTCATATTCAAAAATAAATACAACACTGAGAGAAATGTAGTATTAGAGACTGATAGAGAAACTAGAGAGATGATCCAGAGAGCCGGCTCCAAACTAAAAATAATGTGGAATATCTGCAGAGCCGAGGACTTTATCTCGGTTCGAAGATGTGCCCAATGCCAGAGGTATGGGCACCCCAAAAAGTACTGTAGAGCCCCGGCCCCCAAGTGCAGTAAATGTGGGGAGGCACATACGGCCGACACATGCCAGTCACTGACTGTGAAATGCACAAATTGTGAATATCTTCACGCAAAAAACATCACAATAAATTACGATCACGAATCAACAAATATAAAAGTGTGCACAGCTTACAAAATTGCAAGAAATAAAATTATAGGGGAAACAGATTATTAAAAATGTGAATATGAATACCTACCTGATTAATAAATTAAATATAGAGATGGAAGAAATAAAAAAACGCAATGAATGAAGTAATAAATAATAACACAGACATATAGTAAAATGATATATACAGTACAACAAAACAATGAATGAAGAAATAAATAACAATTTAGACGAAATATATAATGTTGAAGAAATAATATGTGAATATACCAACGAAATAAATGATCTTTTACATGACAGAAATAATTATTGTTTCACGATAGTACATCAAAATATAAGAAGCATTAATAAAAATTTGGACGAATTTATAGTTTATATAAATTTAATGATTGAAATGCCAAAATGCATAATCTTGACAGAAACCCACTGTAATGATGATTTATTTGACAAAGTCTTTGATAACTATACTGCAGTGTCGACAAAATTACAAATAAACAAAAATAGCGGAATTATAGTATATATCCATAATGAATGTGAAGTTATAGAATTTAAAGAAATCAAAATGGAATCTGTGAATTGTCTGAATGTCAAAATTAAATATCAAAACCAGCCTTTTACTATTACTGCAATATATCGGACACACAAATCGGAAATACAAAAATTCACAGACGAACTGCAAAGTTACCTGAATACAATCACAGGTCAAACTAACTTTGTTGTTGGCGACTTGAATATAGACATCTCTGATGACAAAAACTCACTTGAAAAAAACAGATTTATGAATATGATGACGTACCATAATTACAAATCTTGTATAAATAAACCCACACGGGTTTTCCAAAATCATAAACCATCCTGCATAGATCACATATGGTGTAACGCAGACATCAATAACCTAAAGAATATCAGGACATGCATCTGGAAGACAGACATCACCGACCACTTCACCTGCCTATTACTATATGACACCAAAAAGACGACTGAAAATGCACAACATGAAAAACAAGTAACCATAACAAAAATAGATTGTGAAGCTTTGGAGATCTCACTGAGGGCTGAAAAATGGCACAGTGTACTAACCAGTGACTGTGCAAACCGATCAGCAAAGGCATTTGAGGTAGCATTAAGTATGCATATAGCAAAGGCAACAAGAACATTACAAATTAAAATAAACTCAAGAACAAGAAAATTAAAACCCTGGATCACACAAGGAATCATAAATTCAGTCAGGAAAAAGAATAAGCTTTACAGAAATACAAAACGTCCTCGAGTAAATACAACACAAATATCTTACTACAAAAAGTATAAGAATATTTTGACGATTCTTATTAGAAACACAAAAAACTCATACTATAAAAAGAAAATACTGGAATCAGAAAACAATACAAAAACATTATGGGCAAACATTAATGAAATAATGAACAAGAAAAAAACAATCAAACAAATAAAGGAAATTGAATACGAAGGGAAAACATATAACGTCAAAAAAGAAACTTTAAAATGTTGTAATATCCTAAATGAGTACTTCATAAATGTGGGAAAACATTTAGCAAAAGCTATAAAAACCCCCTCTTCTCAAAACGCAATTTATAGCCCTCCATCACTGTCTCCTCAATATAAAGACTTTGACCATATAAGCGAAGCCGAGGTAGACAAAATCATCATGAATCTAAAAGGAGGATCTGCCCCGGGATATGATAAAATAAATGTTAACACAATAAAGCTCATGAAAAATTATCTGATTCATCCGATAACTCATATTATAAACATAAGCCTTATCAGTGGCCAATTTCCTGATAATTATAAAAAGTCAATAATAACTCCTATATACAAATCTGATAGCCCCAAAGAACCACAAAATTACCGCCCAATCTCTATTATATCAAATATTTCAAAAATATATGAAAAGGCTGTAAAGAAACAACTTTGGAACTTCTTAGAAAAAAACAATATTATAAATAAAAATCAATTTGGTTTTAAAAAGAATACAAATACACAAGACGCAATAGCCAAAATAACTCAATTCATATACAGAGCCCTAGACGACAACAAAAAGTGTATTGGGATATTTATTGACCTAAAAAAGGCTTTTGATAGCATTTCACATACACAATTAATAAAAAAAATAATGTCACAGGGTATAAATGGAAATGTACTTTCATGGATAAAAAGTTTTCTACACAAGAGACCACAACACACAAAATTGTGCAATGAAATAAGTGACTCAAGGACCTCTGACTTCTCTATACCCCAGGGAACAGTATTGGGTCCCCTTTTATTTATCATGTTTGCAAACGACATCTTTAACGTAATAAGCGAAGGAGAAATAGTTTCATACGCTGATGACACAGTCCTTTTACTACAGGCAGACACATGGCATGAGCTAGAAAAAATAGCTAATATAAATATAAATAAATTAAAGACATGGCTAGACAAAAATCTGTTAACACTAAATACTAAAAAAACTCATTTCGTCCCATTCTCCATAACAAAACGGAAACTCCCTCAAATAAATATAATCATACATGACTCAATAGACTTAAATCACAAGTGTACAAAAACATGCACAAAAATCGAAAAAAAAAATACAACAAAATATCTTGGAATAACAATAGACCAAAATTTAAAATGGAATGAGCATATAATAGGATTGACCAAAAGGGTGAGGAAACTGGGCTACGTGTTCAGGTGTCTGAGAAAAGTACTGGATAAGGCACAACTTAAAATGGCGTATTTCGCTTTTATACAATCTGTTCTCCAATATGGGGTTGTAGGTTGGGGAGGGGCATACAGAGCCCATCTGAGGCCGCTGTTGGTTGCCCAAAAATTAATAATAAAAATAATATCTAGCAAACCTTACATATATCCAACTAAACAACTTTTTGAAGAATTTGGGGTCAAAACAATAGAAGACTTGTACAAATACAATTCACTGTTACAAATATTTAAAGAAAACATTATAAATAATAATCAATTGGAGGCGAATATGAGTTCACGAAGAAAATTCATGCTACCAATAAAAAAGTGTAAAAAATCAATAGGTCAACAAAATTACCAATACCAGGCAGTAGAAATTTTTAACGCGCTTCCAATTGAGTGTAGAAGTGCTAAAGGCCCTGAAAACTTCAAAAAGTTGCTAAAAAAAATAAAATTAAATGAGCTAAAATAATTTTATAGTTATTAGTTCATAATTAAAGTAGTTATAGTTAAATATAGTGATATAATGGTATGCATAGTATAGATAATATAGTAATATGTAATACATATGATAGAATAATAAAGTTGATAATAATTAATAAAGTTGTTAATAGTTAATAAATAGAATAAGACATATTATACGTTTATAAAAAAAATAGTTATGTAAATTAATAGTTATGTAAGTTAATAGTTAATAAATAGAATAAGACATATTATACCTTTATAAAAAAAATAGTTATGTAAATGAAAAATAAAATATTTAAGCTCTCGCCCTCAAGGCACACAAGCATTCACTTTCGCCTGATGGGGCTTCCACACGCTTGCCTCAAACGCCTTGAGTCAAGGGCTTGCAAGCGCTTGCAAGCTCTTGGAAAACCAAACAGGGTCATCCACACGCTTGTGCGTGCGTCTGTGTGTGTTAGAATAAGCAAGCATGGCGGACGTCCAGCTTTTAGCTATAACATTTGGATAAACTTATTTTTATTTAAAAAAAAAACAAAACAAAAAGAGAGAAACTAAAAAGAAACGAATAATTCGGCAAAGACGATGGTGGATGATCAAAATTCATAGAAACCGTACCGCACCAGAATGCGCGCGCACAAGTATGTGTGTGCCTGGCATGCGCATGCGTGAATTCCCTTTGACTTGCGTCAAAAAACCGACTCTGGTCGGATCGGCGACAAGCTGAGCCAAGGCGGCTTAAGCCACGCCCCCAGCTGAGCCAAACGGCCGTCCACACGCTCGACTTGGCTCGACTTGGCAAGCGTGTGGATGCCCCATGAGGGTTAGATTCTAATAACAATATATAAAAAAAAAAAAAAAAAAATGTAAATATTTAATGTAACCTAATTTTAAATTGAATAAAAAAAATAAAAAATAAATTGAATTAGTAAATAATCAAAATAGTTAAGATACATAAGATAAATATATTTAATAATTAAATAGTTAAAATAGTTATGTTAAATTTGGTAAAAAATGTATTAGTTAATGGAATGTTAAATATAAGTAGTTAACACATTTTTTGCGGGAGGTTTATATTATTAATCCACGCCGTTTAAGCGGGCAATTTTGTCAGATTCGCGCGTCAAATTACGTTTCACGTAAAACAGCTATAACTTCTGAACTATTGATCATATTTTAATAAAATTTTGAGTACTTTACCATAAATAAAATTTTCTAATATTATCTGGTCACAAATGTTTATATTTTTGGATAAAAAAATATAATATTCAAGGTCAAATATAAAACATTGGAAAAAACTGCACTTTTGTCGTATTGTCGATTTAGTCATTTTATGCACGGTCAACATAATATATATTTTGTAAAATACAAAGCAATAAACACTAATATTGTTTCAAAGTATGAGATCATTGGAAACACTTCCCTTTATGTAGTGGTACAAAAAAAGTCTGGGGACGCACTGTACTCGTAACTCCATCATCACTAAATTCAAATTCATCATCTGTATGTTTCTCAACGTCACTATCACAAGAATAATTTGATAAATTATCAGCACACAATTCTCCATCACTCTCATCCATTGTTATTAGATATTTTTTTATAAAAAAAATATGTAACAAATAACTTTAAACACAACAGCGATCGATTACGAATATATCATACAATGATATGTATTTTATAGGAAATTCTTAAAGCGGAATATAGACAGAAACGAAAATGGAAAACATCTTGAACGAAACAGTATCGCTATAACACTGAAGAAATGTAAACACAAAAACGAAATATTTATCTTACAGCTTTCAAGCGAATGTTTTATGACCACAGTCGGCCACCCGACCCTAATTCCACGAATTGCCGGGTTTAGGTACCCGGTACAGGTAGGTAGGTACCTATTACACGTCTCAAAGGAGCTGGTGCCTAAGAATCACACGTTTCTCGTAATATGTTGTTACTCTAAGTGTCAACGCGTTTAGGCGTCTCCCGCGCTCTACCAATAGTAGACAAATAAAAAAAACGCTTTTAAGCGTCTCCCGCTTTCTACCAACAGTATGGAAATGACGCCTTTAAGCGTCTCCCGCAAACGATGTGTTAAGCTCTCGCCCTTAATGCACACAAGCATCTGCTTTCGCATGAGGGTTAGAAATAAATGTAAACATAATATGATAAATAGTAAATATCTTAGAATAAAATTGTAAAATATTATGATAAATAAAAAAAAATAAAAAAAAAAAAAGATATTCACCATTTCTTGCACACGTTGCACATGACAACAGTGCTGGGCTCATGGATTCCGCAGTACTTGCAGGCATGATCTGGCAACTCTCTATTGCTGAAGGGGACCTCATCCTCTTCCTCAAACTGCAGCTCGGCTAGGGCTTGCGACGCGCTGGCAATCTTACCACTGATGTCTATGGACTTGCCAATACCATTAACCTGGAAATAAGGATTTCAGTTTTATCAATGGCGTCCAAATGAATACAAATAATGCATATAACCTTTCTCAAAATTTTAACTTTCCCAAGTAATTTTGTATTTACAAAAGGGGCATTACTTTAAGGTTCAGGTACAACGAGGTCTGCATATGAATTGACAATGAGGTCACAACATTTTTGAATTTGTTTTTTTTCTTGGCGTGCAAACGTCAAATGTATGGGAATGACGACCTTAGCATTCAATAACAGAATATTTGTATGCCTTTTCCCTAGCAATCAGGGCCGGCGCTAGGGGAGGGCGCAATTGGGCAACCACTCAGGGCACCAGGTATAATAGGGCACCGCAGGCCCCTTTTATAAGCCCCTTTATGTTTTTCATATGAATTTGAATGGTGGATAGGGGGCGTCTTAGAAATCTCGCCCAGGGCGCTGATAGTGCTAAAAACCCTGATTATTAGGGAAAAGGCCAACAACTATTTTGTTCTTATTGCCCAGGACTGAAGTCCTATACAAGTGTGACGTTTTCCTGCCAAGAAAAAAATTCCAAATTCAAATTTGTGCTGAATCAACCAATTTAAAGCATTAAATATTTGTTATCTATCCTACATTGATAAGACTTGTATAGAATAGATAGGAAATCTCCAAACAGTGATGTCAATATCATAATATCCTTGAATTACAAAGAAAAGCTACGCTGTCACGTCAGCTTCAGTAGTAAAATTTATTTTTGATGACTGACACTGCAACACACGCACAATGCTGTACATAAAATAATATAATGGCACCGCGAGGGACTGACGCAGTTAGGTACCTGATGAGAGAGGGCATGGGGCCCATGGTCGTGCTGGGACGCCTGAGTCTGGCTCTGCGATGGCAACGTGAAGTCTGTGAACTCAAACTCCGAGCCCTGGGTATCGGCCCCGATCAGATCACCTTCTTCCGTGTCCAAAAACGTGAGGGTTTGAGAACTCGGTCCATAGGCATCGACACTCATCTTGGTTGTCAAATATTTTCGGAAAGCACGATTGACATTAGAAAACTATGGGTGAGTTTGAAAATAGTGAAATTTGGGATTAGAAACGGCTGGTAGTTGTTTAAATATTGTGCAACTCGTGCTCAACACCTGTTCAAAATATTAGTCAGCCTTCGACAAACTGCGGACATGTTGTGATAGGGTGGCAAGCGTGAAAACATTTGACAATCTAAAAAAAAACTAGTAGGGTAGGCTGTCAAAATACATTTCCCCACGGTCATATAATAGAGCTATCGAACAACACTTTTGCAATGTGTAAAGTACAGTGTTGCCACCTTAGCCCTTTTGGGGCTAGATCTAGCACTTTTTACTGTAGGTGAACTCGTTGTTTAATGATTTAGCCCGAAAAGGGCTATATAGCCCTTTTCATTTACTTGAAAATATTGTACGAAAATCTGAAATTAGCGCCATGCTAACATCGAACTTTCGCGATTTTTGTCATATTTGTCAATTTTGTCAAAAAAAACAATATATATATAATATTTATATTGTTTTTTTTTGGTAGATAGATACCATTTGTTCGATTATGGCAACATAATATGTTATCTATGTTATGTTATCTATGTCTAACATAGATATTATCTATGGCAACTAAATGATTCTAAACGGAAAATTTGTTAATTTTAGTTTGTAAAATAACTAATGTTTTTAATTTTTGAACCTAATTTTGAAAAAAAATATTGCGATTCATACTAAAAAATAAATACATAATTGAAATCATTAGTCTAGGTGTTTTTTTAGCCTTTTTTTACACCAACTCTTTTTGTGCTCCTTTTAGCCCGATCTAGCCTTTTTTAGCTTCTTCAATTGCCCCAATTCCTAAAACTAAGGTGGCAACACTGGTAAAGTAGAAAAAGATGCTAAAAATTCAAATTTCAAAAAACAAACAACCGTTGCCTGTCATTTGCATTTATTTTTCAAAATAAACAGTCATAATCGTTTTGAAAATCAAACAACTACTTTATCAGTATCACACATTTATATTAAACTTTAAAAATGAGTCGAAACTGGCATCCTGTTCAGCGTATCTCAGAAATGATTGACCCCAACGCTCCGCACAATCGAAAATCTAGGTAACTTGTAAAATCGAAAATCAGGATGATTTCTCAATGATGACTCAATTATAGCCATTGAGATAAGTGTGTAAATGTATGCGTGTTCGCAGTCTTCAAGTACAGGCGAGGGTTTGTGACTATAATATTATGTTTGTATTAATTTTTCCAGGCTGGATGCCCCTAAGCGCTCGTTCATCCCCCGTCCTGGGAGCAAGGGGGGCTCCATGGACCGTGTGTCAGGAGTGTACCCCTTGGAGTCTTCTCGGCACCGCAGCGCAGATGGCATTCGCCCCACCTCCCTGTACAGACCTCAGTCCGTGCCGAGACCTAGCGCACAGGCATGGCAATCCATCTGTAATCTATGTGGCAAAGATATACAGTCAAACTCGGTTATAACAAACACAAAGGAACCAAACAATTTTGCTCTTCATTGTATTTGCTAGATAAAAAATTACCTAAGTACATTTTTCTACCATATAATCTTGCTATTTATACCAGAGTATGAAAGCTTGCTTATTATATAGAAAGCAACACATGTTAATGTTGTTTTTTATTCATTATCTAAGTTGCAAAGATGTGTTAAAATTTAGAATTGATATAAAATGTATGCCCACGAACGGACACATTTAAGTTTAAGTACAAAAGAAAAACCGGAATATCAAATGAACATAAACCCTGCTACTTGAACTAATAGGAACTTGAGTTAACTAATATTTACCAGTATGGATGAAAAAAATGAAAATACATCGCAGACAAGGTCATTATATTCCAATATTACTTATTCAAGCTATATTATTCCAGGATAAAGATGTAAGAGGATCATACTAAAATATGCAGCATAGAGACAAAAAATATCAGAAGGATTTGGGCAAATGATGTCAAAACAATGTTCCAAATTTATCTCGGCAGGGTGATGTCACAGGTCTAACTGAATTAGAGTCAAACAAAAAATATGTATTTAAATTTTTCCTAGCAACTTGGTCAGGGGACATCGCATTTTCTCCTCTGTTAATTTGTGCGGACTCCATTTAGAGTAAAGAGTTTAATTTTTAAATTGTTTATTTCAGATGAAATCCCGCTCCACGGTGGTTGGCAACACTCCGTCTCAGATGACTCCCATGTCGCATCGGGATATGAGAACACCCAGATCCACCATGTCCAATTATACAGTAAGATGATAAACTATTTATTCATGTTCCTCATTCAACATCTTCACTTTCTACCAATGCCTGTAGTGTAAGTTTGCTTACTATTGTGTATTACAACAAATGTTTGTAAATGGAATAGGAAAAAAATGTGACATTGCTTCACTGGGTCACCAAGTAAGCAGCCAAATATTTTTATTTCTTTTGGTTTCATTTAAACATCACCTCGTCTAGGGAAATTTGTAATGTTCTGACTCCATTGGATAGAATCTCTACATCTTTCAATGCTTAATGGACTTGGTGCAATAAAAAAAATCCTTCAGCTATGCAATGTAACCCATAGTAAATAATAAATTAGCTCCCGATAATCAAGGACTTTTTTAGTTAACAACATTGTGAAAAATTTACAGTCGACAGTTACTCTAAGTTCATAACGTACCGATTCAGTATCTTTTCAAACTACCTACTTAATTTTGTAAATAGTTATGGCTCTCTGTCCTGCCTCTAGCCCGGCCAAACGAAATCACATTCTTTCTTCACCTTTGAAATGTGTAGAGTCTATTTGAAATACTTGTTGGAAAAGTTTAAAGTAGAAACACGCACTAGCCGTTTTACTGAGGACTAAAAATGTTAAGCGGAGTATTTCAATTAATTTATATTTTATTGATTTTAGGGTGGTCATAGGACTCCTTCCAACGAAAGAAAAAAACGAGGCAGGCTTTCTATTCTGGAGACTGGTATCATTGCAGTACCAACAAAAGACAGAAGGTAAATATTGGATGTTAACACGCCTTAGTGCCACTAAACGGCACTACATAGAATTGTCAAATTATATATTTTTTAACGCTTCAATTTATTATTGTTTTCTTACTAAAAAACACGTTCCGCCAGTTGTGCTGTATGGATGTACTAAGCCTGGTGTCTGACTCAGAAGCAAGAGAAATCCAGGTCTCTGAGAACAAAATTTCTTACATTCTCGGGCCCGTATCTCAGGGTGACAGATGGTGCATCCGTACCAATAGTGAGCTGAGGTCTTATCTAATCTAATCCAATCTAAGTTGCAAAATATAAGTAACATTAGAGATTCACATTACATGCATTTTCACAAAACAGACATGTTTAAGTTCGCGCTTAAACATGCCGCATGTAATCCTACAATATAAAAACCCGAATCTCAAATGGACATACACCCTGCAACTCCTGCCGAACTTCCCTGAAACAGGGGTGACATTGGCAAAGTGAACCATTTTCTACAGCATGGGTGGTCAGCCGCATACCAACCTATAAGTCAAGGAACTGAGGTCCATATTTAAAAACTCAAACATCATGTCAGTATTGAAATCAAGAAAACTTCTGTGGGCTGCACATGTGGGGCATGCAGAGAACTCCAGAATAATTAGAACTGTCTCGGATGGTGCCGCCTACTGGAAGAACTATTGAAATATATTATTTTCTCATATATTTAATTATCCAGATTTACACAGAATACTTATTCTTTGACTTATGGTTTGGTATGAGGCTGACCACCCATACTGTAAAAAATAGTTCACTCTGCCAATGTCACCCCTGTTTCAGGGAAGGTCGGCAAGAGTTGCAGCGCTTATTTTCATTTGAGATTGAGTTTATATGCTGTCAGTTCACATGCGACATGTGTAAGCGCAAACAAAGTGTCTGCTTATATAGGAATGCATTTAATTTGAATCTTAAATGTAATATATCTTTGCATCTTGCATTATAGATCATAGATGTAAGAACTCATTAATATGTTTAGAAATCACGCATCCCAGTGTTAGTGAATATTTATATGAAAGTCATAATATTCAAGCAATTAACAAGTTGTAACTATTTTTATTTTAAGTTGTATCTTTGCAATTGTATATTTTTGTCAGGAATCTTCTGGACGCCAACTGGCAGAAGAAAACAAACCAGCGGTTGGTGGCGTGGCTGCGCGCCAACCCTGAAACAGCGGTCCTGCTGTCCAGCAGCGCGGCCCCGCTGCGCCCCGCCACCATCAGCCTCTTCATAGAGCTGGTCAACTGCCTGGTGCCCACCAAAAAGTGGCAGGTCAACTCCTCCAACTATGTGGACAAAGTTAGTGACAGCAATGTCTTTCGATTCATTTGAAATATGCTTTTTCACATCAAGCATAGATTTCTAACAAGTTCTTTTAAAGAAGGATGCCTGCAGTGGGCTGGTCACATAATTAGAATGGAAGACACCAACCACATTAAGTGCCTAACACTCTTAGCACCAAAAGGTTGAAGGAGACCAGGAGGGCCAAAAGTACTATAGATGAACGGTGTCAACCCAGATGCAGCCAAGGCGGACATACGTAGCTGGAGAGCAAAGGCGATGGGTAGACGAGAGTGGGTAGACGAGAGTGGAGGAGAATCCTGGATTCAACAAAGTCAATTCCAGGGCTCTCGAGTTCATGATTATGACTGTCTTTTATACAATCTATTGAGACACTCAATAAAGAAAGCTAAAACATTGAGCTATCATCAAAATAACTTCAGACTCTGCTTACCTCTCACACACCTGCAAGATATTATGACATAGAATCTGCCCATGTTTTTTATACTTGTTTAAAATGAAGCCAATGAATCAAGCCTATCACTGCTATTGCTTCTTAACTAATATAACCTTTGATTCTCTTTTATTTAGCACTACTAAAACCCACTTAATGTCTATGCTTCTGATTTTAATTGAATATTATGTTTGTTTCTTCTCAGCTGCCAGTTATTGCCAGAAAGCTCTTGTATCCTGGAGCAATGACCAAGTCTTGGTTAAAGTCAGTCAATGCAATGCACACCTTTTCACAGACTGTTGCTTTCTTGTCGTACTTGGTTGACTTGAATGATATCAATGTAAGTAACTACTTTTCTATTACCTTATTTATTTTTCTGTGCCTGGAGTATAAAACATTGCATAAAACTCACCTAGATTTACTAAATCAAAAATGTATGGAATAAATGACCTCACTCCTATAGAGCGATTTAGTTTTAATACTTTTTTCAATATACACAATTGAGGTGAGTTTTATGCAATGCTTTATACTAGGGGCACTGGTTACATATGATGTGCCTACTCACAAAATGATATTTTTCAGGATATTCTTGCCAAGAATATGACTCTCGAAAAGTTGTATGGCTGTGAGGAAAGGGCTATTTTAAAACATAACTTTTATTTCAACTGCTGGAATGAGTAGGTCCTTCTTATTTTATCTTATTTTACTGATTTTGTGAATATTTCCTCTATTTGTACCGTGTTTTTAGGTATCAAGTGCAAGGTGATATAGAACCCATTAAAGATGAATACATTGAAGCCCTCAAGGAGCATTATGGAGTCTCTGATAACATGATTCGCAAGCTGTGCAACAAGATAGAAGAAGCAAAAGCACTCCTGAATAATCCAAGGGTTCTGGAGGCCAAAAAACACGAGGAAGAAGTAAAGGCAAAGCATAAGAGTATGGAAGAACATGCTTGTGTCATTAGGGAGAGAAACGATACATTGGTTAAGGAGCTACAGCAGACCAAGCAAGTGCTGTCGGACAGCCAAGAAGAATTGAAAAAAACCAAGGAGATTGGCGCAACCTTAGAGTAAGTATTAAAATGGGGTCTATTTGTTTCCACGGTGACTTCAAATAAAGCCACTATTTTTTTGTCTTTATTTAATTAGAGCCAATAAAATTATGAGTCACTGGTTTTACATCTTTTCAATATTTAATGATAGTATTTTTTAAAGGCAAGAGATAAAAGCTTTACGCAGTAAGTTGGAAGTGCAAAAGATGTCAGTGAGAGACAGAGATGAACTGGCGGCTGAAGCAGAAAGAATAAATGCAGCCACTGATTCTAAACAGGTCCTCATCACAGACATGGAAAAGGTTAGTAGATTATTTATGTCTCAAACCACTGAATACTCTAATAAGCTATGTTATTTGTTTTTTATTTGTACTCTAAAGGCCTCTTATTATATTTTAAGATCAACAATCATATTGTGAATCATTCAATATTGCTTATCATTTACACAGATGGTATTCAAGCAAGATCTATGCCTCGCCAAGGCACAAAAGCAAGCTCTCATAACAAGTGTGGACGTGAATAGAGCTCTTGTATCAGTTGGGCTGGAGACTGGACATAACCTCACAAAGTATGTGATCGAGGAGAGAGAGCTGCTGGCAGGCAACACTCCTGAAGTCATCAGGAAGGCCCATGAGGCTCTGAAGCAACTTGCACAGGAGTGTGAAGCTCGGCTGCAGGAAGCCAAGCAAAACAAACAGACGTCCCGAGTGCATCTGATTCAAATCGAAATGGTAACTCAAATTTTACTTCATTCAATGTTTTTCTATTCCATTATTTCACTATCTTTTAAACCTTTTTCCACTCTCCTTCCTCCCGGGTGGCCGGTCATCATTCTTTGGGGAATCCGTTTGCCTGACATTCTGTGAACGTGTCCACTGTCCAGCCCTCCCCGACTTTTGCAGTCTTATGAAGGGGGAAATACTGCGTGTTTGGTGTATGCTGCACAGTTCATCATTCCACCATGTGCCCCACTCTTCTCCATTCTTAACTGTACCACATATTCAACAAAGAACTTTCCTTTCAAACACCATTAGTGCTTCAGCTGATAGAAACAGTGTTAATGCTTCAATGACTTGGTAAAATTATTTATTATTCTTTTAGGAGTCTGAAAGAGAATGCGTAGAAATGTTGAGGGTAGAGCTCAACCAAGCATCTAAGCAATCCAAGGAACTACAAGAGAGCAGCATCAAGGCTATGACAGCCCAGCAGGCCATTGCTCAAGAAGCCCGGGTCACTAAAGAAAAGGCTGCAAATGCTGCTAACAAAGCCCACCAGACACTGGAAGAAACACGACTTGAACTAGAGCAGTGGAAGGAGAGAGATATCAAGTAAACATGAATGTTCCACATCAAACTTAAATAATAATTTCATTTAAACCTCTTCATTTTTATGGATTCTTTATTTGAAGCAATTAAAAAATACTAGGGGCTACGCCCCTGGCTGCTACGCAGCCCAACCCCTTAACATTTGGAGAATGTGTATATTGCGCATAGTTTACTCACGTTAAAATTCGTAATATTAAAAAAACATGTAAAATAAAAACATGCAGTTTTTGTAAAAGAAAATTTAAATTTTGTAGGCTTTGATAAAATAAAATTTACGGAAGCTTACCATTCAAAAATTAAAAGACACAGGGATTATCCCGCATTGTAAACGGTTGTACATACTGTTATAGATACATCAATAGTGTATGCAAATCTTGATTTAATATCAATATTTCTATATTCTCATTTGCCCACCCTATGATCTGTCATTCATCGGGATTATCATGCACCGTAAATGGTTATAGATTTTATCAGAATAAGTTAATCGACACTGTTAGAAAATATCGATTCGATATAGGAAGGCACATCGATATATGAATGCCATTAAAAATATATCGGAAATCTGATAGATTGGTATGAAACTGAACCCCATGCTGTATACACCTAGTTCACTTTTGCCAATGCCACCCTGGCTTCCGGGAAGGGCGTAGGGCGGTTCGTGTGAGGTTTGTTTTTTGTGCACATGCAGTAAGTGTAAACACGATCGTGCTTGCTTGTAGGACTGCATGTAATATGAATCTTAAATGTACAATACCTTTGCAACTTTCGTTGAATCATATGTTGGCATGAGGCTGACCACCCTGTAAACAATGATTCACTTTGCGAATTTCACCCCTGTGTCAGGGAAGGTCGCCAAGAGTTGCAGGTCTTATGTTCATTAAAGATTGGGTTTCTATGTTGTTAGTCCACATCTAGCATTTGCAGGCGTGAACTTATAGGAACGGGTCTGCTTGTGGGAATGCATTTAATATGAATCTCAATTTAATATATCTTTGCAACTCAAATTATATAGACCTAAACTAAATAATTTCCTTGACTTATAGGTTAGTATGCGGCTGACCACCCATACTGTAAAAAATGGTTCACTTTGCAAATTTCACCTATTTTTGAGGGAAGTTCGGCAAGAGTTGCAGGGCGAATGTTAATTTGATATAAGGTTATTATGTTCTAAGTCATCATGGGGCATGTGTAAACGCGAACTTATACCTGTCTCATGGGAATGCATTTAATATGAATGTCAAATGTAATGTATTGTGCGACATAGATAATAGATTATATAGGTATTAGGTAGTAGGTATATCTCTCAAAAAGCTTGTACGTATTTGAAAATATTTGATGAGAAAAAATAATTACTGACAATTTTGTTGAAAAATTATATGCAAAATCTTCTTCTACCATGATCTGTATTTCTAAAAACTGGTTATTTATTAGAGAACGCAAAATAGATCGATGAATTGCATTCCTTTCAAATTTATTAAAAAAAAGGGACAAAGAAAAAAAAACAAAAAAAAAAAAACAAAAACAATCATTTCATCTCCAGGCCCGAACCCGGGTCCTTCTGCATCAAAGACGCGGACGTTACCGCTAGCCCACGACGCCCTTGCGGGGTAGTGAGAAAATTGTTGTACATATTCAGAACGTTTTTCCAGGCATATTTATTATCGTTTACTGTTATTTTCGCGAACTACATAATGTTCATCAGTTTTTTTTTGTCAAAAATTATATTTGTTATGAATTGAGTTAATGTTAAGCGCCTCTATGTTCTAATTTATGTACATAGTTTTGTATGTACAAAATATTTGTTTAAAAATAGGATAGCGCCTCTATATAATTACAGTTTCTATACATAAAATATGAGGTTTGTATTGTTTAAATAGATTTTATTTTCACACACTGCCGAGCAGCCGGTTTAGCGTAATCGGCTAACCCACCGGGTCGCTCGGCGACTCCGCCCGGGAGATGCGGGTTCGATTCTCGCGGCGAGACATTTTGAATGTTTAAAATTTGAAAGTCGAAGCGATTGACGACCAAGTAGGACATTATAATAAAGGATTCTTAATTTAAAGTGCGGATTGCTTACTCATGTTTTTGTTTTTATTTCATAGATGGCGCAACAAGCTGGAAGAGCTTCAGAATGAGGAATATTTGGTTCGAGAGAATTGCAAAAAGAGGGCAGAAGATCTTTTGCAAAAATATGTCACAATTGCACAGAGTTTACTTCCTAAAAATGTTGTTGAAAGTATTTAATTTTAGTTTGTTAAGGGACTTTTTGAAAAATCTCGCTAATTTGTCTTTTTAAGGATGTAAAAGGAAGATTATTTTTATGTAACCATTTTATTATTTAAGATTACTTACAAATAAAATTCTTTAAATCAGAGGGGTGTTTCTTTTTTACTAGCAAAGTATTTTTTTTAATACAAACTCAATGAAATTCATGGTAAAATATTTTTGACAGTGAAATGAAATGAACAATGAGGTTCCAACATTTTTGAACTTGGAAAATGTTATTTTTGTATGGGACTGCCATCCTTAGCAACCAATACCAAAATATTTATTTGACTTTTTCCTAGCAATCTGGCCAGGTCTATAATCTATAATCTAAGTTGCAAGGATATATTCATTCAAAGCTCTCAGATGTATGCCCACAAACACGTGTAGTTCGCGCTTACAAATGCTGATTGTGTACTTACAAATAAAATCCAAACCTCAAATGATCATAAGCCCTGCAACTCTTGCCGACATTCCCCGAAATAGGGGTGACATTGGCAAAGTGAACCATTTTTTACAGTATGGGTGGTCAGCCTCATACCAACCTATAAGTCAAGGAATACGAGTAATAAATAACATTTATTTAAAAAAAAAAACAACAAAATCTTAAAAATAAATCTACAAAAAAAGTCAAAAATTTATTATCCAAAAAATGTAGCCAACTAATAAACCAACATTACAAATCAGCATTGCAGATTAGCCAGGTGATGACACAATATCGTCTATGCCAATTTACGCGCGGACCTCAGAAAATTAATCATATAACTATTTTTTTGTTAAACAATGCTTTTTGTGAAAAATACATCAGGTGAATGTATAATCAAAGTACAACAATTTCACTTTTAAATCATAGAATGGAATATTTGGCCAGCAAATGTGTCTGAAATGAGATGTATGAGACTGCCGTCCTTGGCGAACAACAAATATTTTTTTACCAGGCCGGGTGACATCCACATTTGCAAAAATATTTATATTATATAAATAATACAACTAGAAAGTTGTGTCAATAGTTTTTGAAAGAAGACGTTTAGTTTATAAATCATAATAAGTTGTTTTTGTTTATTTAACTAGAACATGCCCTGAAAGCATCGATCTAAATAAAATATCCCTGAAAGAGTTTGTTTTGTAAAATATACAAAAAGGTAGGCTGGAAATACTTATTCTTCAAAATTATACACGTTTTTTCACATGGCATCCCGAAATCTGACAGGTCTTAGCTATAATATTATTAATGATAAAAATTATTGCGAAATGTCATTGGCAAACACAAAAACAGTCAAATCAATATTCATCTGAAAAAGTGAAAATATCTTTAAAATATCAAGCATAGAAACACAAACTAGTGACATGGCGAACTCAACAAAAGTTGAAGTTCAGAAGACAGTCGCGCGAGTCATGAATTTGAGAGTGGAAGACCATCAATCTGTGAATGATGCGCCCCAGAATATGCAGCCTTCAAACAGGCAGGGCCGTCAGGGGCGTAGCTCCGCAGAGGCTTCTGATGGCAACACAGATTCCCACGATGACATCTGCCGCCCCTCCAACTCACAATGTCCCCCAGTCTACAATTGGCAAGCTACCAAGACCACTCTAAAAGAGCGCCTGGCATTTCTCTTCAACAGTGAAATACTTAGTGATGTTCATTTTATCGTTGGGAAGGATACGCAACAGCAACGTATTCCTGCTCACAAGTTTGTGCTGTCAGTTGGCAGTGCTGTTTTTGACGCCATGTTTAATGGCAGCCTGGCAACACAGGCAGATGAAATTGACCTACCAGATGTGGAGCCTGCCGCTTTTTTGCATTTACTGAAGTTCCTTTACACAGACGAAGTCCAAATAGGACCGGAAACTGTGATGACCACCCTGTACACGGCAAAGAAATATGCTGTTTCTGCCCTGGAAGAGCATTGTGTTGATTTTTTGAAAAACAATCTAGGGAGTGATAATGCATTTCTGTTGTTGACGCAGGCAAAGCTGTTTGACGAGCCACAGTTGGCCGCCCTGTGCTTAGATGTAATAGACAAGAACACGGCTGATGCCTTAAATGCTGATGGCTTCACCGACATAGACCAGTCTACGCTGAATTCAGTCCTAGAAAGGTAACTATTTACTGTATCAATATCCAGAGGTATTGACCTTTAGAAATTTTACAAATGGTTGTTAAACGAACGCATAATAAATGAATGAGTGTTTATCTTTTATAATCATAGGTACTATGCCTTCATAAACTGGACACTGAACT
Organism: Agapetus fuscipes; assembly: GCA_951799405.1. Classification (NCBI taxonomy): domain Eukaryota; kingdom Metazoa; phylum Arthropoda; class Insecta; order Trichoptera; family Glossosomatidae; genus Agapetus; species Agapetus fuscipes. Next base: position 7,468,744 of record OX637337.1, on the reverse strand, counting down.
AGCATGACCAAAGCACTCTAAACATCTTAGAATAGAAAATTCCCCGCTGAATTATTTACGAAGCATGTTTCGAAGATGTTCCGGTCAAAATGTGCAAAGTCCGGTCAAGATTGACTGCATATCATTGGGTCACATCTTATCACTTATACTGTAAAAATTGGTTCACATTTGCCCATGTCAACGACGATAACACGGTAAACGATAACAAGGATAACCGGTTCTCATCAGTACCCTTAGTACGAGTTGCAAAACTTGAGAAAAGTAAAGTTGACGGAAAATATTAAAGCATGATTTCTCCCGAAACCTGCCATTTTTATTTCTTACACTTTGTGGACTTAGCAAAAAAGTTACAGTGATGAAGAAAATCAAGTTCAAACAAACAAAAACGGCAGATTTTGGGGGAAATCACTCTTTAATAATTGCCGTAAATTTTACATTACTCAAGTTTTGCAACTCGTACTAAGGGTACAGATCACCGAAGTTAAGCAACATTGGGCGCGGATGCTACTTGGATGGGTGACCGCTCAGGTACACCGCGTGTCGTTGGTACCTTGGACCGGTCCGTAGTCCAGTGGCAACACTTTGGACTCGTAAATGGAAGGTTGTGGATTCAAATCCCGGCGGAGCACAAAAAAATACCATTTATTTTTCTAAATATTATGCTCTTCGCTGGAAAAAAATCATAAAGCCTTTACCAAAGACTGGTCACTAAAAGGTCCATCCAGCCTTACAGCAACTAGGTCTTGCTTGAGTATTGGCGCTTTGTGGCGATGCCCAAGCTCGTACACCTCTGCGGCACTACAACAAGTGTCATAGACCCCTAGAGTCTCTAGAATCTAGGGAGTCTCCCGCACAGGATTTCTTAAAAAAAAAAATGACACTCATGTTTCAGGGAAAATTGGCAAGGGTTGCAGAGTTATGTTCAGTCGAGGCTTGGGCTTTATTTTGTATGTACACAAGCAACATACAAAACCACCAAATTACTTAAATAATAAAAATGACGGGATTTTGTATATTGCCTGCTACACTGGCCTGCGCACAGCATAGTAGGTACAGTCCTTGGGTAATCTCTGTCTGTGGCGCTTCGTAGGTACTTCATGAATAATTTGATAATTTCATATGTATGTTGTAGATACCTATCACTGGAACGCTGGTGTATATGTATGATATTGCTCATTATATGTTTTGTAAAATGTATAATAATTTGTCAGTTATTGCTTAAACTATGTTTCTTTATTATATGCTATGTACTTACCAGTGTTCTGTTTGGTGTCTCTAAAATAAATAAATTAAATAAATAACATGTGTAAGTAACATATGCTTGTAGGCATTAAGTAAATATGAATCTTAAATATCCCTGCAACTTAGATTAAAGATAGATCTGCCTGCTTGTTATGTTGATGAAAAACCATTGTAAACTATACTCCTCTTTAAAAATTTACTTGAAAAATAAATCAAGTGTTTTTTATACTTACATCAATATTTATTGGTGGAACAATATTACTATATTAGAATCTATTTATTGTATTCCCATTGATCTTTGTTTATTTTCAGAGATACACTGCGGATTAGAGAAGCCAAGATATTCTCTGCCGTGCTGAGATGGTCAGAAGCGGAGTGCACTCGGCGTCAGCTGCCCCTCAACCCCACAAACCAGCGGGCTGTGATTGGTCAGGCCTTCACCAATATCCGCTTCCCTCTCATGTCCGTCGAGGAGTTTGCCAGCGGTCCTGCTCAGAGTGGTCTGCTCTCCGACAGAGAGAGTGTGCAACTTTTTCTCTACTACATAGTCAATCCTAAACCAAACGTTGATTTCCTGGATCTACCACGATGCTGTATGACTGGAAAGGAACAAACTGTGCAAAGGTAAAATTCACCTATCAGTTGAAAAGAAGGTAGATTTGTGTGGTTTTCCATTGTAACACATATGTCACAGAATAAAATAGGTATGCTATGAAGAAATGAGACAAGATAACAGCAATACGTTAAACATAAATGCATGCGGCTAGAGGGACATTCACATTAGTAAGTTATAATAATAAAAAAGACAATATTTATAGCGCCGTTTTGTGATGAATCACTGCAAGGTTACTATTCAACCGTAAAATCCAGTTATAAATGGAAAGTAAAACTAAAAAGAATAAATCTTGTAGAATTTTCTGTCCATCAATAAAAAAACTCAATAACGGTTTCCTGGGAATTGATCGTAACCTACCTCACTGCTATCCTAGGACATTTGGGATTTGGCCCAGCAAACGGCTCTTTCTTAAATAGTCATCAATTGTAAAATTGGAACTATAGTTCATTTTTCAAGTGTTTTATGTAAAAAATTTTTAGGGAAATTCACGAAAAGCTGATGGATATGAATGAATTGAAAGAGGTATGCAAGGATCGGAAAAAGTGTAGGCAAGTCTTTAGAGTAGCATATATAGCAAAATGGCGACAGACTTACAGTTACAATTACAATGAGTTGATGACAATGATCACTCCAAGGGCACTGATCCATTCTATTGTTTTCTATACCTCTTCAGACTGAAGGCTATAAACTTGAACATGTTTTAATTTTAGATTCTTTAAAGGTTCCTTGACTTATAGGTTGGTATGCGGCTGACCACCCATACTGTGAACAAATGGTTCACTTTGCCAATGTCACCCCTGTCTCAGGGAAGGACGGCAAGAGTTGCAGGGCTTATGTTCATTTGAGATGGGTTCTTATAATGTAGGTCCACATGCGGCATGTGTTAGCGTGAAATTATACATGTCTGCTTGTGGGAATGCATTTGATATAAATCTTAAATGGTATATATCCTTGCAGCTTAGATTAGATTAGATTAGATTCTTAATATAATGCTGTCGAGTCCTGAAATTCTGCCTTTGAAATCCTAAAAAATGGGTAGTTACAGGAACCAACTGTTTATTATCTTTTAATTGTTTGTATATGATTTCAGATTTGTAAACACAGAATCCCGCTGGGGTTATAGTGGAACATCAGACAGAATAAGATTCACCGTTGATCAGAGGATCTTTGTAGTTGGTTTTGGACTGTATGGTTCATGTTTTGGATCATGCGACTATGAAGTCCAAATACAAGTATGCATCAAACAACGCACACCAACAAAATAGTTATAGCTCATCAACATGATCCTCGCCTAACAGATTTCTATTTATTTTTAGATAATACACACTGCCTCGAGAAAAGTATGTGGTTCAAATAACACGTCATTCAGCTGTGATGGATCTGATGATATATTTCGTGCAATGTTCAAAGATCCAATAGAAATAACACCTAATACTTCATACATTGCCAGCGCAACACTCAAGGTATTATATTTATTGATTTTTTTCTGCTATCTACTTTAGTAGATACCATTAACAGTCTCAACCATCCTTCTTTTATCTCTTGATGTATAAATAAAATCACCGACAGTGTCAATGTCTGCCTTTTGTTTATTTTTTCTTTGCCTTAATTTCACTAAAGTTAAGGCTGTTAAAATAATAATAAGTTCTTGATTTTTATAGCACATTCTCATAACTTATGGCGTGGGTCCTCAACCTCTCTCTAAATATTTGTTCCAGATTCATCTCGTGCAGGCCATCTGGATGGTTATTTCCATATTGTTGTAATCTTGAATGCTCTACCCAGGGCCGGCGCTAAGGTAGAGCGCGGTTGGTCGACCGCCCTGGGCGCCAAGATAAACATATAAAGGGGCGCCTTCAATACGCCCCTTTATATGTTTTTCGTATGGATTAAAATGGTGGATAAGGGGCGCCTTAGAAATCTCGCAGGGCGCTGGTAGTCCTAAAAACGTCACTGGCTCTACCCCCAAAAAAGCGTGCCACTAGGAGTAAATACATTTGACCTGTGTTGACCATTATCAACACATTTTATTCTTACAATCCTCTTCATTTTTCTGTAACAAACCGGTCTTGTAAAGTTTATTGTATGCATTTATGTACTCCATATTTAGGCATGATAAAAATCAAGGAACTGAAAAAACTCACAGCGCTCTTGTTGACACACTTAAGTTACACAAAAGACGTGATCCAAGCAGATCCATCTAAGTTTTGTTTTTTTGCAATGCTCACAGTTTTATATTTTCAGGGCACAGATTCATATTATGGAACAAAAGGGTTACGAAGAGTTGTTGCAGAATGTCCAAACGGAGATAAAGTGCTGTTTGAGTTTTCTTACGCTGCTGGCAACAATAATGGCACTTCAGCTGAAGATGGACAAATACCAGCTATCATATTCTACACATAAGTCATTAATTGTATTACAAATGTATGTAATGCAGCTCAGTATTATTTTATTTCTTTTAAATGCATAATATCCTTGGTTTTCCAGGAGAGAGAGTTGTATGGATTTTACTCTCTTGAAATGAATACAAGTTTGAAAAGACCTTTTCATTATCTAATATAATAAATTATACATGGCTTATATTTAAATGGAGTTGTGATAAATAGCCAGGAAAACGTTGTGATGTCACTCTGTCGGGTTGCTAATCTTCTTTTTGGTTTCTTAATACCCTAGTCAGTAGTCACTTATATTTGTGACGTTACCCCGCCAAGGGAAATTTGGAACGTTAGGACTCCATTGCATAACAATATATTATAACATGTGTTTTAGTCTGCTGTGTACAAGTCTGATTTTTTTACTTACTCATAAACTCTCTGAACGATTCTAAACCAGAATATGTTAACAATCTTCTTAAAAATGCATTGTTTTTATTTGAATTATAAAGCATAACAAAAAATATTACAAGTGTATGAAACACAACTTACTTAGATAGCAGAACTTACAGTAATTTTGTTAAAAATGTCCTGCTGTTTTATTGAAAAAAAAATATTTTGCACAAATATGAAAGATTGACACAGCTGTCAAAAATGGTAGACCTAAAATGAAATGCAATATCACTGGTAATGTTTGAGATTTAATATTATTTTATATCTTTGTATAGTATAAGTTTGTAATATGTACTATGTACACAAATTACATGTTACTGAAAAAAAAAATCTCTGTAAAATTCAGGTTTATTTCATTTAAAATAATCAAGATGTGGTCTTGAGCTGTGGGAAAATTAGTTGACTGAAAACAGCCTGAATGTGAAATCTTTGAAACTGGATATTTTATGGCTACTCTGCTGCATCCTTCCTTCCTCAGTCTAGTCCTGGACTTAGGCCTCCTCCAATCCTCCACATTTCTGTATATTCACTGCTGTGTTCAGCCATCCTCTACTTGCAGTTCCCTTGATGTCGTCCAGCCTCCTCAGTTGGGGTCTCCCCACTCCCCGCTTGGACATTCTGGGCCGCCACTGGACGACTCTGCTGCATACTATAATCCAGAGGTGCCCAAACGGTCGATCGCGGGAGGTTTTAAAGTCGATCGCCGAGGATAGCTAAAATTTTCAGTGAGCGACCTTAAAACATTAATTTTTTTGTAAAAGAAAATTTATTTTTGTATCAGTATTATTTTGATTTCTTTTCGTAATATTAGAGATAAAAAATTTAATACAAATTTGTCATTTTTTCACCCAATGATTTTTTTTTCTGATTAATATTTATACATTATGAATTATGAGTTATATTTGGTGGGCCAAACAGTTAAAATGTCAATCTTCTATTTATAAAATTATGCTTGACCGGTCCGTAGTAGTATTTCGGACTCTGAATCGGAAGGTTGTGGGTTCGATTCCCGGCGGAGCACAAAAAATATACCATTGATATATTCAAATTTGCTCTTCGTTGGGTTGAAAAATTCATAAACCTTTACCAATGACCGGTCGCCAAAGATCCATTCAGCCTTACAGAAACTGGGTCTTGCTTAAGAATTGGTGCTTTGTAGCGACGACGATCAAGCTCGTAAAAAGGTCGATAGCTCAATTGGTAGAATGCTTGCATTCCATGCTAAGAGCAAAGGTTCGATCTCAAGGTTTACTCAGCCTTCACAAGAAATGAGAACCAGCCCCCCGGGAGCTAGGAAACCCCCACTTCACATGAAATTGGTTGGTGTGAGGCCGGCCCCCTTACCTGTAAAAATAAATAGGTCCCAATTCGCCACATGCGACCTCTTCGGGAATAACGCAGACAAGAAGTTACACCATATGTTAGCTTAGTTGCGTGTTTTTTTTTTTGCTAGGTCGATCTCCTATTCAAAATTTTTGGCGAAGTCAATCTCCTCAAGAAAAAGTATGGGCACCCCTGCTATAATTTATAATCTAAGTTGCAAGGATATATTCATTTAAAGTTTTCAAATGCATGCCCACAAACAAACACGTGTAGTTCGCGCTTACACATGCTGATTGTGTAATTACAAATAAAATCCAAACCTCAAATGAAGAACACAAGCCCTTCTACTTTTGCCGACCTTCTCTGACACAGGGGTGACATTGGCAAAGTGAACCATTTTTTACAGTATGGGTTGTCAGCCTCATACCAACCTATACTCAAGGAATACTCTTTCTAAAATAATAAGTATATTTTCTTATTTTGTGTTTTATTCCTCATTACTAAAGGCTGTGCGTTATGACCCTTGTCGAAGATATTATTCTTCTCCCGGTCTCTCTTGACTGCGCTGCAAGCTGCACTCAACCCATTGAAATGCCTGCTGCTGGCTTCACTTGATCGGTCCATAATGTGGATAATCTTCCCCTCGGCCCTACCTCTCTTTTCCTCCATTCTACCAATCACAACCAGTCAATTCAGGCTATCATTGCGACAGACAAAACAAAACTGAAGAAGAATTTGTCATGTACACTTTTAAATTAGTATATTTTAGATTGATAAAATCCAATTTTAATGTATTTTTTTTCTTGTCAAATTTGAGCTCTATTGTGATTGTGATTTTCTAGTTTCTTTGAATGAAACTTCTAGTTTTATACGAGTAGATATAAGTAGAGTTTTAATCAATCAGAATTATTATTCACATGCACTTAGTGAAAATATTTATTTCTCAAAATTTATGTTAAGAATACTGCACAGGGTTTGGGCAAGTATTATCTTATTAGTTAGTCCTCGTATTATTATTCTTGCTTTCAAAGAACTTGTTTGTTGTAAAATCTAATGGAGAGCTTGATAAAATAATACAAAAATAATGTTTGGTGCGTTAGAATGTTTATTTTCTGTTTACCTGTAATAGTATTAAAATAGTATTAAATATAGTATTAAAGTAAATAAAATGAAAAAAATATTTCTTGTGCCAACTATTAGGTATAGAAAATATTCTTTTAGCACTGAACTAGACAAATATATGTGTATATTAAAGTATTAACAATTTTATGAAAAATTCAATGAATATATTACGTATGTCAGTTATAAATCGAGTTTAATTCTCTTTTGTCAAACTCATAATAATTTATACTTGATATAAATTATATTTAATAGTATAAATTTGTTATTTTTTGTTGAGTTATAAAAAATATACTTTCTAGCTATAAAAAATAAATAAATGGCCTCTTTTCCTGTCACCAGTATTGTTTCATTCACATCCCAAGTGGTTTTTCCATTTATCATATTTTTCTGATAAATGTTTTACCGATGGCTTGTTCTTCAAAAGAACAGCGTCAAGTTCTGCTTCCTTTATTGTTTTCTTCACATTTTTGGTCAATTCTGAAAGTATACAATAAATATTATGAAGTAAAATGATATTACTTTGTGACCCTTTAAATGAAATTCCTTGTATATTGATGAATGTAAGAGTTACCTTGGGAAAACATCAGTCTTCTTATAGAAGTCATGGCAGCTTCTTTACAAAGTATATGCAGATCTGAACCAGAGTATCCGTCAGTACTTTCAGATATTTTTTGTATAATTTCTGAAGTCACATCGAAGTTTGATGTATTGAAATTATTTTTGATTATTTCCTCTCTACACTTTTTGTCCGGCAGAGGGATGTAAATCCGTTTCTCCATTCTTCTAAGGAATGCTGCATCAATTTCCCTGTAAAACAAAACAAAAATATTTTCGTAACAAGTTTAAAATTTAAACTAGATTTCAGGCTATGGGGCCGTCCATAAATTACGTCATCGGCTTTGGCCAATTTTTGACCCCCCCCCCCCCCCCCTTGCAATCATCTTATGGTCATTATCTAAAGACCCCCCCCCCCCTCTTGCTGTAATAATGGATGAGCTTTATAATTAATAATGTTATATTACTTACATAATATTTTGTATATTTTGTAGAAATTGGTATTTACAAGAGCGTCGTCACTTTTGGTACTCGTACATCATTTGCCATCATCCGCAGACCAGACCTCCCCCCCCCCTTAATCCGAATGACGTAATATATGGACAGCCCCTATGTTTTTACAGTCACCTTACTCAAAATGAGTTGAAGTCGGGTTATAGCCGAGAGCTCATTTGATTCAGTACTAAGGCCTCATTTTTTTGTCCTTAATGTACTTAAAAGATAACTAATATCCAAGTGCTTATGTCCGGTCGATAGCTCAGTTGGTAGAGTGCTTGCATTCCATGCCGTGAGCTAGGGTTTGAATCCCACCGAGGGTGTCAGAAATGACTTCCCGTTTCGGTGTTATTTCAAACCTCAAAATAAAATACCGGCAAGGTTTACTCAGCCTTCACAAGAAATTAGTACCAGCCACCTCAAGAGCTGGGAAACCCCCACTTCTACTGAAGTGGTTGGCGTAAGGCCGGCCCCCTTACCTGTAAAAATAAAAAGGTTCAACTCGCCACATGCGACCCCTTCGGGGATAACGCGACAAGAAGTTACACTATATGTTTAGCTTAGTTGCGTTGCGTATGAAACTAAAAGTAGGATTATAAAGCAAACATATGTTTTATTGTTTTTTATTATAACGTCTTCATAATTATGCATAATATGTACAAAGGAATAAACTTGGGGAGTGAGCTACAGAACATTATTCCAAGATCTAAAGTATGAGCTCGTAGCTCATGCATGCCACTTCTTATTCGCACCTATAGAGCACAGCGACTAGCAGAGATATGCACCTATGTATCAACTTTGTTACTGATCTTTAAATGTTGCAACAAGGATTCCTTTTTAGAGCTAGGAGGCTTTGTGATCATAAGTCACTCAACAATTTTTCAGGAAGGGCTAGACGGTTTGTATATGATTGAGAGTATTTAAAGTTACCATGGTAAGTTTGATGTTGCCAGAAGTAATATTTCTTGTGAGTTTCTTCCCAGGCCGTCCAACTCCATCAGAATTTGACTCTTCATACGCCGAGTAGCTTCATGCTCTGTTGGGCAATCTCTACTGGAAGCCAGCGCCTCCACTTCATCCAGGAATATTATAGATGGAGCAAAGAATCTCGCTAAATCAAACAATATCTGAAATGTAAAAAGAAACAATGTTTACAATCACCTCATACTCTGATAGCTCAGTTGGTGAAATGTTTGTGCTGAAAACCAGAGAGCTTGGGTTCCAATCTATGGCCGCAGTACCTACCAACAAGGGTTAATCAGCTTTCATAAGAAATGAGAATCTTTTCTCCAAAGTGCAAGGAATAATCTACTTCAAATTAAAGAGCTTATTGGTTATATTGGTGATTTCATAGATAATGGAATTGGTGCGCCAGTTCCATTATCTATGAAAATCTATTTGGACTTTTTAAAATACTTATCTGACAGCATTTAAAAATAAGGCTGGGATTGAAGACAAATGTATTGGAGAGATGCTACAGTGAAATAGTGCCTTTGCAGAGATTTAACCAAACGGCACTTAAAAAATCTAAAATCTAAGCTGCAAAGATATGTATCATTTGAGATTCATATTAAATGCATTCCCACTAGCAGACACACATAATTTTGAGCTCACACATGCCGCATGTGGACTTACAATATAAAAACCCATTCTCAAATGAACATAAGCCCTGCAACTCTTTCTGACCTTCCCTGAAACAGGGGTGACATTGGCAAAGTGAACCATTTTTTACAGTATGGGTGGTCAGCCTCATACCAACCTATAAGTCAAGGAATAAATAACTTAAAATGCTCAATATTATTATTATTGAGTATAATTTAAGATATAATAAGATTGTAATATTGCGTTCTATGGGATATTGAACTGCCTACCTTTTAGTCAATAGCTTAAGTTAGTACTTAGTTACTAGACATCTTTCAGACTTTTTATTATAATTATCTTGAATGTATGTTTCTCTATACCTTGACATTTTTCTCAGACTCTCCTTTCCATTTACTCAGTATAGTGCTCGGGGAGACATTAAAGAATGTTCGGTGAGACTCATGAGCCAGAGCTTTAGCCAAGAGAGTCTTCCCTGTTCCTGGTGGCCCATACAGCAGTATGCCCGTCCAAGCAGACGTGAGACCTTGAAACAGCCATGGATATTTAATTGAATAAATAGCGGCCTCTTTCAAGGACTGCTTTGCATTCTCAAGTCCTATCACTTGCTCCCATGTATTTTTTTCTATGTCTGAATACATTGTTGATTGATAAATAAATTCAGCCAACGGTCGGAGCTCCAATGGCAATTTAGTACAAAATGTAGACAATAATCTGCTTTCTGGCAGCTTTTCATCAGTCTTTAAATTAACCTTGTTCAGTTTATTTGAGTCCTGTAAAAAGTTTATTAATTTTGTGTAAATAGTGTGAATGTTTATTATAAAATATGTTGTGTAGTTAATGTGTGCGCACCATATTCAGCTGTGTAATTGTCAAGGAAGCTTCAGAAATTACTTCACTTTCTTTTTTTGGCTTAGAAGGAGTCTCGTTCACATCAGTTGGTGGCTTTGTGATTTTAGCTGAAGTTTTTCTCACTGGCTCTTGAGGAATGATGTCTCTTTTTTTGCAAATTGTCGGATATTTATTAAATTTCAAATAATGATAGCTAGAATATTCTTGAACAATCATTTCTAGATCAACATTATCGCACACTTGGTATTCCTTGGTCACCGGTGCTTCTGTCATCAGACTCTCCATTGTTTGAAACAGTCCTTGGTCTTGTAGAAAGTTTATAATGAGTTGGATGATGCATCTTTTTCTCCATCTTGCTGCATCCTTTTGCTGAAATAATAACTGTTTGTTAACACTTTATTTTTAGATAATAAACTTTATACAGTGAAAGTTTTTTTTAGATTTCACCGGGCTTCCATTTTTATAATTTCACACTTCTGATATAACTTAAAGCACTCTTTTAAGTACATATAAAATTTTCAGGATGCATGTAAAATAGGCTTTAAGGTTGGCCCATCGAATGAAAATGTTTTCAGTTTCGGCCAATTTATACAAAAGGATGAACATGCCTACTATACTACATATTATACCAAAACAACAAATACTACAATACCTAAATAAAATACCATGTTCCCAAAAAAGGGGAAAAAGATTTCAAAAGTGGTAAGAAAAGATAAGCGGAGGTAAAAAATCGTAAGAAAAAAGATGAGCAGAAGTATAAATAGTGAGAAAAAATGGAAGAATTGGTAAGAAAAAGCGTGAGCAGAGGTTAGAAGAGATAAGAGGGAAGAAGTTATTAGAAAAAGGGTACAAATAAATAAAAATTCATAAGGGTAAGAGGTGAGATAAAAATACGAACAGGTAGAAGAAATAAAAAAGAGTAAGAATATCTAAGAAGTAGTAAGAAGAGGTAAGGAAACCACTTACCGTATTTACATTTTTAGGGGCGTTTGGCGTTGAATAAAAACATATATCCATGGTCTTTAAATCCTCTTTTCGAGACTGCTATTTATTTGGTTATCAACCTGTACAAATGCGCATAATTTTTAATTGAAAATATTTCGAAACCATGTTAGAAACAGTTTTTTTTTGTGCTGTAGTGATTTTGTACCTAACAGGACTGTTGATTTTGAATTTTAGAATGCTGCTTCTTTTGTTCCCAAAAACAATAGCTTGGAAAAAAGAATAAAATTTGCGTGTAAGAAAAGGGCATGCAAGAGTTTTATTTAATAACACCCAACACTCAAAGACCTTTACATTGGTGACCCCGACGTGATTAAACAGTTAAAAAGGGTGTTATTCCAATTAAATTGTGTTCCAACCAAGTGTCAACAAGTTTTCACCAAAAATAGTGAAATTACAATGAAAGCCAAAGTGCGCATCAAAATGCCGCCAACCCGGCGTAACGACGTCGGTCTATGGACCACACAAACAACCTGAGAGTGCACACTAACCCTCACCCCGCTGCAGCCGACTCCCCAATACCTCCCAGCGCAACTAGGCACTGGAGGATCGGACGTCGCTCAACAAAGCTGCCCAGCGGGACCACCATGCTGCACTGCCGAACAACGGCACAGCAACCACCATGCTGCAACCAACAGCAACTGCTGCAACAAGCAGCAACCCGCCGAACTACGGCACAACAACTGCTGCAACAAGCAGCAACCCGCCAAACTATGGCACAGCAACTGCTGCAACAAGCAGCAACCCGCCGAACTACGGCACAGCAACTGCTGCAACAAGCAGCAACCCGCCAAACTATGGCACAGCAACTGCTGCAACAAGCAGCAACCCGCCAAACTATGGCACAGCAACTCCCGCTGCAGCCGACTCCTCAATTCCAACCAGTGCAACAAGGCCCTGGAGGTTTGAATGTCGCCCAACATAGCTGCCCAGCACAACTAACAACAACCGCTGAACTACAGCACAACCAATCGCCGAACAACGGCACAGAAAACACTGCTGCAACAAGCAGCAAACACCGAACAACGGCACAAGATCTGGCCGACGAGTCCACTTTCCAGACAGATTCTACTAAAAACCTGAGAGAATATCAAGACTCACCGATCACCACCTTCATCGCATCTGCCCTTGGCAAATGCTGGAGGGGACCTCTGTAGTGATTTTGTACCTAACAGGACTGTTGATTTTGAATTTTAGAATGCTGCTTCTTTTGTTCCCAAAAACAATAGCTTGGAAAAAAGAATAAAATTTGCGTGTAAGAAAAGGGCATGCAAGAGTTTTATTTAATAACACCCAACACTCAAAGACCTTTACAGTGCCTATACTCACACAATCACAAATTACTAAATATCTTGAGATTTTTTAGCTATTCATGTCCTGCGATAGGAATGTAATGACTAATTTATAGCAATAACAAGAATCGTTGCCATGACAACACAATGTTACCAAGCATTACCAAAGATCAAATAGGGGTGGAAAGTTTCCATTCGAAACGAATAATAATAAGATTAGGATGTTTGTAGGAGTTAGTTGAGCCAAGTAGTTGATCCCAACAGTTCAGGTGCGCCTGATTTTCCGCAAGCCACTCAGCTCATCGAAAAACCGGAAAAATTAAATGAGATCCGCACATTTAAAACATCGAAAATGTTGTGACGTCACATGTCCGGGTTGCTAGGGCAAAAACTAACACAGTTTTTATTGGTCATCAAGGTCCCTAGTTACACTAACGTGCGACGTTTGCCCGCCAAGTAAAAATCTAATTTAGAACGTTCACGGGAAAAACCTTCAGACTCCATTTTCTAAATAATTATTAATAGGTGTACGTGTCCTTAGCAACCAATAACAACATTTTAGTCGGCCTTTTTTCTAGCAACCTCGCTGTGTAACGTCACATTTTTTGTTTGTGAAACTTGTGAGGAATCCATTAGAAAAAGAGCATTTTACTTACCCGTGTATTTTTACACCAATTTCATTTTTTACTTTTTGATCAAGGCTATTTTTTTGACTGTATATAAGTACCTACTTAGGTAAATTATTTTTATTTTTCTCTTTTGCAAATTCAAGAAGCCTTCCATTCATGATGAAGCTTATTTTATGCAACTTTCTCCAAACGATTTTCTCTTTCCTTTTTTACAAATCCATTCCGGCTTAACGCCTTTTGTGTCCCACTAGCCGAGTCATGATCTTTTGATGTCCTAGAAATAAAGAACAAAGCGTTTTCAATATAATAGATTGTAAAAGATGAACGATGTCTCAAATTATTGGATTAACGTGATTAAAAATAGAAACACAAACCATTTTTTTTTAAATTTAAATTCTCTATATCTTTTAATATTAAAAATGCTACCCTGTAATGTTTATAATATGTCAATTTATTTTACCCTTAGTACGAGTTGCAAAACTTGAGTAATGTAAAGTCACTGTAACTCTTTTGCTAAGACCACACAAAGTGTACGAAACAAAAACGGCAGATTTTGGGAGAAATCACGCTTTAATATTTTCCGTAAACTTTACTTCTCTCAAGTTTTGCAACTCGTACTAAGGGTACGATCACATATTGCAGCCCTCTTGTTACTACGCCGGAATAAAGTTTATTATTAAACAATAAAATGCACAATTCCATCGACAGCAAAATTGTGACGTCACGCAATAGGATTGCTATGGGAAAAGAAGAGGCAAGGAAACCACTTACCGTATTTACATTTTTAGGGGCGTTTGGCGTTGAATAAAAACATATATCCATGGTCTTTAAATCCTCTTTTCGAGACTGCTATTTATTTGGTTATCAACCTGTACAAATGCGCATAATTTTTAATTGAAAATATTTTGAAACCATGTTTGAAACAGTCTTTTTTTGTGCCTATACTCACACAATCACAAATTACTTACTAAATATCTTGAGATTTTTTAATAAAATTTAAAAAGACTAAATATTTTGTTATTGGTTGCCAAGGACACATTTCACATAGATTTGTGACGTTTGCCCGTCGAGAAAAAAACTCATTTCAAATTTTGTAGTAGGTACTCAGTCCATTATCGAGAATTCAACAACATTCAGTATAACTGGTACTGTAGGACCATGTCTGTAGTTTAATGGTTAACGCCACAGAGTATAACGCTTCAGACTCGTGATTGGAAGATAGTACTCGTATATATGTTCGATTCATGGGGGAGCATAAAAATAAATAAATAAAAACAAAACAAATAATATGCTCTTCGCTGGGTTAAAAAATTAATCTGCTTTTACCAAAGACCGGTCACTATAAGACCTATAAATTAGGGATGGGCCGAAGTTCGTATCACATTTTGTTTAACCAAATTTCGGCAGCTTGAACCGAACTACGGAATTCGGCCGAAATTCGGTTCAAATGCCGAACATTCGGTATAAGAAAAAGTAAAACAAATACCTACTTGCACAATTTTGACTGTTATAATTGGATATCAGAGTCTGTTTATAGCCGCAAAATAAAAATTAAGTCTTTATATACTCACTCATGATCATTTCTTTTAGTAGGAACAAGTGAAAATTAACTTACAATGTGATAAAAATGCAATCTTCTTCTACTCCGCTATGACGATATCAGATTGAAACAAAAATTAAATAAATTCAGTATTTTTCTAACAAATAACAGTAACTAGAAACTATAATGCGTAATTTTTTTTACTGAACCGAAGTTCGGCCGAACTTAATAAACGTTTTTTTTTTATTTTAACCGAATTTTCGGCCGAAGTTCGTATTCGGTTCAAACCACCTTCGGCCCATCCCTACTATAAATGTAGATAGACCATCTAGCCTTACAGCAACTGGGTCTTCCCAAGTCTTCTTCCGGTCACTTTCCAAGTCACTTTAGTCGTCCTAAGTTGTGAATATTGTTTTTAGGTCTTATAAGGCTCCTAGAAAGGTTAATGCTTTGCTCTTTGGTCATATAAATGGCTTGAGAATAACTTATAAGTCCAAAAACCAACTGGTTATTAGTGGCTTGAAAATTGGCGCTTTCTAAACCGAGGAACAAGTTCGCAGAGGGCCCTTGAGGTCAAAAATAGCATTCACTAAACAAAATCATCCTAATATATTATACTTGATACACAAAAGTAAGTATGTACGTTAAACATAGGAGTATTTTTTAAACACAAGAAATTTTTAAATCTCGCAAATTGGAAGTAAGATAAGAAGAACATTTTTCAGTTTGTAATTGTACCCTTGAGAGATTCATAATCTGTGAATAATTTATTCTGTAGACTCTCTTGCGGAAAATGAACCAATGGCGTAGCAACTGTTTTTTTGCCTTTTGGAAAAAATAAAAGTTACAAAGGTCAAATCATTAGGTACTGTTGGGTCTGCGGAAAGGAGTTATTGTTCAAAAAACGAGGTCCGCACAAAAAATAATTGTGACGTCAAACGGCTGGGTGTAAATCGTTTTTTTTTTTTTAATTGTGATAGTCGTAGCTTGTCCGGTTGATAGCTCAGTTGGTAGAGTGCTTGCATTCCATGCCGTGAGCTCGGGGAGCTGGGAAACCCCACTTCAACTGAAGTGGTTGGCGTAAGGCCCTTACCTGTAAAAATAAATAGGTTCAACTCGCCACATGGGACCCCTTCAGAGATAACGCGGTAAGAAGTTACACTATATGTGTAGCTTAGTTGCGTTTTGCGTAGTTAAGCATGTACTTTAGTTACATAGGTTTGTGTCGTTTGTCCGCCGAGAAAAGTATAAATTTGGAGCATCCGTGCCGAAACGGCTCTGAGTATATTGGACCATGTGTTTTTTTTAAGATCTATCAAAAATAATATAAAGATAGGTGCATAAAAAGTACGAAATAATTTATTTATTATTAAAAAAAAGCCCTAAAATCTTTAAAATACATTCCTCTGAAAAAAGATTTAAAGTGCAATTTTATTCAGCGCATCGTTTGAACATTGAAAACATGAAATCTATTACAGTAGACTGTAGAGTGTAGAGAAAACAGAATTTCCCAGCTTTTTCTTTGTTAGGAATCATCCAATAGGAACAGAGTGCATTAATAAAAATAGAATTTTTCTATCCCAAAATAGCTTCGTAAGTGGGTTATGTTGTGTAACATTATAATCTATATGACTACATCATTGTGCAATGTCACACTGTCTACCACAAAAATATAATAAAAAATAAACATTTTCTATCGCATTATAATATTAAAAGTTAATTTTAGTTGATGCCATGAGCGCATCTAATTTCCGAAATACAAGTTGGTGTGTTATACCGAAGCTCGAGTTGAAAAACTTGATTTCAACTATAGAAAAATGAATGGAAATGAATTAGTGCGCACAGTGAATGTTTTAGTTTTCATACGTTTCTGGTCGAAACGCTATGATTGAGTGTAAACGGAATATTTTGCTGTGGAAAATGAGAAAGCGGTAGGGGTGGTTGGGGGTTCGAGGGGGAATGCCGCAGTCCGCACTCTGTGTAGGGTAGTAGGTAGCGTTCCCTCTACGGCAGTAGTTCGTAACCAATGGTCCGTGATGCGCCTTTACAAACCATTCGTCGCAAGGGAGGATCTGATTTTCGCTTCCAGACGACGAAAGGTTTTTGTACTCTTCCATGTTTGAGCAACCCATTGAAAGCATTGCTTGGTATTAATTATGCATGTGATCAGGGAAACTGACTTAAAATATTTTGAAATATATTCTTGGGGTCAGTTTTAATGCAGTTTCATTGAGTTTCCCTTTCCACGTAGATTATTTAATGACTCACAGGGCTTCAAATGGGTTATGGGTGTGAAAGAGTACAAAAACGATAGCAAAAATAAAATGGAGACTTTGTCACCAGTTAACTAAAAACAGATTCATCCTTTCGACCTATTGCTGCCTTTCCCTGAAACGGGAATGGTATCCCGCAACTCTTGCCGACCTTCCCTGAAACAGGGGTGACATTGACAAAGGTGAACCAATTTTAACAGTGTGGGATGCTAATCTCATAAATATCTTTCAAAGTGATCAAAGTGGTTCCTGGTCCAAAGATAAGTGAAACTGGTAACTAGTCAAAAGAAAAGTCTAGGTGGGCCCCGGTCAAAATAAAAGTCTAGGTGGACCCTGATGGTCAATACAAAAGTCAAAGCGCTCCTAGATCAAAAGAAAAGTGTAGGTGGTCCCTGCCCCCTGGTTCAGAAAGGGTTAGCCACCACTGTTGTACAGCCTACAGTATAATATAGTGGAGAGGGGTGCTGGTGTGCGTTGGTGTGCGCCGCATAGGATCGCCACGGCTACTCCACACTCTGCTTCTGTCGTTTGACAGGTCGCAGATCCGCTCCGAGAGTCCTTCTTGAGGAAGACATGCCTCCTAATCTCATGTCCCCACCGTGAACACAAGCGACTCAGTATTCCGCGTTGAGTGCCAAGCCGAACGTCCGGGTGGCAATACGTCCGTGCCTTACTAATATTGTTTCCACGCGTCGACATGACGTTTAGTTTCGTTTCCTCAGCTGCTTTTGTAGTGGTGCTCGTCGGGATAGTAGGTGAGTGTGTCATCCCTTATTGTGGACGGTAAACCATCACATTTTTCATACGTAAATACTTCAATTCACTCAATTTTAAAATCCTGAAATGCATGTTATATGGAACATACGGAAATTGGTATGAACCAATTAAATTACCATAGTGCCTACAGTGTGTGGATTATATAGATTTACAATTCAATCTTCAAGGTGCTTACACATACCTTTTTAGTAACGAAATATTTTTGTATAAACTGTAAAAAGTGGATTTTTCTGATTGAATTACTAATTTTATTCTTAAATAATGTAGGTAGGTAGGTACTACTTCTTAGCATTGTCTGAAAATTTTCAGAGAACAATACAATAGCTTTTAAAAAATAAAGCTTATATTTTTTTGATGTTAAAAATACTAATAAATAGTAAATATAGATCGGTAACATTTTGTTTTGAATGGGCAACTGCATAGGTACCCTTGACCCTGGAAATCAAAATCCGTGACATATCCAGGTACAATTAATCTGATGAACCCAATCTTCTAGTACAAAATTGAAATTAATAAAAAATAATTATAAAAAATCAAACACTTGTTCCTTGACTTATAGGTTGGTATGCGGCTGACCACCCATGCTGTAAAAATGGTTCACTTTGCCAGTGTCACCCCTGTCTCAGGGAAGGACGGCAAGAGTTGCAGGGTGTATGTCCATTTGAGATTTGGTTTTTATGTTGTAGGTTCACATGAGGCATGTGCAAGCGCGAACTTGTACGTGTCTGGTTGTGAGAATGCATGTAATGTGAATCTCCAATGTAACAAATCCTTGCACCTTAGATTAGATTAGATTAGAAACACTGTATTATCATTTATCACCCATTTTATTTTTCATGTAGGTATAGGTGGATCTTAAATAAAATAGAAAAAACCTACCTGTATGGCACATCTACATACATCTAAGTTGCAAAGATAGGTATCATTTGAGATTCATATTAAATGCATTCCCACAAGCAGACACGCATAATTTCGCGCTCATGCCGCATGTGGACCTACAATATAAAAACCAAATCTCAAATGAACATAAGCCCTGCAACTCTTTCCGACCTTCCCTGAAACAGGGGTGACATTGGCAAAGTGAACCATTTTTTACAGTATGGGTGGTCAGCCTCATACCAACCTATAAGTCAAGGAAATATACCTACATACTTAGATATATTTTGACTTTTCAGGAAAATTTTATAAGAACCTTGTTACATTTCCATAAACCTTTAGCTTCTATAATATTTTCAAAAATAGTGAACAAAAAAATATTAAACAAAGATACATGAAAAATGCAGCTCAAAATCAATAAGTACCCTGTACCTATTAATAATATTTTCATCACTGAAAGAAATTTACACATATTGTCGGATTTTTTCTTTGTTTGGCTCTTTGTATGTAATTCTCTTCATTCATAAAATATAATAAAACCCTTTTGTCTTCAAGTGATTACAATACTGGAATTTAATAGAATATTTGAATTTGAGGGAATATAATTATTTGATGTCACCTGCCTGGGCTAAAGGCAGTAAGTACGTAGATACAGAGCATTATAATTTCAACACAATATTATGTAAAAAAAACTAATCTACACAAACAGTGTAACTTCTTGCAGCTGAAGTTTTTCAACTTCAATGGCTGAAAAATAAGAAAGTGGCCGTGAGTGCGTGGACTTCCAGGACAACAACATCGCCCATGGCCTATCGTATGTACCGGGCTGGAGGTGTGCTTCCTGTGTGTATGCTATAATTGTATGTGTGTGTTTCAGGATGCCTGGAGTAGGAGTGCGTGCACTTACAGGGCAACAACATCGCCCATGGCCTATTGTACGTACCGGGCTGGAGGTGTGCTATAATTGTATGTGTGTGTTTCAGGATGCCTAGAGGAGGAGTGTGTGGACTTCCAGGGCAACAACATCGCCCACGGCCTACTGTACGTGCCGGGGCCCGGGGTGTGCTCCCTGTGTGTGTGCTACCACTCTGAGCCCATGTGGTGCAAGGCCATCTATTGCGATGCCCCCTATGTAAATATTAACAAACAATAATAATCCATTTTGTTTTTTTAAATAAATTTATGAAGAGGGATGTAATTCACTTGCACCAACCTATTTTTGCCTGGCCAGAAACAGTTGATGATGATGATTTGTAGAGCACCGTTTCGTGACCACTGTCACTGCAAGGGCGCTTTCAGCCTTGACGGGAGTTATTATAATAATAATTCCCTACATACATTTCAAACAATCTAGAGGTCTATGACACTTGTTGTAACGCCGCAAAGGTGTTGGTGACGTGGCGGTTGATGTCTTGATCCCTCGTAGCAGGGCTGTATGCTGTTTAGTGTTGTTTTGAGACACTGAAAGGAAGTGACTATTGATATTGATTTTGAATAGGACAGGATTAAATTGGGATGGGAACACAGATACCGGTAACTCGTTCCATAAACGGGCAGTTTAGCAAAGAAATGAGTCTTGAAAACACCAAGTTCTCATAGTTTTGATATTGATTGAAAAGGGAGGAATGTTAGCCGTTCTACGAGTTGCTCTTGTTAAGAAGAGAGGAGGAGGTATAAGTGATAATATTTCCTCAGAACAGATGCCGTTGTAGTACCTATATAAGAGGCTAAGCATTCCAACAGTCCTTCTGTGCATGAGGGAATGAAGGTTGGCTGTGAGGGTACCTTCTGAAATATTTATATTGTTTTACATGAATGGTGTATTTTGAATTCATAAATAAACAGTTCATATACTTAAATAGATTGTCATTAATTACTAATTACATTTTGTAATATTTTTGTTATTCGCTATTGATAACCTTTACAAGATTATGTAAATTTCAAATTATTGGAGTTGCTCTTATCAATTAATAATAATTAAGGAAACGTGATCAATGACATTGGTAGGTTGTACAATTATTTTAAACTGCGCCTGATTTAGTACTGCTTGCTCAAATTATAATCAAATATTAAACTATTATCATAAAGATCATCTATGTTTTCAAATTGACGGTTGATGGTTCAAATTTCATACAGCGCTTTTATCAAACAGCAAAACCATGGCTCATCCGTAGCCTACAGTGAATTTTCCGTACAAAAAAAACATGATCTGTAAATCAGCCATGGATCAAATGTTTTGTGAATAGCACTGAATTTTTCCACACTGATTCCACAACTTACTAGATATGTTTAAACAAGGATAAAAAAAATCAAAAGTTTCAAATCATTCACTAAATTTACCATTTTGACTTTTCCAAACATAGGACAGAAAAGCTTTTCTCTATAAGTGATCAAAAAGTGACATCTTTGGGGAGTTATCTGAATGAATATAAATTTCCATTAGGAATAATGAAGATTTTTACTTTACATACAAATTACTAAATGAGGAATAGTTACTTGATGCTCTTTTTAATAAGAAGTGCATATCTAAAACAAGAGAACTTTATAAAATAGGATCTGGACATCAAATAGAGCCGGCACATACTCCAGAGACTAAAATATTACAAGGGTGTATGGTTAGGGCAATGGCTCTTGTATATTTTTGTCAGCCAAGAAAAACATCTAATCTAATCTAAGCTGCAAAGATATATATCATTTAAGATTTATATTAAATGCATTCCCACAAGTAGACATGTATAATTTTGCGCTAACACATGCCGCATGTGGACCTACAATATAAAAACCGAATCTCAAATGAACATAAGCCCTGCTCAATGCATGAACATAAGCTAAACTCTAGCCGTCCTTCCCTGAAACAGGGGTGACATTGGCAAAGTGAACCATTTTTTACAGTATGGGTGGTCAGCCGCGTACCAACCTATAAGTCAAGGAACATACATGACAAATTACAATTTTTTAAATCAATAAATAATAATATATACATGGACATCAAAATAACTAAAACATAAAAAATTTCACTTTATCTACTTATGTTATTTAGAATTTTGTGTCAAATATATTGACAAACAAACAGCAATTTTCATAAGGGCTTAAATAATATTGTCATCTAAGTATTTATTTTGTTCTAAAGTTCTAATATAATATTTTCCAGTTTTGCAAAAAGTTCCGAGTGGGTGAGAGATGCTGTGAGTTTGAATGCCTTGATCCTCCGGGAGAAGATTCAAGATACCAAGAGAGACTGAGGCTGCGGGCTCAGATCTTGGCTGGAAACTCTTCAGCCGTCTCCAACTTCCTGCATCCATCACTCAAGCTATCCTCAGCAATGTCTTTTCTGTATTTTGCTGCTACAAGGTTATACTGAGTTATTTGGAACCAATTACTTAGAGCCAGAATCTCTGTTAATTTATAATTCTTCTGTGTTGTTTGTGGTATCTTTATTGTCACAGGATTTTCTGGTTTACTTATTACCATTCAAGTAACACACCTTTTCTGAGATGAATATCACCATAATAATCCTTTTTAATGAATTGATCACCATGATTCTTACTATGTGGAAATATTTTAGAGGACTCATATTTTTTCTTTCATTCTATAGATAAATGTAGTTACCTAAGTACTTATTTATTTATTGACACATTTTACAGAAAGTTTGTCAACAATATTTTTTCTGATATAGGGATTGTGATCTGCCATCACCTTTTATATTAAATTAAATCAAAATTTATTTTGATTGAGGCGAATGGAAGCATAGGAACGTACCCACTAATAGGAAAAATAATGCCTTCTACTTTTTAACATTTATGTGTTCTTCTTTATCCTTTGATGATGACAGATTTTCCTTGTCATTGGCTTTCATCTTCAACAAAACCTCTTTATTATCTTGGGCAGAATAGAACATTTATCATTTATGTTAAAAAAAACATGAAATTAGCTTTTTCCTAACACATGTTTTACCTAATATCGAACCTTCAATGATCAAATATAAAATATCTGTTTATCAAAGTAAAGCGAAGCATTCTTATTGATTTTACTGTTATCTCTGGTTCTCTTTTTTAATACCACTGATTTCTTTAATATCATAGAATAAAGGCACCATTATGTCATATAATAAAGACAAACACTTTATTAACAAAACATACTTTGTCAAATCCAATAGAGTGCGGAATCAGATGGTTGTTTTTTCCAGAATGCAATCTTTATAGTTTACTTTTAGGTCCTGGTTCCCACATGCGACCCGCATGGGGATAACGTGGCAAGAAGTTACACTATATGTGTAGCTTAGTTGCGTAGTTCTGAACGCTCCTCATGCAGTAAGCAGCCAGTATAACATATGACTTATGAAAGCAATCGTTGGAATGCGCTTGATTGAACTTCAGGCCATTGGCTACACTTGCATCAGTGGCGTGCCTACGGTTTCTGCCATGCGCATGCTGGATAATTAAAGTTGCACCAAATCACAAATAATAAATCTAACCCCTTTGTTTCTTTCCTCAGTGTTTCTTAATCTCTTCAGACTTCGATTTTGGATTAATTAATAAATCTTTACATACTTAAGATCCTTACTGAGTACAACTATATTTTCACAGGAACTCATTGTATATTATAAAAACCGGATCCTCGATCGCAAACAAGCAATAAGTTATTTATTATGATATTCGAACCTGACGCGACAGTGTTTTCAAAACACAATACATAAGTCATTCATAAATCTGTAAACAGCTTCAGTCTGGAATCGTAAAATTTAATGGACCAAAAGCTTAGCTTATATGAATATTATTGTCATGCGTACTCCAAGCCACAACTCCAAGCAATATCTGTGAATGTGTGTTTTCATTTAGAATTAAAAGGGCTTAAGCGACTAGCTTCATACAAACTTACAGAGGTCAAGCTTTTTCATACGTTAAACAAAGACAGGCATACAATTCTCAATCACGTTTGAAGAACAGAGTTTCGTTCGGCAATGACTAATATTAATATCCCACTTTACCTCACAGATGGCAGTAGCAGGAATATTGATGTATATCTTTAATCTACTCAAAAATATTCATTATTTTCATTTCTAAGGGTACGCATGCTTAGCTTTTTAGCTTGTAAGGTAGTCACGCCACTGACTTGCATTGGCTTTGTCATTCTCCACACACACGTCGTTACATCCAGATGTGTTTTATGTTCTGAAGCTTTTCACAAAGTGACTTTCGATTCTTGGTTACTTAAATATTAGCTCACACAGCCTGGATGCCTGGTGTGCTAGAAAACATACTTGTCAGAAATCGATACAATGAATCCAATAATAATATACATACATACCTACTTTATTGTTCAATATAATTATTTGTAAAACTAGTTTTAAGAATTATAAGATTTAAGTATATTTTGCTTTACATTTCCAAAAATTAATTTGCCAAATTTAGGTGTTTATTATCAGGGTTAGTAGATAAGAGTAGACGTGTACCACCATCTTTATCCTTGAACATTTTGTCTTCATCAAACTGTCAACAAGGATCTTTAATTTAATTGAGGAAAAATATTATACTTACTGAAAAAACAATAACTAGTTTGAGGTTTACATTTCTAGAAATAAGTACCTAGATAAAAAAAAGTAAAAATAGTCTTCATTTTTGTCAAGAAGAACGTTTGATTACTTATTTATCCGTAATTTGTAGGTACAGATTGCATTGGTAAAGTTTTTTTTTTTTTTTAATAGATTTGTGGAAAGGAATGCAATCCACCAACCTATTTTGTCTGGCCAGTTGTCTTCATGCGAAAGCAGAAGCTTGTGTGCATGCAACGGCATCTGTTGAACCAGGGTCGAAGTTATTGTCGCGGGATTCGAACCAGCGTTATCCGGTTCCAAATAACCTGTCTTGATCCCCGCGGCTATAACACCGACATGTGTATTGTTTTAAACAAGAACAAAATCACTAGAAAAAAATGTAAAGACAGATCTCTAAGCTATCCATCTACAAAACCGTGGTCAGTTTTCTGATTGCGCTATCCTCATACAGGTACCTATCAGTAAACGGCAGTTTACGGATTAAATCAATTTTTATCTAAAAAAATATGGACATCATCTTTAATGGATAGTTTTTGGTTAAAAAGCCCAAAACAAAAATATCAGGGTCATGCGAATGACTCTAATTCTGTATGTAGAAAATAATGTAACAATTTATTGATATAGCACAAAGAATTAACCACTTTTTAATCATTAAAACAGTCAACTTGCATTATAGCTCGGGTTTTGATGGACATATAATATAAAATTTGACATTTGGAAATAGGCAGTTGCCATTTTGTGAGAGATGATTGTTGAAACCCAGCTTTACTCTACATTTGACCAAACTTCAGTCGACAGCTTTTAAATATTATTTGTGCGTTATGAATCAAGCTTTAAACCATTGGTCCACTAATTAATATTGACAGACAAAACTTATTATACAATATGAAACATGTAAATATAACTATAGAAACACAATAAGTAATTTGAAACTATTTAGATTTTAACAATTTTTCTATTTTAACAATTGTAAGTACCTAAGGCATTTTGATTATTGTAAACTTATCAAAACAAAGCAAATGCTTTCTCAGATTTATTTTACAGTTCAAAGTTACAATTTATTTTGTTTTATTGTTGGTAGAGTCGTAAAATTGACGTGAAATGGATCTTTGTGAATATGGTTGAAATTGGAGATACCAGCGCCATCTTGTAAAACAATAACCTTACGAGTTCTTTGTGAAGTTAGCTGTGTTGTGTTGCTTGTGGTTATTTTATTACACTTTGATCAAAAAAAGCAGGATTGACTTACCAAAACTAATGAAAAGTGTCAGGAAGGTTGCATCAAAGATTAAAAAGTATTTGGTGAAAAGAAAACAAAATAACATTCATCAGCTGATAGCCCCGAATATCATAGCAGCACCCCCGCTCAAATGTTACCATGGGCCATGTTCATACCCAAAGATTTTTGAATGTTGGTAGAGTAATTCAGTTTTGAGTTTGTAGTTTGATTTGAGTGCTAGAAACGAGGCCTTATTGGGCTATAAGCTTTATGGGTAAATAAACATGTGAAAGCGGAATGTCATAGACAAAGAAAAGATGTAGACAATCTGGGGAGTATCAATTAGGTAGGTAGTTAAATAATAAATGCGGCTGTAATATTTTAGCTCATATTGTAGAACCGCTTTTTGAGTCTCCTTAAATAGATCAACAATTTTTAATCTCACTATTTTTTTAGATTTCATTTATTTTCAAGCGCGTAATCTGGGCTTGAAAGTTACATTGTGATGACCCACAAAATGGTCGCTAAAATCAAGTGAATCTAACAGCCGAAGAATAATATAATCAAGTTTATGGAAAGCTTAATTTGGTTTTTAGGACACATTTAACCTTCAACCAAATTTTAAGTCAACATTTTGTAGGAAATCATAATTTTGATTGTATAAACCCTGCCTAAAATGCGCTTGATTGTGTGAATCATTTTTGAATAAAATATTTAAGGTACCTATCGTTTTTAAATAATTGTTAATATTTATGGTTGTGTATTTCACAAACAGGGAGCAAACTCAATTAATTAATCTTACTTTATACCTATTGCATATTTGCACCAATGTGGAAGTGTTAAGTTTGTTAAGACCTATGTATATAACACAATGCACAATGGTGTATTGTGGAAGTTGATATCACAACCTAAGATGAGGCTGTTTATTATAAGCATGTAAAAACAGTTCTTGACTTTAATTTTATTCTAATTTGATCTACTAAAATCCTTTCAGCACTATTCAGAGGCATTCGTTGACTAAATCTTGAAGCTTTTGCACATGGGTTGAATACTAATGCATTAGTAGGAGAGTGTATGCTTGAACGTCTGCAAGTAACTCTGAACAGCACTTTCCTTAAAACTGAAAGATTTATAATAAACTGAAAATTATTGTAATACTTTACTGACATAAACCATTGATGTAAGAATAAACAAAATATGAGCTATATAAGTCTTAAATCTGTGGAATTCGTTAACACTGAATTGTTAGTACAAACCAAGAGTTAGTCAATAGATAAGACAGAAGACAAAATTGACCCTAAATGCAATGATACTAAAATGGGGGAGTTTTACCTACCATTAAAACTCTTATTATGTTTCTATAGATGTCTGGAGTCCATATTATGAGAGAAACAATCACTTTTTCCCTTTTATGTGGTTTTTTAGTCTATTCCTGGGTCTTTGATTTGCACTTTTTTACACTTTAGGCACTTTTCTACTCTATGGTCGCTTTTTCCCCATTTCCTGTTTCCCTATTTCCAGTTCCCCCATATACCGGTGGCCATTTGTCATAAAGCTCATAATACACCAGGTAGGGGTTACCTGGACTCCAGACATCTATAGAAACATAATAAGAGTTTTAATGGTAGGTAAAACTCCCCCATTATGTGTTCTGAGAGATGTCTGGAGTCCATATTATGAGAGATCTGTCTATTATCTCCTGGTGACCGGGGACGTCTTTATTTGATATTAACTGGTTGAAATAGGGAGGGATCTTCTGGAGCTGTATGTTTCAACATCTCTTTCTGATAGTATTTTCTGAAAGTGTTTTCTATTGAGTAGTTCTCCAGCCAATTAAGTGATGCGACCGCTGAACGTGTGCTGCCGGGAGTGGCCTCTACTCCTGCTGATTTTAGCGTGTTCTTTACCCATCCTCCTATGATTGTTCTTGTAGCTGCCTTCACTTGTCCTCGGGTGCTGATGAACAGGTTATAAATATTTTGTCCTGATCTCCTTTCGCGTGATAGTTCAATCAGCTTCCTTATCCAGAAGACTGGGTTGACGTTGTGTTCCTTGGATTCCAGAAGTGTATCTGTTTTTGATCCAACAAATGGAATTAACACAATTGATGTGCCTTCGTCTAGAATGTTTCCTTGTGTGATATTTAGCAAGGTCAGATCGTGTACTCTTCTTCCTGAGGATAACAGAAGTAAGATTGCTGTTCTACACGCAACTTCATAGAGAGAATCTGAACGAGGAGTGTTCCTGACTAGCCAGTCTTTCACTATCTGCGGATTCCACACAGGGGACTTAGGAGGGTTAATCCTTACCATTGCTATGGCTTTTAATGTATGTTTCACTAGGAAATCTGAGCTGAGATTCATTTCCATCATTCCAGATGGCTGACTTGTGTACCAGTATAGTCCTGTATGACAGTTTTTTGTTTATGAACAGTTGCGCTAGATACCTTGCCAATTGATTAGGAGATGATGTGTTGGGATGGGTATTTTCCGCCAGTATCCAGCGGCACCATCTTTGCCAAGCAGGTTTATATGTGTTGAGTGTGGAAGCTCTCCATCCTGACAGGAGCAGTCTTTTCTCTTCCGCGTTTTGAAAGATTGCGCATGAGTCTGTGGAGTCTCTGGATACGTAATTTGAACTCATGTGTGCCGTCGTGGATGCGAACAGGTCTATATCTGGTACTCCGAAATGATTGAAAATGGCCTTCGTTGCTGTTGATAAAAGATGCCACTCTGGAGGGGATCTTCCTCTTGATAGGTGATCCGCGTCTCCGTTGTATCTTCCCGGTAGGTACTGCGCTGTTAGCGAGATTTCCCATTGGCCTGCCAGAGTCAACAGATCTCGGGTAAGATTTAGGAGTGTTTTGGATCTGGTGCCCCCTTCCTTGCGGATGTAGGCGACTACTGTCTTGTTGTCTGATTGTACCAGAATTTCGGAGCCAGAAAGGTCGTGCGCTGTGCGTTGCAGGGTTGTGAAAACAGCGAACAACTCTTTTCATTTGGAGTGCCGCTTCTTTTGTTTGAACGGTCCACTGTCCTGACAGCATCAAGTCGTCCAGAGTTGCTCCCCAAGCTTAGTCTGACGCATCTGTTGTCAAGAAACGTTCGCAGGTTTCCCTGTGGATGGAACTTGATTCGTTCGCATTCCCTATCCCCCACTCTATTACTTGTAAGCTGTCCTCGGTCATTTGTCATGACCTTCTTGGTGACAGGTGCTTCAGTGGCCTGCTCGCTATCTGCAATTGTCTGCAGTGGAGGCGACCATGAAGCTGGCAAAGTTTAGTCTTCCTAGGAGACTTTCCGCCAGTTTTAAGGACCATTTTCGAGAAGTCAGTATTGCTCGAAGTGAGTGGCACAATGCCTCTTGCTTCCGGTAAGAAAGACCTTCTTGGTGACAGGTGCTTCAGTGGCCTGCTCGCTATCTGCAATTGTCTGCAGTGGAGGCGACCATGAAGCTGGCAAAGTTTAGTCTTCCTAGGAGACTTTCCGCCAGTTTTAAGGACCATTTTCGAGAAGTCAGTATTGCTCGAAGTGAGTGGCACAATGCCTCTTGCTTCCGGTAAGAAAGACCTTCTTGGTGACAGGTGCTTCAGTGGCCTGCTCGCTATCTGCAATTGTCTGCAGTGGAGGCGACCATGAAGCTGGCAAAGTTTAGTCTTCCTAGGAGACTTTCCGCCAGTTTTAAGGACCATTTTCGAGAAGTCAGTATTGCTCGAAGTGAGTGGCACAATGCCTCTTGCTTCCGGTAAGAAAGACCTTCTTGGTGACAGGTGCTTCAGTGGCCTGCTCGCTATCTGCAATTGTCTGCAGTGGAGGCGACCATGAAGCTGGCAAAGTTTAGTCTTCCTAGGAGACTTTCCGCCAGTTTTAAGGACCATTTTTGAGAAGTCAGTATTGCTCGAAGTGAGTGGCACAATGCCTCTTGCTTCCGGTAAGAAAGGAATTTGCAATTGTTATGCGTGTCCCAAACGATTCCCAAGTACTCTAATTGTTGAGTAGGGAAGAGCACTGACTTCTGGAGATTTACATACCACCCCAGAGATTGTAGGATATCTACTGCTAGATGCGATTGCCGACGAAGATCGTCCTTGGATTGGTTCGCAAGGAGGAAGTCGTCGAGATAAACGATTGTCCGGATATCTCGTCGCAGCAGTAAGTAGTTGGGCTACCCAATTTGTGAGGGTTGCAAACCTTCTGGGGGCAGATGAAAGGCCAAAGATGCGATTGCCGACAAAGATCGTCCTTGGATTGGTTCGCAAGGAGGAAGTCGTCGAGATAAACGATTGTCCGGATATCTCGTCGCCGCAGTAAGTAGTTGGGCTACCCAATTTGTGAGGGTTGAAAACACTCTGGGGGCAGATGAAAGGCCAAAGATGCGATTGCCGACAAAGATCGTCCTTGGATTGGTTCGCAAGGAGGAAGTCGTCGAGATAAACGATTGTCCGGATATCTCGTCGCAGCAGTAAGTAGTTGGGCTACCCAATTTGTGAGGGTTGAAAACATTCTGGGGGCAGATGAAAGGCCAAAGATGCGATTGTCGACAAAGATCGTCCTTGGATTGGTTCGCAAGGAGGAAGTCGTCGAGATAAACGATTGTCCGGATATCTCGTCGCAGCAGAAAGTATTTGGGCTACCCAATTTGTGAGGGTTGCAAACATTCTGGGGGCAGATGAAAGGCCAAAGGGCAGACTTGTCATCTGAAGTAATTCTCCTCGATAGACCAGTCGCAAAAATCTCCGATGTGCTATTGGGAGATGAAAGTAAGCTTGCGATAGGTCTATTTTCGACAACCAATCGTTTGGCTGCAGAAACTCTGACACTTTGTAGTGGCTTATGAGTTTGAACGGAGCCGGGTCTAGGAAGAAGTTTTAACGATTTCAGGTTGAAAATCATTCTCGGGGAATCGTCCGATTTGAGTGTTAGGAACATTTTTGATAAGAAACTCTGACACTTTGTAGTGGCTTATGAGTTTGAACGGAGCCGGGTCTAGGAAGAAGTTTTAACGATTTTGGTTGAAAATCATTCTCGGGGAATCGTCCGATTTGAGTGTTAGGAACATTTTTGATAAGAAACTCTGACACT
Organism: Agapetus fuscipes; assembly: GCA_951799405.1. Classification (NCBI taxonomy): domain Eukaryota; kingdom Metazoa; phylum Arthropoda; class Insecta; order Trichoptera; family Glossosomatidae; genus Agapetus; species Agapetus fuscipes. Next base: position 7,437,872 of record OX637337.1, on the reverse strand, counting down.
TTGTAGTGGCTTATGAGTTTGAACGGAGCCGGATCTAGGAAGAAGTTTTAACGATTTTGGTTGAAAATCATTCTCGGGGAATCGTCCGATTTGAGTGTTAGGAACATTTTTGATAAGAAGCTGGGAGATGACTCCGCTGCCTCTATAACTCCGGATTCGGTCATTTCCTTTATTTGAGAGTCCATTTCGGGTGAAGGACTCGTCTGGTATAGCATTAAGTGGCTCCCTCTGGGAAACCAGATAATCTATCGTTGGGTCCAAGACAACCCTAAGCCGTTTCTGACGCCGCGGCGGTGAACCTGATTCCGAAGTGTCATATCCGCATTTTTACATCCACACATTGAGATATATACTATAGAGTCGCAACCATCATACAATCAGGAAAAAAATGTCAAGCCGAAGTCCGTTGGAAACGTTTTAATGCAGATGCAAGGAGACAATCAGTTTTTATCCAGCTTCTGCATCGAATAACGCGCACTGTACTCTCAGGTTAAAACGAGATAGCAATAATTTTAGCAAACACATGGCAGACTTCAAACACGACAAAAAGGGCTAGATGTCATAATTCTCTGATATAAAATTCCCCTACAGTAATACTATTAAAAATGAATGTCAGATTAAAATGAAATGTAACTTTAGTCCTTTACTTTTAAAAATAATATGAGCAAGTCTTCAACCAGCAACCCGGCAGTATACAACCTTATTGTCGGTGTCAAATGTGTAACATTAATTAAAATATATTTAAGAAAAACTTATTTTTTTCAAAAATAAATTGTTTTAATAATTAATCTGTGCTAGTATGTTGTGTGTTTTTTTTTTTTTTTTTTTTTTTTTTTTTTTCATTTGTGCATGTTGTATAATTGATCAAGTTCACAAACAATGGTGTTTGAAAACTCCAATCACAATATTTAGACATTTATGGCAATATGTATTACCACCTGTCACGTCCGTTCGCTGTGTAAGTCTGCGTGAGACTGACAAGCCTCAAAATCGGGTTTTTCTCCAGTACGACTTTTGACTTACTACAGGGTGCTACGTGTTTCGAGCAACGTTACGTCTCTAGTATATATACCTCAATGCATCCACATCACCTGAATCCTGTGAGATTTCGGCGGGAGGTGGCCCTTTTTTGTTATCACAACTCATAACACTGATTTTGATGTTATCTAAAGTAAAAACTCCGTTAAAATAACGAAAAACGTTTTTCGTAAATGCGTGGCATACCCACAAAAATACATTATATTTTTGTAGGTATGCCACGCTTATACACTTTTAAACACCACAATTTCGCCTGTTTTAGTTTTTAATTGTTCACAGGGACACAAGATGGTAAAATAACACTCTTTTTTAAATGTTTTTGCCCAGGAATATTGTCAATTCACTCAAATTTTCGAAGGTGAATTCAACTGACATGTGACCACAAGGGAAAAATGACGCTTTATGCCAAATGGCCACCGGTATATGGGGGAACTGGAAATAGGGAAACAGGAAATGGGGAAAAAGCGACCATAGAGTAGAAAAGTGCCTAAAGTGTAAAAAAGTGCAAATCAAAGACCCAGGAATAGACTAAAAAACCACATAAAAGGGAAAAAGTGATTGTTTCTCTCATAATATGGACTCCAGACATCTCTCAGAACACATAATAGTGACTAATCAAAATGAAAATAATTCCCAATGCTTTTGCAATGTGTGTTTAGATACATTTGAGCATATACGCAACGTGGTTAACCTTGGTTTACTACCCAGTTGAAGTTCATAAGAGACGTCTTATCCAGGAACTATTCTTACGTCAGTGGCATAAAAATAATACTTGAATGTTTAATTGAAAAAGACAATGTGTTTTTGAATACTCACCAAAGTTGTCATATCATTCATTGTAATATTGAATTTAGTTAGGTGAATAGTTAATGTAAATTTTAAGAAACTTCTTCAAAAATTTTTAGATAAGCAATGTATCTACCTAATAAATAAACATTACTACTATCAAATTTTCATTCCTTAGTACTTTGTAATATTAATTATATATTTATGTAGTTATTACACATTATTTATACAAGTTGCTTTCAAAATTAAACAACATTAGCTAGAAAAAGAAATCTTCCCTTCAACTCAAGCTTCACTATCAAAAACTGGTTTGTCACTATAAAAGTAATATTTTATTGTGAATGACATAATGGTCTGTGATAATAGACTCAGCACTTTTTTTCATTGCTGCAATTGTTATTTTAAAAACAAAACTTGCAATGTTTTCCAATTACTTACCTTCACATTATCAAATACATATTTTATTATTATATATAATTAATTATTATCATTGCATGCTATTGCATACTATACCTATGCTATGATACACATACACCCTAATGTTTTCTTTGAAAATAATCAGCGTAACTTTAATTTTTAACAATTACACTTACGCAACAATTTTATAACAATATGGCATTAAAATAAAAGGAGAGAAACACATGCACACAGTTTTCTGTGCTGATGATGCTGTGATGATGTGAATATTTTTAATCTGCTGTAAATATACATTTTTGTGCATTTTTAAATTTTGACATTTTGTGGACTATTATTTTTTAATGTGTGGTCCAATCAAGTGTCCAGTGAGTCTCTGCACTGGGAGCAGAAGGTCTGTTTGGATCCAAGGATGTCAGAATTAATTTCCCACTTTGCAGATTTCTTCCAGCATAGATCTTACTTCCAATAATGCTTATGCAAACTTCACAAGCAAATAGAACCTGTCAAAAGTGAAAAGGTTTAACATCAATGCTACCACTTAGAAGATAAAGATTTGTGTTATTGTATAATTTAACACGAGTATGGGCATTGATCAATGCTATAAATTGAGAAATAATTCCATTGCAATTCACTACTAAGCAATGCGACATCTTTTATTACTAGTGTTGCCATATGCTCAGAAAATGCCTTTCAGTGATTTCTTTCTACTGAAAGTTCTCACTGATAAATTGATAATTGAAACAATATGCCGTCATGTAGCTGGCTGTCAAATTCACAGACAAGTTTTCTGCACTATTAATGCTTACTTAAATGGCTTTTTACAAAACATAGCATATATACCTACTATTTATACTTTAAACACATATTTTTTATCTATACTGTAGATGAGAATATATTTTATGAAATTACAATGTGAGTGTTTTGTTACTTCTACGCCCCTTTTAATAAATACATCCTTTCTTCCTTCCTTCCTCAGCCAATCCATTCCTAGACGTAGGCCGCCTCCAATCTTCTCTACTTTTTTCTATCGTCTAGCGCAGTGGTTCCCAAACTTTTAATTTCGCGTACCACTCACGAAATTATAAATCAGTGGCGTACCACTGAAGTTCAACAGTTGAAAAAAATTGTTGAAAATGGTAAAGTAATATAAACTGCAACAACTGTTTATGACAACATTATGTTTATTTATTAATTATAGAAAACAAATACAATACTTTTAGGACTTGCGAGAGTGCGAAAAATGGTGCTGCATGTTCGAAACAATAAAGGAAATATTTGGCTCAGTTGTACTTAATTTTAAGCGCGAAATTGAAAAACGTTTTATCTAATTATTTACTATGTATGTATTTCCCATGGCCATGGCTGCTTGCGTACCACCTTAAGAAGCGTCGCGTACCACTGGTGGTACGCGTACCATAGTTTGGGAATCACTGGTCTAGCGTGTTCAGCTATATTCGGAGATCGTGCTTTCTGGTTTGCGGGGCCGATGGAGTGGAACGGACTGCCACCCGGAGTGAGGGTTTCGGAATCTGTTGGCATTTTTAAGGGAGCACTGAAACGGCACCTTTATAAAATATCTCATTCATGATTAGGAGGGCCCTTGAGGTGTGACACACACAAAAACGGCGCTCTTTGGTCATGTAAAAAATTAAATAAATAAATTATCATCATATATATATATATATATCCTCTGCCTGCTGTTTCCTTGATTTCGTCCAGCCACCTCAGTTGGGGTCTTCCCACTCCCCGCTTGGACATTCTGGGTCACCACTGGACGATCTTTTCCGGCCACCTGTCATGTTCCTGCCTTGCAACGTGATCAGCCCAGCACCACTTTAAGCAGGCCACTCGCTGTATGACATCAGTGACACCAGTGCGTCTACGGATCTCCTGGTTTAGAGCCCTGTCTTTGAGGCTGATTCCCAGTATCCTCCTTTCAATGATTCTTTGGTATGTCTTCAGTCCGTTGGCGCTATACTGAGTGAGCCCTTTTGTTTCCAGGACATAAGTGGGTTCAGGAAGCACAAATGACTCAAAGAACCCTGCGTTTCAGGTCAACAGGCATTCTCATGTCATTGAGTTGTCAACATGGCCTAGTTGCAAGAGATCCGGCATACTAATATTTTGTTATTAGTTGATAACAACCCTAGTTACCCCAGTAATGTTAAAAACCAGGATTTCTGTTCTGAGTCCATGACCTTTTACACTCTGTTGAAAATTGGAAAGCATTTTTTACAATGGTTCATAGTTGTTTTGAAAATATAAATTATACTAACTACACATTTGTGTTATCTAGAATTCAGCCACCATTCCGCTATGGGTGATCAGTACTTCCGCAGATGCATCTCCACTTAGTTGTTTGAGAATTTTACTTGTTTTTTGTTCACTGATTTCTTTGTGCTTAATTATTTTGATATTTGATTTGTATAAATAAAAACATAATGTTAATATTTCTTATGTTTATTAACTTTTAGCTTATCACTAGTGTGTGATTTCTCTAAGATATTATTTTAACAATATAATCAATAAATTTAATAAGTCATTTTGATCTTTATTTGCTTCACCTTACAATAAAGTTAATTACATATTTCTCACAGCGTAATCTTTACACATGATAACAATATAAAAATGGAAATTTTAAAACCTTACCTTTCTGTTTTACAAACAACCTTAAAATTTACAATAATTCAGGAATAGTATGGAATATAGATGGACATGATTATGAAGTAAGTTTGGACATGGCAGACTTGATTTCATTCATCAGCATGGATCCAATAACCATTTTATCACAATTGATGGTTATGTCTGCAGTCTCTCCGGATATCTGAATGGTCAATAATACTAAACACTGCGAGGAGAGAGTCTGCCCAGCAAACCTGCAACAAAATAAGCAATTAAATACATTTTAAATGGAATTTAGACATTTTAAACACGCAAATTATGCAGGATGATTTCCCAAGTTTGTGGTACCATTTTATTTATTTCATTACTATTTTCCCCCACCTTGCTTGCCCTATTAAATTATACTTAGTATTTATGGTCCAATAAATAACGGGAACATATGGCGAAGAAGATACTTTCAATTATGTGAGCTTCACCAAGTGTCAATGTAGTCTGGTCAATGAAAGTCAGCACACAAAATGGGCTGGATTACGTTCAGCTTCAGGACCTTCAGAGCCAGTCGCTGAATGTGACAAGAGAGACCATTATTTTAATTGTTGTAACAAACCTTAAGGGTGCCAGGCAGTGGGAGAACCTAGATCAACATGCCTGGATGGAGTGGTGGTAGACTGTCATGAGTAGAAAGTCAAAAAGTGTCACTTGAAGAGAAAGGTATTCGACAAGCAGCACTAGCTGCTTTTAATGAAGGAGACCAAGACCTATTCTTACTTGTCTTGGACTAATGATGCCAAATTCTTTTGTTTGTTGATGATTTCTTTACAGCGCCGTTTCGTGATGTAGTCACTCGAAGGGCACTTGTGCATATGATGCCAGAAATTTGCTTGTCTTCAGTGCCTTTCGGAACTTTTCATGGTCCTCTAGCTCTCTCACATGATGAGGCAGGCAGTTCCAGGACAGAGGACCAGCAACTGCAAATACACACTCTCCAAACACTGTGTCTACTCTTCTGATTGGCTCCGGTTTCTGCCGAGCGCAGTGTGAGGATTTTTTTACCGCGGGCGACAGGCTTGATTAAATCAGCGAGATATTTGGGTGTCTTTTCAAATAAAGCTCTGTGGACCATCGAGCATACTTTAAACTCAACACGTTCTGGGACACGGAGCCAGAGAGAGGCTAGTATTTTCCATCAAATCCTTAATTATATTTTATCACACAACTACCAATATGAATAGCAATTTGTAGAGCTGACATTCTCAATATTTCAAACCGAAAAATTGGCGCAGTTTCATTGTTTTGATACCATAAAATATTGTAGAAATATTGAGATGACTGGATATAAAGATACCTTAGCACGTCTCCCTGTGAAGTGATAAGCGCCATATTTGATGTCTCGTAAACTTTATTAATGACATTCTGAGTAGAGCCGCATATTCCACATTTTCCTTCCACCTAAAAAATAATTAAATCAATTTATTTATGACCATAAAGATGAGGTTTCAAAGGAGGCAGATTAGCCCAGGTATGCATTGCGTCCATCATTCATGGGAATTATCTTTGATTCAAGAGTCCTTTTTTCTGTTGAATGCAATGAAACTGATGACACACTCCTCTCACATGTTATATGAGACATTTAATCAATCTTCAATTTATTTTTTTATAATTTCATATTTTTAAACTGTTTTTATTCACAAAGCTTTCACCATGTTTTATGCACAATTCCAAAAAAAAAGAGACCAAGAAGTACCTGAGTCATTCCACGTAGCTGTTTCTGCTGATTCTGGAAATGAGCATCAGACATGGTAACACTCCTCATCAACTCTCCGACTGGTGGTCTGACAGAAACTTGGCTTTCACCTGTGGTGTCAAAAAAACAGAAAAGAAAGATCATAGGTAAAAATATATTCACTTTCATTTTATGTATTACATAATGCTTATGTGGTCCATATGCTTTAACTCATATTGCAGTTGCCCCATTTAAATGTGACAGAAGGATACATAGCATGTATACCTACAGTTTGTAGACCCATAGTACATGGACCCATAGCACATGAACACACATACAAAGCTACAATTTTTCAAGAGGTGGAAGGCCTATACACTGGTTGAGAAGCAATGGCCCAATCAATGAGTCAACATTGACAGACATTCCTTCTGAAAGCAAGCGTATACTTTCAAAGATTTTGAGGTTTCAATCTACGGCTGATTTTATTGATAAAAAATAATAATTACAAAAGTCCTTTCAAACGAATGGTGTTCCCAAGGTTCCTACTTAGATCCCTATTTATTTCTCCTATTTATGGATGATAGTGTTAGTGATAAAAGAGCCCAAGACTATAAAAAGCTCAAGAGCAGAATGGATGTATAGAAAGATAACAGGTTACCGTGTGGTTTGAATATCGGACTGAAAGCAACTTTAAATGCATGTACAGCGTTGACAGGAGTTGGCAAGAGTTGGAGCACCAACATCCATTCTAAGTTGTGGTCACATAGATGATGAAAATGTAGTTTCTTTTGTTCAATAATAAGACTCACCCAAGTGTGTCGAAATAATAAATTGTGCTGGTTGGGTTGTGTCGTTAAAGTCGATGCCCAAAATTCCATTTTGACTGCAGCCCGCACCAAGAGAAGTAATTGGGGCAAACGGATGAATACTCTGATCGGCTGATAATCCCTGAAAACATAATGAAAGAAAATTAGCTTTGTGCATTTGCACAACAGTGCTTCAATTTCCTCTGAAATAAAAATCAGTTAGAAATCTCCTGGTAAAATATGCACTAGATTTCAAAATAATTATAAACCGTGCTATTCACAATGATAGTAGTGGAAAAGACAGCTGATATCTCTACTCGAGAGATGTCATCGGTAGATATATTTTTTGGGATGAATAAAGGTATTGTATATGATTAGAAACTCAGAGAAATCTACGGGACCCACTAAATATTCTGTTTATTTTTTAAAAAGCACATCTAAAGAGTTTAGTTTTATTCTAAAACTGTGTTTCCATATATTTTATTACTTACAAAGGGAAGCTCCTGCGGTTTGAAACTTACCTTTTCATAGGAAATGTAGAAATAATGCGTGGACATCAGTGGGAATGGAATGGATGTCTTTTTTTCTATTCTATAATAGAAAATGTTCTGAATATTACTTTAAACTTAATGCTTACTCAGTCTCAACGCTTTTTAGCAACAATGAAGCTTGTATGTCGCTCAAGGGCCATTAGAATGATTATAGTTACAATTCAGTAGGGTAAAATTAGGAAGTTCAGTTTACTTGTTTTCTTACCTTTGTCCCGGCATTTATATTTTTGATTTCTTCATTTCCTTGATTACTGAAGAACAGTTCAATGGAGACCATTTTATTTGAATACAGATGTGGAGCTCTTGTAAACCGGTATATGATGGAGAGACCGCGGCCGGATATTTTAGAAAGGAGGTCATAAGACTTCAGGGGAATCAATGAAGGACTAACAATGGACACGGAATCTAGAAGTTAACAAAACATACAAATTAAGTCATAAATATAATACAATGCAGACAAATACAAATAAAATATTTGAAATAAGACAAGACAAAGAAAAAAGTATATGCAGAGCAGTGGCGAAGCGTGCCATACAAGCTGGTTCTCATCGGCTTCCCTTTTAAAATGATGTAACAAAGTAGTTAAAAAATATAGGCACAAAGTAAAAAAATACATTTAAAACCAAAGAAACAATACATATTTTTCCCCCATTGAAACCATGCAGTCTACTTTATTATCATTTCTGCCTCATTTTAAACAGGAAACCCATAGAAACCGGCTCGTATGGCACCCTTCGCCACTGATGCAGAGTGAATGTAAAAGAAGGAAATGACTGAAAAAAGTGATGGATATAAATGAAATAAGAAAAGTATGTCATGATCTGGGTTTTGGCCACCGTAAGTGGAATAACTAAAGCTTTAAAGTTACAGTTACAGATACAATAATCATATACGTAGGTACAGATTTCCTCTATAAGTCCTATAAAAATTGGCATAGCCTCATTATATAAAGCTCATAAAATCTGTTACACCTAGTCAAAAGATCTCAGAGAAAAAAAATGGGTGATTATTTTAACTGATAATGGGGTGCTAGTGTGACATCACAATTTGTTGTCTAAATAATTTGTGCGTAGTCTATCATTTTCGTAGAGTCAGTTCTAGAACAAAACAGATCATAATGAAAAAAGTAATTGCTTTAAAGTGAATAGAGGACAAACCTTGGGCCAATGGTGGGTTTCCCACAATGGGGGAGAGAAAGCCTCCATAAGTTGGTGTCATGATTGGGAGAGCATCTCCCATGTCACCCAGTTCCAGCAGCAAGTCTAAATTACTCTTCTCGGGGTGTTTACTTTCAGCCTCAGGTTTGCTCTTACTTTCTTTGGGTGGAATCACCTTTTCCTAGATAAAGACATTAAATGCACATTATTACAAAAATATTAAATAATGTGATGAGATGATTTGTCAGAAGTCAAAGGATAAGTATACAAGACTTGTAGTCTCTACATGTCTTCAGCCTTACAAACCTGGGAGAATCTAAGCTCTCTTCAAAACCTGTCAACATCTGCTTCTATCTATTGTTGCCACCTTCCAATCTCTAATGCAGTGTTCGCAAGTCAAAGCTTACAATCCTCGGAAACGAATACGAAAAAACGAAAAATATACCTATCTAGCCATCTCGGGATCATACCACATTTTGGCTGCGAAGATCTGAGAGCCCAGACACCTCTGGACATGCAATGTAGTTAATCGGACTTACATATTGGAAGGAAGGATGAGTTGGGAGGAATTGGGAACGTTGTCATGACGAAAGGATCCTTAACCAACCAGAGACAGGTTGTAAGTCCTGTGACTCCCATCTCATCCTGACTCCGTGCGGCGGGCCTGAGTTTGGGTCTTGGATTTTCAAAATTAGAGACCTGACTCGGTGAGACCGTGGATGCTCAGCTATTTCACAAATTACAATCTTCGATCACGAGCAACAACAATAGATATGTCTCCTAGTGAGGTTGGATACGACTGTGACAAAATTTTCATAAACCTATTTTTCTGTACAACACAATTCGTAAAATCTGTTTCATTCTACACAAAATGTCTGACTATCGTAATTCTAATTTAAAATCATCAATGAAGAGGATAACTGAAACTGAGAATAAACACACCTGCTCATTATTCTTCTCAGATGATCCATCACTGTCACTTCCGCTGTCATGGCTCTCCTTGCTGGAGGAGTTAGAGTTGCTGGTCCCACTGTCAGCTGATCCACTGCCTCTCTCAGAGCTGGACCCACTACTGCTCGAGCCAGAATCTGACTCCGAGTCTGAATTGTTAGAGCTCGTCCTCGTGGGAGTATCACTCTCGTAGTTGGAAGAATCTGATACGTTATTCACCTTCCTAGCTTTCTTCTTGATCTTTTTCACAGAGGCACTGAAGAATAAAGTAAAACATTAAGAGTGAACCTTTGAAAGAGAAAATCAATGAAACTATATTCATCCGAAGATTACTTTTTTGGTTTTTCATCCGCTGAAGCCTTCTCAGAAGAATCTTCCTCCGAAGAGCTTGTATTAGCTGGAGAGCTCTCTTCGGTTTCTGAATAGAAGAATTTTTTCACCTTCTGAAACACAATATACAGGTAGAGGTTAATTTATTTGAAAATTATATTCTACGCCGTATTATGTACTATGAGGATCAGGTCGAAATATACAAAACATGTGCCAAATCCATCATAGCTTATGGCATTGAAAGCACGGCAGGTATAAGAACAAATAGTAGTTACAATGCTAGAGATCTTTCAATAAAAATGCAAACAATATCCTGAAACAAAATATGTAGATCACGGGATAACGAAAAGATGGGGGAGACAAAGATTTTAGCATATACATGTGGAAACAGCGAGTTCAGCTATAATCACACATATAACAATAGATGTAAAGCTTATAAGCAGTTATCTTCTTTATAGACTACTTCAACTTTGGAAAAATAACTGAGAATCAGCACAATACTCAATTTAAGCTGTACAAATACCTGTCATCTGTAATTTAACAGTTTGAGGTTAAGTGCATTTCCCTACATGCATTCATCATATTTGTTGTGAAGTAATCAAACGTATTAAGTAACTTACCGTTTTCTTAGCATGCTTGCCACTCTTTGGAGCAACTTCTGTATGCTCCTGGATAGGGTTAGGAGTTTCTCTGAGCGCTGCAGATGATGGCTCAGATGGGAATGGAGGCAACGGAGTATAGCCTGAAGCTCTTCCAGAAACATAATGTGACAGACTGCCCAGCGTGTATTGCTGTCTCTCCTTAAACTTGCTCTCCAGCAACGGAGCCGGCTTGGTCACGAGAAACAGCTTCTGCGCATTCTTCAGTAAGCTTGAGTCTTTGTCGTTCTCGGAGGGAAACACAAATCTTTTGAGGAAGCGAGCTCGATCCCTGATGTCGTAGGACGGGTCGTATCTCGCCAGTGTAAACACATACTGAGCCAAAAGACGAGTCTGAGATGGATTGGTCAAGCAAAGTTTCACAGCCAGATTTAAAACTTGCAACTTCACAATGTCATCCTGAAACATCACAAGAAGTGGTAACATAAATAATAAATACATTTATGAGAAGAATAATTAATTGATAAATAATAAAACTTCACATGGTACTATTTGCATATTTATTTCAACGCAATGAAATGCAAATGCATTGTCAAAAGTATAGTGTGATCGTGAATCCTTTTACTTTGTTACATACGAGAGCCAGCTTTAAGTCAATCACTTTATTGGAAGTGTCAATTTCTTGACCTGTTTCTGGGAAAGCAATATTATACATATTTTAAGTGCTTAGTATTTACCAATACAAAGGCCCTGCTAGGAAAAAAGTACATACAGAAGAAATAATTTCTGACACCAAATAATTTGAGGATAAATGGATGTCTTTCAGGAAATTTCAAATACATGCACCTCAAAAAGTTATATTCATATTTGATTAATAATTACGTGATAAAATTTGTAAGACTTACAGGTTACAACATTGCTATCAAGTCAGTACTAATTTGCATGAAACCTACTAAACATTGATAGTATTACACTACAATTACGATTGGCAAATAATGTATTTTTTTTTAAGAACAATATATTTACCTCTTGCACAAATGTCTTGGCACACTTCCTCAGTACATCGGGCCCAACAGATTCAGACCTGTACTCTCCCAGCAACCACAAGATGGCAGCTCTGGCCGCCCCGACAGTTATGTGATCCAAGAGTCGCACCATCTGGTTGATGATCCCTTTGTGGTCCACCGATCTCTCCGATTGCAGCAGCTTCTTGATGACTATTACACTTTCAGCAACCACAGCCTCTGAATTATTGCATACAAAGAAATCACTTAAAAATACAGTCAACAAATGTAAGTTTCAACTCCTTCTTTGATTCCAATATTCTAGATTTTCAATCTTTGAGAGGGACAGCTTTGAACAGTGCTATGAGAAAGAATATGTGAATAGAATTGGAATGTGAGACAAGAGAAATTTGCACATAATACAACAAACAGTCACAATTTGAATCGCTCTGAGCTGCTAGTGGCAAGAGAAGAATAAGAATGAAACATTGCATGTAGAGACCAAATCTTTGGAAATAAAAGAACTGCTGTGCAGAATGGGTTGTTATTGGAAGCCACAACAGTGAGCATTGAAGCTGCTTTCAGTTGCGGTCTGAAGACAAATATTTTTGTAACTTAACCTAATACTTATGTTAATGAAAATTTACTAAAACCAAATTTTGAAGTATGTCACACAAATAAAGCATTTTTATCATCCAACAATATTATATTGTAAAGCTCTATTTCCTTAGAGTAAAAGAAAATTGAATAATAATTTTGTAGTTCGGCTAGGAATCGAACCACTTACCTTCCAATGCCATAAGTACTTGGCTATGATATGTCTATAATGTGATACAATTACGTGGAGGAAATAAGTAAATGGAGTTCTTTAATTATTACACTGAAAAATATGGTATTCAAGTTTTCCCTTTACCGTCTTTGTTGGAGAGCAGATCAAGTAATCCTTGTAGACATGTGTCCGTCACAGTTTTAATATTTGCGGCACAGCGATCGATAGCCTGAATAGTTGCCGCAACAAAAGTCTTGTCACTGGAGGTGATGTACGTCTGGAATTCTCTAAGGATGGTGGGAACACTGGACTCTGTCGCAAGATTAGACAGAATTTCCAACTTTAGAAGTTTAATATGAGTGGGATCACTGGTTCTCACAAAGAATGTTTTCAGGTAGGGTCCGAACATGCTCTGAAACAAAAATAAAGAGAAAATGGTGCTAATTGATAATCAAAGCTACAGAGATAAATTTACAATACAATCCACTTCTGGTTCACAAGCAGGCACAAATAGTTTAGCACATACACATATTGAAGGTGTACTCATATAAAAGTTCTTACAGTAAAGTGAAAAAGTTTTATAATAAGCTAGACTATTAGTTGACGGGCAGTAAGTTATATTTTGAAATTAAACCAGCTCACCTTTTTGCTTATAGTCAATGATGCTATGGAATGAAGTACAATGCTTTGGACTTCTATCGGTCCTCTTAAAAGACGAACCATGGCTCTTGCGGCAGATGACAGTTCACTGGCTGAAACATTTACATACAAACTTTATAAGATATTGCACATTTGATGTGTAAATCCCTTTATCATAATCTATCCTGTTCAGTCTACGAAGAATAGATTGTTAAAAGGATTGAACAAAAAAGCATTTCCCATCTATCACACAACAATTATTGTTATATTTCATATTTCTCTTTTACAAAACAAGTTGAACAACATTCAATATTCAGAAGCAGTTTCTTTTCTTCTTTCTTTCATGACACAATACTTAAGGTCAAGTATTGGCATACTTCATAAGAAGATTAAGAACAAGAAACGGCGCAATTGACATCTGTCCTTTTTTCTATTTTGTACTCACATCTTCCGCACTTTTGATTAAGCTTAAGTACATACATAAATTTATATTTCAAAATATGTATATTTATAAGCACAAAATTATGTTCCAGAAAAAGAGGCTGTAAATAAACTACACATTCTTATACCACCTGTGAGTTACTTTTCCAAATACGTACTTGCTAGATTCTCAATAACTCGGGAATACTTACCTCAGCATTAAAACTCTCATTTAAGCTTCCAGCAATTTCTTATAAAGTGATGTGGTATACCTTATTGACCCTCCTAATCACCGCCGAATGTCATTCAATAATAATTTCCCTACATGGCTACATACACTAAACACATTTTACATTACAAAAAAGTAACACAATATTTTGTGAGCCACTGTCAAATTTATAATAGAAATCAATAGGAAGAAAAAGTTGTAACAAAGGCAGAAATATTCTTCACCTGGTCCTGCATGATAGTAAAGCTGAGAAACCGCCATGACAACTCCAGCATTCCTACTCTGAAGCAATGGATTGGCACTCCTTAAAAGAAGACGGTGATCCGGATCTAATGTTTTTGTGTTTGGCTGAGATTTCTTGTTGGAGCTCTTGGCAGACTTGGAGTTTTTCTTTGATGACTTTTCTTTGCCGTTTTGATCGTCGTCATCAGAGTTCTGAGAGCCATCAGACTCGTAGAATGGTCGCTCACTCTCCTCATCTGAATTAATGACATCCTAGAGGGGGAAACAATGAATTTAGTTCAAATAATATGATAGATACTTTTAACATAAATATGACCATTTGTAACACAGATTCAACGTGTACACAAATCTTCAGTTGTTTATTACCAATAAACAATGAAAGACTGCAATCATTCGTCAACATACCAAATGGTGGAAAGATAGCTGGACATCATCATCTCAAGATCCATGAGCTTTTTAATGAAACACAGATCGAAAGATCAATAAAAATCAGATGAAAGAGAGACAATTCCACTCTACAAATGCACAGCTAAGGTGCATTATTTAATTTGAATAACCTCACCCCAGCGTTAGGATCACAGAAGTTCTCCCTGGCGTATCTGGTCAGGACGTTGAGGATAACCAGCTGTCCCCACTCATCCACATCCACCAGCAGAGTGCAGAGCTTCCGGAAGTTTCTGTGGATGAGGTCGCTTCTTTCAGGACACACCTCGCTGTAGGCCATCACGGCAGAGCCAATCACAATGATGGTGCGCTCAGATAGAAGCTTCTTTATCACCGACACTAACTCTTCTTTCTGATCTGGATCAAGGCTGGAAACAGTAGAATAATCAGTAGATGAAAAATGATATGAATAATTTGTGCAAGGATAGAACATAGTGTAGATACATCTGCGTATTGGATTGCTGTAAAAAAATGATTAAATTAATAGGGTTTCATAAATAGAATACTTACGTGATTCAATGCAGACATTATTTTTGTAAGAATTCAAATAAATATATGCAACTATTTACCACTACACCAGGAAGAGGATGAACCTATTTGTTTTTTTTAAATAGCTTACCTGATAAATATTACCTAAATGTAAGGGTTAATAAGAAGTTGATAATATATTCTGTTAAAAAATGTTGCACTTCCGATTCCAAAATCAGTTGTATATGTTGTAAAACATATAAGTTTAAGACACACAATCCTTGAACAAAACATATGAAAAAGTGATGATGAAATTGTTTTGAGCTGATTTTAATGATGATGACTTCATAGTGACTTACTCACTTATGTATAGTGCGTTACTCACAGGGCAAGATCAGTTGATATTTGTATAAGAGCATTCTTGCCTTCCTTATATATAGTGCGTTACTCACAGGGCAAGATCAGTTGGTATTTGTATAAGAGCATTCTTGCCTTCCTTATATATAGTGCGTTACTCACAGGGCAAGATCAGTTTATATATGTATAAGAGCATTCTTGCCTTCCTTATATATAGTGCGTTACTCACAGGGCAAGATCAGTTGATATTTGTATAAGAGCATTCTTGCCTTCCTTATATATAGTGTGTTACTCACAGGGCAAGATCAGTTGATATTTGTATAAGAGCATTCTTGCCTTCCTTATATATAGTGTGTTACTCACAGGGCAAGATCAGTTGATATTTGTATAAGAGCATTCATGCCTTCATTTAAAACCAGACAAAAAAACTTACCAATGCAAAAGAAGGCTACCGAGGTAGATGAAATATTGAAACGGAAAAGTACCAAATTATAAAATATTGAAAAAAAATATTGACGGTTAAAAGGTAATAGGGCACAAGCGACAAAAACTTAATTGTTCAGGACGCCAGCCCAAAGTTTGAGATTGCAGAAAAATGGAATAACTTTTTAATTTTTCATCATATAAGTAGTTACAATCAAAACAGCTCTAGAAATTAAAAAAAATAAAGGCATTTATTGGCATTCCTATTAATGTGGTTTTACAACAATTTTTTATGTCACAAGCACCTTTTGGACAAAAAATGCCAAAATCTTGTCGGTTACACCAAAACCATACTTCGAAAACGCATTTGTTTGCTTGGGCATAAACAACAACAAAAATCATTGTAGAGCTATGGGAGTTAGCGCATTAGAAAGGGCGGAAAAATTTAAGTAGGATAGCATTCATACCTCATTTTTGACCAAAACGTCGCTTATGCCCTACTTCCTTTTAACAGTCGATATAAGAGTGAAAATTACCTGTAAAGTTTTGGAATCGCGTGTGCGGCGGTTTTGCGCACATATGGACTCATGTCTGAAGCAGATTCCTTAATAGCCAGCATCACTATTGGGACAATCATTTCTACGCGAATAGAAGAAAGAACCCGCAGGGCACTAGCTCGGATCAGCTGATTTGGGTCCTAGAGTCAAACATTCATTTCAATAAATATTACATCAATCAAGAGACAAATAGTTCAATAAAATTGAAAACACTGAGTAATTTTAATATCTTTTCAAACCATCAGAAGTAGTACGAAAAGCTTCTCATGGTTTTTACGGAAGTCCCGTAAGACCCTATGAGAAGTAAAAAAACATTGAAATTGAAAGGAAGAAGTTACCTTTAGGGCTCGTTGGAAAGTACTGATTGACAGCAATGCCAAATCTTGTTGTTCTTCTGCATATCTCACAAGGTACACATAAACCAGCTTCTTAACCTCAATGTTCTTGGAAACTACATTTTTGACGACTGCAGGAAATCTACAAATAAACAATGTAACAATCACAATACATTGTATGAAAAGTTTTTAGACTTGGTAATGATATTGTGATTTACCAGTCAATTCATCAACAATATACTTCTAAAAACACTTGAAACATCAGTGCTCCCACATTGATGACACTCGAGAGAGCACATCAAAGTTAGGCAACAACTTCTTGTCAAAAATTTTGACCCAGACGTAATAGCTCCAGTGGCACATTAAAAATATTCCTAATACACAAAAAGAATTTGTAGGGCCATACAGAAATCAATATTTTTGCAGATTGTTTATCACAGAGCAACACTTTTGATTGTTGATTATCATCCCGACACAAAAAATCACTTCTGTTCCCAGTTGTTTCTGTTTCCAAACATTTCTGTTTCCAGTGATCTTTAGAAACAAATATATCAACCTATTCTTAATCATTTATCCTTCAGACTTACAAAGAATTCAAACAGAAAATAACATCTTCAACATTTCATAGGGTATGTGAGCATCGGAAATATTCACAGTAACAATTGTATTTTCAAAGAATTCCTTAAATGGCATCATGACAACACTCCTGATACATATCAACTGGCAAAACAATTCATTATGTTCAGCTGATTACCTGACGAGAAGCCAATCCAGTCTCCTAAAAATAGATTTGCAAGATGTCATGGAAAACTAAATTGCATATCATTTGTGAAAAATATACTACAAATCAGGGCAACGGAAACAAGGTGGATGCATAAGGTGTGTACACTGACAGTTTTGGTTGATAGCCTTTCTGTCTCCTTTAAAATGCACTAGCGTTTTCAACAGGAGTAAACTTATTTGCTGCCAAAATAAGTGACACCCCCATTGGTCCACAACTAATAACAAAGATCAGCTGTTTCCACTTTTGCTCAGGCGCTACATGTGGTACTGAAGCGACGAACTATGATCTTGGGGCGATCAGGCATTCAGAGAGCTTTGCACGAGATTTCACACGTATATCCTAACACCTTGAATGGAAATGAATTTTACAAAAAAAAAAACAATGCATTACCACATAAGATTCCTTGAAAAATTCACATAGTTCAACATCGATTAAAAAAAACAAATCAGCAGGGAAAGGAGGCTGCTAAACAACAGGCATTCAAGAAAAGGGGGTAGGTATTACAAATGAAGAAAATTTTAAACTGAAAGAACATGTCACTAAAAAAATATTTGATCAAAGAAAATATCTGTAAATTCAATGATTGTACTCACAAGTCAGAAGCATCTCGCCCTTTGGCAACCATTCCGATTATTCTCTTCATGGCTTCAAGTTTTAAAGAATCTTTGGAGCTATCCAACATCTGCTTCAAGTCATCATGCCTGAAAATAAAATAAACAATTACAGATGGCGGGTAAAGCATTTTAATGGAGTTTGAACATTATAGATTTAGCAAGGTGATGTCACATTTTTTTCCTTTGGCTGTTTTCTTCCGGCTCCATTGACAGCATCTGATTTCGACTACATTTAATAACATTTTTGGGAATGTGATTTTCAAATTGAAAAAAGTGTTCCTATTTTGAATATGAAAAAAGTGTTCCTATTTTGAATATGAAAAAAGTGTTCCTATTTTGAATATGAAAAAAGTGTTCCTAATTTAGTCGGTGCTATGGCCACGGCGGTCAAGACGCTTGTTCAGCTAGCGTGTTTGGTTCAGATAACGTTGGTTCGAGCCACGGCTGGCCCCTTTGACCATAACATTGACCCTGGTTCAGATGTCGTTGCTGGCACACAAGCTTCTGCTTTCGCATGAAGACAACTGGCCAGGCAAAATAGGTTGGTGAATTGCATTCCTCTTCACAAATTTATTAAAAAAAAAAAATTTAAATAAATCAATGGAGGATTTACTTTAAAAGGTACCTAAGTACTTACTTACTTAGTTGTGAAAACGACAAGCTCATAAACAACTTGAAATATAAAACAAGGTTGTTTATATTTCCCGGTAGCAAAAGCTTTCCAGGTCCTGATAACATTATTAAATGATAGTACAATGCTAAAGAACAGAAATGGACTTACTTCTTGTAATCCGGTTGGAAAAAGCCTCCAGATGCTGGATCCGGTGGATATTCAATTTCAACGGCTGACGGCGCAGGCCTTTCATTATTGTACGATGTATTCGCCATCGCACTGTTATTAAATCACTGCACAGTTAACAGGCAAACCGAGACTTTTCACTTTTTAAATTTCTCCGATCACTGACCGCTGTAAAATATTTTTCTGTCAGTCAAATATAAGAAACGTCATCTGTCACTTTTTTGCTTTGTGGGCACCATAGACAACAATTACATATTTTGCTACATTCCCTACATACCTACCAATAAAAAAATTCGGAGAAAAGCGGGAATAAAAACAAATTTAAAATGAATAATATACCTTAAAAATGAGGTCCGAACATTTTTGAATTTTGAACTTTTTTGCAAACGCCAGTCTTGTATGTGACTGCCGTCCTCAGCAACCAAAAACAAAATATTTGCTTGCTTTTTCTTTAGCAACTTGTTTGAGGGACAAAGTTTATTGCCGCCCTTTTCAAGTTTCGAATAATGTATTTATTATTAAAAAATACCAAATATTATTTTTTCCCACTTGTCGTTCGATTTCAAAGGTTTACTCAGCCTTCACAAGAAATGAGAACCAGCCCTGGGGAGCTGGGAAACCCCCACTTTAACTGAAAGTGGTTGGTGTGAGGCCGGTCCCCTTAGCTGTAAAAATAAATAGGTCCCGAAGCGCCAAGAAGTTACACTATATGTGTAGCTTAGTTGCATTTGCGTTGCGTGAATAAATACACTCTACCAAGTCATCATTTTCAGAAATGGTGATATAAAAAAAAAGTTGAATCTTTGAATAAGAGTTTTAGGCTTACACGGCCGGCTGATGATGCTGGAGTGATGTTTTCCGGGATCTGTTGCCGTGGTCTGTGGGAGCTGGAGCTTCCGGACGTTTCGCCCATTTCTACGATGGGCTTCTTCAGCGTGAAGTATGATGATGATGATGAGAACTGTGATGTAAGTGTGTGTACACTGAGGGTTTATATCGCTCCCCCAGTTCCCGGTTACGGTATACGCCAATCTTGTCAAATATGACTTTTTCATGCAGTTGTCTTATGAAACAAATTCTACACAATCTGAGCTAAGAAAAACCGTAAAATTCGATAATGTGAGAGTTCTTTTAAATATTTTTTTGAATAAATTTCTTGTTTTTATAAGACACATCGGTCCAGTACACATGCAAACATTGCTCATGTAAAATTTTCTCAATGGCGTATACGGTAAACAAGAACTATTAAGGCAGCGATATGTGAGATATGTCTACCATCTTGCTTCTACAGCGTGTGTTTGTCGTTTTAAAAGCACCATCTATGAATTAGATGAACACATGCGCAGCTTTGTTTGTTTTTAATTTAAGTAGCGCTTTTCTGCAGACCACTAGGAAGACCTTCGAAGAGATGGTATGATAGCGGCAGTTTGGATCACAGGCGGAAGTAGCAGCACAAACAGATCCTATGAAACGAAGAAGAAGAAGACTTTTCTGGTCAAATGTTATATAAAGCTGGTGAATACAGTCAACTGGTGTTGTTTTCACGATTTGAGAAGAAATAAAACAAAATAATGGGAAATATATATATTTTTATTATTTGTACTTACAAAATAGTTTTACAAAAAATCCTTCTTTAAAATAAAATAACGGAATGAGAAAATATTGTCTAAGTATTCACTGAACACTTCTAAAGCATCATCTTGTCTTACTTATATGGAATTGTGAAAGTTTATCTTTACATTTCCAAACTAATTAATATCTGGGAAGTCGCCATGAGAAAATAAGATGAATAAACATTTAGAAAAGTTTTCAAAATGCGTGGGTTCTAAGTAAAATAATGGCAACATTAGGATGGGTTAAGGTGTTAAGAATGGGCTAGACACAAATTCCATGGACAAAAACAATTGTGACAACCCACTGCCGATTGATAGGGCAAAGAATAACTGTAATATTTTGTTATTGGATGCTACGGATCTTAGTTAGATAGAGCCGTGGCGTTTGCTCGCGGATTTTTTTTTTTTGGCATGTCAATATTTTTTTCAGGATATTGAAGGCTTTGTTATGAGACATATAATCATGGCGTTAACATTTGAATATTAATGAAATGCGAAATAAATGGCAAATTTGATTCAAAATAACCTATACAAATTAAAATGTATATCCTTTCTTCTGCAGGTCTTCCCTTGCTTCAAGAATTTCTTCTTGCAATTCCCTTGCGGCCTGTTTACAGTCATTGAACGTGAAGACTCTATATAAAACAGTGATTACAGCGTAAAGTCCAAACAGTACTAGGAATATGATTGGTGAAGGCACTATGAGGTACATCCATTTGTCAATGCAGCAGGATTGGACATAGCCAAATACTAGGGCGAACCAAACAGCGAACAGTACAACTGCGGCTGTAAGCCATTCCAAGAGTTTTGTCATTTTGATCTGAAAAAACAAACAATTGAAATATGTTTTATTTTTATTTCTTGATTAAGGCCGATTCACTAGAGCGAAGGCTAACTATAATAAGGTCCACTCATGAATTGGCTTAGATAAAATTGTGAAATTACACGGCTGAGTTGCTAGAGAAAAAGGCGAACAAATATTTTGTTATTGGTTGCTTAAGACCTTAGCATAGATAAGTGGGTATACTATAATACTACGTATTAAACCTTACTTAGTCCCATACAAGTGTGATGTTTGCAGGCTGAGAAAAATGTTCCAAATTCAAATTTGTGCTGAGTCCTTCTGCTATTTCAATAGCAACCCAGTTTTCAAGAAAATTGGCATTTGTCCGCCGAGAAAAAATCAAATATGGAACATCCGTGCAAATTAAGAAGTGTTTGAGGTTATGCAATGAAAAAACATAATAACAAAGTTACTAGCAACAAACCTTTCTGGAATCTTACTTAAATTGATTTGAAAGGATTGTAGTCGTAGGTATTTGACCAAATATCCTTAAAACTTTATCGGCACGTCATTAAATTATTTTGGTAAAAATGTCAACATGACAGCTCAGCGGGGTAGTCATACACAAATAATCATTAACGGGTAGGCTATATTTCCTTTGCGTGCTCTTTCATATTTTTGTCTATCGTTTTGACAGTTGTGTTTGTGGTTGTGTTTTTGCACAATAACCTCAATTGTTTGTCAGTTTGCCGGTCGAAATAAATAATCAAAATGAAGTGAGTGTGATATTTATTTTAAATTATAAAACTTTTAAACACAATTGAGCGCCTATTTCAATAAATTAACCATTTTGTTTTTTCAGGTTGAGTGTCGACGGACTTCTTGTGTATTTTCCTTACGATTACATTTATCCAGAGCAGTATGCCTACATGTTGGAACTAAAGAGGGGCCTGGATGCCAAGGTGATTCTCACAATTAAACTCACGATACGTTTTTGAACCTTACCTTTTGTATGCTTTATTTTTTGTAAGAATTTCCCAGCTTTTTTAACAAGGCGCCTGGATAACCTCATTTCGAAAATTGTTTTCTTCACATTAAATGAGAACCGGGTCTTTCAGGAGCAGGGATTACGTCCGACATCAAGTTGAAAGGTTGTCTAATGCTAGCATCCTTGTCTTTTGGAAGAAATAGGTTTCACACTACAATTTTACCTTATCTAGGTTAAAAAACTAAGAAAAGTGGGCTTCTTCAATACACAACAAATGTGCAACTTCGTGCGTGTTGTCGCTTTTGAAGAGTGGAACCTATTTATATTTACAGGTAATAAAATCAGTTACACGCTAACCTTTCGAAGGAATAGGTTCTCATTTCTCGTGAAAGCTGAGTAAACCTTACTTCTTAAAAAGAAGGATCGCCTAACTGGGAAATCATGTCTCTCACCTTTGTTGTAATCAAACGGTAGTTTTCTGCTTTTGAATGGAAATATTCTCAACTGAGTTGTCGACAAGACAGATTTAAATTGTTATTTTTTCTTTCAGGGTCACTGCATACTGGAAATGCCTTCTGGCACAGGAAAAACAGTCTCTCTTCTATCCTTGATAGTAGCGTATATGATTCAAAATCCCTCGCATGTCAGGTAGGTCATAACGCTTACATTTTATTTACTTTTAAATATTTGGGTGCATCAAGATGAATATAATATAAGGCACTCCTTGACTGATAGGTTGGTATGAGGCTGACCACCCGTGCTGTAAAAATCCCGCGGTTCACCCCGGTTCAGGGAACGGCGGCAGGAGTTGCGAGGTTTATGTTCATGTGAGGTTTTACTTATTTGTATGCACACATGCAGAATGTGTAGGCGCGAACCTACATGTGCCTGTCTGTGGGCGTGCATTAAATATGAGCCTTAAATGTTAGCATATCTTTGCAGCTTAGATTATAGATTATAGAGATTATAGTGTGTATACTAGATAGTTTTGTTTGATTGCCGTTCTGTTCCACTAGTGTTGTTGACAGGAGCAAGCATATTAGCTGCCAAAAAATGCCGCCCGCCCATTGGTCCACACCTTATTAACAAAAATCAGCTGTTTCCCTTTTGCTCAAGTACTGCGAGCGTTCTTGTTACAGCGAACTATGATCATGGGACACGCAGGCTATCAACGATTGTTATTGTGCTTTATATGAAATTTCTCAGCTTTTTATATCCACCTTAGTTTCCATTGAAGTAATGTGCTGTATGTGTAAATCTAATGGTTTTGTTTTTGTCTAGGAAACTCATTTATTGCTCGCGTACAATCCCGGAAATAGAAAAAGTCATTGAAGAACTGAAAAATCTCATAAACTTCTATGAAAAATCTACCGGAGAGAAACCCAATCTCACGGGACTTGTTTTGAGTTCCAGAAAAAACATGTGCGTCCATCCTGAGGTAAGTTAAAGTTTTACAAAAGAAACATTGTAGTTTTAGTATTTAATATTAATTTTTTTTAATAAATCACCAAAAACAAGAAAAATATAATATAAGGAATTATAAAAAAAAAAAAAAAAACAGTTTTATTTTCACAAACTGAGTTTTTTTTTCACCTCGAGTACTTTCGACTGGCTTAAGTCATTTTTAAGAGGACACTTACAAAATTGACAACACAAAAACCATAGAGAAATAAAAAAAAATATTACGACAAAGGGGCTGTCCATATATTACGTCATTTGCATTAAGGGGGGGGGGGGAGTCTGGTCTGCGGATGGTGGCAAATGATGTACGAGTACCAAAAGTGACGTCGTTCTTGTAAATACCAATTTCTACAAAATATACAAAATATTATGTAAGTAATATAACATTATTAATTATTAAGCTCATCCATTATTACAGCAAGAGGGGGGGGAGGGGGTCATTAGATAATGACTATAGGATGATTGTTAAGGGGGGGGTCGAAAATCGGCCAAAATCGATGACGTAATTTATGGACGGCCCCAAAGAGGCTAACAACTCAACAATAAAAAATCATAGACAGTGTGCATATCTTACCACAGACAATGAATATGGAGTATGACTGGAATAACAATACTAAGCTACCCATTTAGTGCAACTTCTTGCCGCGTTTTCCCAGAGGGGAATAGATATTCCATTTCTCAGCGGACAAAATATGTCACTCGTTTGTGTAACTACAGTTCTTAGAAACCAGTAACGAAGCATAAGGCATCCCTGGAAACCCTGCAGTTTGTCATTAGTATTTTTTTGTTCACTTAATAATAATAATAAACTTTATTGTACACCACAAATAAATTACATCAATATTATAAACAAAAAGAGATATACATAGGTACAATGGGCGGTCTTATCGCACATGGCGATATCTTACAGACAACCTTACTTACAGACAACCTTACAGACAATCTTAGAGACAACCTTACACTTAGTTTATATAACATTAATCAACATTTTACTTGTTATAGGTGTCAAAAGAGAAGGAAGGCAAATCTGTTGACGGAAAATGCTACTCCCTCACGGCCAGCTACATTAGACAAAAGAATCAAGTAGATGACACTGTACCCATATGTAAGCAATTTCAAACTTTAAAACTGAAATGTAATATTCCACAATATTTCTGATCTTATAAACATCACAGTGATATTTTTACAGGTCAATTTTATGAAGGATTCGAAGGTGAGGGGAAGGAATCTGTGTTACCTCATGGAGTATATACTCTTGATGATCTCAAACAATATGGCTCCGACCGAAACTGGTGTCCATATTTCCTAACCAGGCAGGCGGTAAGTTGCACAAAATTATGATTAAGGGCCGGTCTTATAAACATCCGTTGGTTCAATGTTGTACCAAATTTACCGAAATATAATACAAACGTCACATTTTTCATCTTATAAGAATCCGTTTATTTTATTTCCGTAAAAAGTTACTGACAGATCTAACCGACAGCCGACCCATCGATTAATGGCAGATACCGGCCGGTTAGTTAAGGTTTGAGGTTAGGTTAGCTGTCAAAGCATTGTTTCTTTGCGGTGAGTTTTGCGTGTCATTGGACTTCTACGCTCTATCCTGTTGAAGATAATTTCTTCCGACAGTGATAGAGAATTCATTAAAATAGGGCTGTATCAGTCGTTTTCGTGTTTGTCATACGCAACTTTAGGTTATGTTTCTTCTCTGACAGCAAACGGGTGACGTATGTTCATGAATGCATGCAAAAAATCATCAAAAATACGAGTGCATTATTGAGAACTAACGGATGGTTAAAAAAGCTTTATAGGACGACCATCGGTAAGATCAGTCCGTAAACGTCCATCCGTTAGTAAAATGAGGATTAACTTACGGATATTTAGTCCAACGTTTATAAGATCGGCCCTAAATGACTCATTAACAAAAGATTTTAATGATGATGGTCTATAAATTTGTATTTATACAAGAACTTAAAAAATAATAATAATCATACGCCTAGTAAATCTGAAATAGCTTATCCATGACAATACTGCAAATAGCTTTTTCTACTCCCATTTGGTAATTTACTAATTACAAAACGGCTAACGCAATCACAATGCCATACATTTCTACACCCGTTGCATAATGTTACATTATGCAACCGGTAACCGTGTTAAAATGAACATGTGCGCATGCGCATTGTCAGAATTGGAACCATTTTTTAATTTCAAATGTCAACCTTGTATGGGGGTATGAAGACCTGTCAATCCAAGATGGCCGCAAGCGATCAGCTGATTAGGCTTCATACAATATTAGTGATATTCGGTAGGTAGAAATTACCGTGGTGATGAGACTTTCAGCCCTGTTCAGATGAAAATAAATAAGTATATTTTATGTGTAGAGTCAAATAAAAATTGTTAATAGTGCTAAAATTTATCGAATTTATTTATCGGATTGCTCCAAATAAAGCTTTCCTTTTTTCAATGGAAAATAAAAGGCTTGAAAGGAAAACAATACAAAAATTTTCACCGCAAAAAATAAACAATTTCAAAAAGTTACTTGGTTAATAGGTGAGTATGAGGTTGATCACCTATGCTGTACAAATTTGGTTCACCTGCCAATACAACTGCAGGGCATATGTTTATTTGAGTTTTGGGTTTGAATGTTTAAGCTTATATGCAGGATGTAAAAGCGCGACCTTATACATATGTGTCGGCTTGTGGGCATGAATTCAATATGAAACCTAAATATAATTTATTTTTACAACTTAGGTTAGATTAGATAATCGAAGGGAATGATAAATCACACGTTTTGACAAAGTAGTAAGTAGTACTTCAAATGGACGAGTACATTATAATGACTATTATTCACTATTTTGTTAATTCTCTCATGGTCGTAGAAAAAGTATTGTATGCCACTGCACGTAATTAGTCTTTGTAACACTCGTGCTTTCTATTGTGCCATTCGGCTGCGCCTCATGGCACAAACTAGCACTCGTGTTAAAAAGACTATCATTACTTGGCAGTGGCATAAATAACTATTCTGTGTTTCCAAAGTCGTCTTAGTATTGAAAAAGTAATGCTGCTGTAAATTTATATAATGTTTCGGGGAATTTCTTGTTTGTCTATTTGCAGTTGCCATTGCTTTTTGAAAAAAAAGAAACTAAAATAAATTGTAGCTGCTAAATTTTACTGTAAACCTGTGTTTTGTAGGAATTGAAAATATTTATGTGAAAATCTGGCTTAAGTAACATTTGTGATTAATTTATGTATCATCAAAAGTGGATTTCCTTTTTAGATTAACCATGCAGATATAATTGTCTACTCATATCATTATCTCTTGGATCCAAAGATTGCTGAAGTTGTGTCTAAAGGTTTGACCAAGGAAGCTGTGGTTGTGTTTGACGAGGCCCACAATATTGATAATGTCTGCATTGACTCCATGAGTGTTAAGATTACCAAAAGAATTATCGAAAAAAGTGCACAGTCGCTGCAGCAGCTAGAAAAAACGGTGTCAGCGTATGTATCTCCCTATTTTTGCCATTGTTTTTTCTGATTAAGTTTTCAATGTACCAATGACCCGATTAAATCTTTTGTTAGAATATAATAAAAATGTTTACCGACGCATTGAACTCTTTAGCCATTGTTTAGGTAAGTAAGTTATGAACAACTGTTGATTATTGAAGAAATTGAAACAAATATGTTTATCTTACAAATCTGCTAAGAATATTTCTTAGCTGTTATTCTTCTGTGACACTTTTACAAAGACTGGTGATCATTATTTCGTTATGAACTTTAAAAATTTCACTTCATGGAAGAGGGACCTTGTACTATCTAACTAGTTTCAGAGTTGCCAGGATGTCTCATTTAATCTGATTACCTCTCGCCCTTCCATTATTATTTGAGTTTGGAAGATAATAAGAACAAAAAATTATTATTATTTCTTCATTAGTGCTGAAGTAATTTTGAAGTAGTAAATAATATTTATTTTCGCCCTTGCTTTTATATGGGTAAGAACTTGTATTCTGAAATGTTGCCCTCAACTAATTCTACTAATGTGTGTACATTATAATGTATTATTAAATGTCAGAATGAGAGAAGATGATGCGGCGAGACTTACTGACGAATACCAAAGAATGGTGGAAGGTCTAAGGGAAGCGGCCATTGCAAGGGAAACTGATATGCTCCTGGGAAACCCAATTCTACCAGACGAGGTGCTCACTGGTAAATATCCAATAATTTATTTAAACTTAGAAATTAACATTGTAATGCCATTATTTATTTGAGATTTTTTTGCATCTTTTAGAGGTGGTCCCTGGAAATATTAGGAATGCAGAGCATTTCATAGGATTCCTCAAGAGATTTGTTGAATATTTAAAGACTCGGTTAAGAATACAACACGTTGTGCAGGAGTCTCCAGCAGGTAAGCTCTTTTTTTTTTTTTTTTAAATAGATTTGTGAAGAGGAATGCAATTCACCAACCTATTCTGCCTGGCCAGAAACAGGTATTAATATCATCAATTAATAATTCATTATTGTTTATATTCATGAGTTATTAATTAATAATTACCCAATAACATCTGTTGAACCAGGGTCAAAGTTATGGTCAAGTGACCCAAGCGTGAACGAACCAACGTTATTCTATTCCAAATACGCTAGAAAGATCGGCCACTTGGCCCCCTCGGCCATAACACCGACAAAATCTCATTTTTATATTCCTGCATTTCTCCTTTTACTTGTGTCATTTTAAGTCCCCTCAATATCAACTTCTACTATGCTACAAGCTATCTCTACCGCTTTTACTGAATTAACTATTCCACTCCAAATATTCCTCTCATTTTGCCTAGATATCTGCGCCTACCTACACTGTGACTATTTTCAAATTTATCCCTCATTATAATGAGTTTGAATAGCTCATATTTGTATAATGCCCCATATAGGTTTGCCATATTGCACACTTCTCTACGTTTTTGCCATTTCAGGTCCCTGTTCAACTCTTTATTACGTTATTCCCTTTTTTATTGTTAATCAATCCAAATTTTGGTTTTACAAACTTTTCATTCAAAAAATGTTATCTATAAACACCTTATTTCATGAATTGTTTTTCTGTGCCAGGTTTTTTAAAAGACGTCTCCTCCCGTGTATGTATTGAGAGGAAGCCTTTAAGGTTTTGTGCTTCTCGGTTATCTTCCCTTCTTAGGACATTGGAAATCCCGGATCCTTCCAACTATTCCGCCCTCACTCTTGTCACCAACTTGGCAACGCTGGTCGCCACCTACACTAAAGGATTCACTATCATCATTGAACCCTTTGATGATAAAACCCCAACAGTGTCCAATCCAGTTCTGTATTTTAGGTAAGGCATTCTTGATTAATTTTAAATGTTTTCCACCTAAACGATAGTTTGTATAATGGTAATGTGAAACATCAGTAATGCTGATGAATCAGATGACTCTTATAACTGTCACTGTTTTGTGCCAGCGCCATACCATGTTGAAAGCACCGGTTCTTGTCCGATCACCGAAGCTAAGCAACATTGGGCGCGGATAGTACTTGGATGGGTGACCGCTTGGGAACACCGCGTGCCGTTGGCATTTCTTGGACCGGTTTGTAGTCCAGTGGCAACACTTCGGACTCGTAAATGAAAGGTTGTGGATTCGAATCCCGGCAGAGCACAAAAAATATACCAATTATAAAAATATGCTCTTCGCTGGGTTGAATAATTAATAAAAAAACCTTTACCAAAGACCGGTTACTAAAAAGGTCCATCCAGCCTTACAGCAACTGGGTCTTGCTTGAGTATTGGCGCTTTGTAGCGACGACCAAGCTTGTAAACACCTCGGCGGCACTACAACAATTGTCATAGATCCCTACAGTCTCTAAAATCTAGGGAGTCTCCCGCACAGGAATTCTTAAAAAAAAAATTGTCACTCCAAAGGCGCCCCAAAAGATTAGGTCTTGAGACGTCTCTTAAAGTGACTGCTGTTGGCAATCTCTCAAACTACAAGCGGCAGTTATTTCCATGTCAATGGAGCCGCCACTCCAAAAACACGCTCACCAAACTCTGTTGCAGACTTGCACAAAGCTCATTTACCAATGTTCCACAGAGCGCAGTCGATTGCCTGGTATTTAACTCAATAAGAAATCTTCTTATGTTTAGACCCTTCTTAATGTGTGTCCAACTTAATTTTGTTGATGGTTTGTAAATAATTTTCCAGAAATCTAGTTATCAATTTGCAATCTCATTATAGTTTTTGTTTTTAGTTGTTTAGATTCTTCAATAGCAATGCGACCAATTTTCTCAAGATTTCAAACAGTTGTGATAACATCAGGTAATATTTTTGAATTATTTAGATCTTTTACACAATGTACAAATATTCAAATTTAAATTGATTTTATATGTATGAAAGCAATGGGGCTATGTTTAACAGATTTTTATTTCAGGTACATTATCTCCATTGGACATGTATCCGAAAATCTTAGATTTCAATCCAGTAGTTTTGAGTTCATTTACAATGACATTAGCAAGGCCTTGTCTACTTCCAATGGTATGATAATTTCTCATTTGTGTTGATAGCTATGATTTTTTTTCCAGTTATTATTTTCTTTTCATTTTGAATGTTTTTATTTTATAGATTGTTTCAAAAGGAAGTGATCAAGTAGCCATTTCTTCCAAATTTGAAACCAGGGATGATGTTGCCGTCATAAGAAATTATGGACAGCTTTTAGTTGAGGTAGGTACTAACTTCAATAATCATGTATTTATAGTAAAGACTGCAAAGAATATTGTGTTACCCGGCCGGGTTGACAAACAAATATTTTGATATCGGTTGCTAAGGATGGCAATCGCATACAAGAGTGACGTCTGCACGCTGAAAAAAAGTTACAAATTTGTTCTGAGTCCATTGTTACACGTGTAGAATAGTGTAAATATAAAAAAAACATAGTTTTTCTTTACAAGTTGATTTATTTCCTCGAGCCCTTTCGGTGTTATCACACCATTATCAAGAGAACAACTCGAACAACTGTAGAATTATTTTAAATGTATTACTCATAACTTATATGATACTAAACTTATTTGCTACTTTCTGAAAACGCTGCAAGAAGTTACACTATATTTGTAGCTTAGTAGAGTAGCTTAGGGCCCTTAGGACCCTTGAGATGGGATCTTGAATAATTTGATAAGACATAAGCAATAATATCCTATGGTGGAAAGGTATCCTAAAGTGACTACATTTGAACAATTTAATTATGACTTTTTAATGAGAATAAAATAAAATGCTTGAAGCAAAATTGTATGAATAGACTTACAAACATTAACCTGCATTTATTATGCTTTTTTATTTAAACAAATGTTTTGTTTTCAGATTTCTTCTTGTGTCCCTGACGGAGTAGTGTGTTTCTTTACGTCCTACATGTATTTGGAATCTGTAGTGGGCTCATGGTATGATCAGGGTGTAGTGACGTCATTGCAAAAACATAAATTACTCTTCATCGAGACGCAAGACAGCGCAGAAACCAGCTTTGCTCTGATGAACTACATTAAGGTAAGTAATGCAATATTTCAACCATAATTGTTGCACTTAATACTTAAATACCTATTGTCAGCACCATCTTTGATTGTAACTGAAGCTCTCTCAGACTTCCACTTAAGGCACCCAGAATTTTCTTCAGATAATCTCACCCTTGCATACTTTACTCGAGCACTGTTTTTCAAGGGCATTGAATTCATAGACCATCCTGCGACCCCAGTGAATCTTGTGTAAATTATCCGTGGATTACATGTTTCTTTAATATGCTAAATGAATTTATTTCCCGTTACCTCGTATCTTCACAATTTTACTAATTCGATGGAACTATTTTTTTTAGCTGTTCTACCTTTTCTTGTTTGTCATGCACATTTCCTATGGTAATATTTACTGTCATTCCACAAAGCCCTTTAGCATCCATTCTTTCCAAATATATATTACATCTTTTTCTACCCTTTGCATTCCCTTTTTCAGCACGCATAATTTCTTAGCCCATTCACTTTAGGGCTTATTTCTGTTGTGTAATTATTTTTTTCACTGTCTATGCTTTATTATTGAAAGCTAATGTACAATGCTTACAGGCTTGTGAGTCAGGCAGAGGAGCAGTATTACTATCTGTTGCCAGAGGGAAGGTATCGGAAGGAGTTGACTTTGACCATCATCTGGGAAGGGCGGTGCTCATGTTTGGGATCCCATATGTGTATACGCAGAGCAGGATCTTAAAAGCTAGATTAGAATACTTACGAGATCAATTTCAGGTAAGAAACTGCAGGAAAATATTTTGAATTTCTCTAACTTTTGAATAAGTTTTTCGAGCTCTGTGTAAGTGGGTGTCAAAATATCAATGTGCGCTCTCAGAATGTGAAGCTACCAGACCTGGTTACCAATTGGTAGCAGACAATGATCATTTTATTGGTGATGAATGAACCATGTGCTTCCTGAAGCGCTATTCTGCTAAATTCCTTACACTTTGGATATTTATACAAGTCGGGAGCGCTAGCGCTTGCGAAAGAACTCCATAGATTAAAAATCACAGTACATCTTTTTTTTTTACACAAATCGCCAGCTCGTTGCCTTAAGATCGTAAGGAATTCAGCAGAATAGCGCTTCTCATTGGTTGTCTGAGACCACCATAAGCACAAGACTACTTACAACTTTTCTTCCCACATTACTTCTTGTCATCCTTTTTTATTGTGGAACATGTCGCTGCCCTAGTTCAATACTACGACATCTTACACAAAGCTAGTTTCGAGAAAATCGAAAAAGAAGGTTTGTAATCGCTATGATAATTACAGTTAACTTTGTTTTAAAGTCACTTAATGCAACTAAGCTACACATTGTTGCGTTAAGTGACTTTAAAACAAAGTTAACTGTAATTATCATAGCGATTACAAACCTTCTTTTTCGATTTTCTCGAAACTAGCTTTGTGTAAGATGTCTGAGTATTGAACTAGGGCAGCGATGTCTGCCTTTGGTCGTACATTATTGTTCCTTTCAACAATCAACAATCGCAATTTGCGCAATCAACTGTATTGTTTAATCTTTTGTTTTAGATTAGAGAAAATGATTTCCTCACGTTTGATGCCATGAGGCATGCAGCTCAGTGTGTGGGCAGAGCTATCAGGTAAATACTATCTACTTTGTCTTCTATTTCATAGTTATGTGGCCAACTTTTTAATTGTTTTACCAGTTTTCTGCATTGATCAATATATAAGACATTGATAGCTTATGTCTGTTTTTTTCCATTCCAACAAACATATAAAATGGATTATTTTTCAATAAAAAATTAAAAAATAAAAGAAATTAAAAACTTTGTTTTATTCCACTTTTATTGTTTTTGAGTATGTTACAAACGTTTTCGGAATACCTTCCATCATCGGGTAACAACAATTACTAAATAAGTAATTGTTGTTACCCGATGATGGAAGGTATTCCGAAAACGTTTGTAACATACTCAAAAACAATAAAAGTGGAATAAAACAAAGTTTTTAATTTCTTTTATTTTTTAATTTTTTATTGAAAAATAATCAATTTTTTAAAATGAATTTCCACAGTGTTTCACAATCTTTTCAAAATTTATATAAAATGGTATAATGGATCAACAATGATACATAAGATATTTACGTCATACGTCAAAAAGAGGCATAAACATGACGGTTGCCTGGAAATTGATTATAATAAGACCTCGTGTGAAAAAGAGTGTGCCCTAAGGTGCACTATTTTTCGGCACACAAATTCGTCTCAGATGCTCCATCATATCTTTATATCTTTTCTGTCGAACCACAAAATTATGAACTAAGGTTTTTGACAGATAAGTCTGCTAGAATATTTAAAAAAATAGGCCCTGTTTATAATGTCTCTTAAATCACACTATGGCCCAAATTGAACCTTGGTCTCTCAAATTCAGCGCTTTAAATCCCCTGAAGCCATCATACAATTGGTCACCTACTGCATGGTATACTTTTTGAAATAAATACTTTCTTACAGGGGTAAAACAGACTATGGTATCATGATATTTGCCGACAAACGGTTCAGCAGACAGGATAAGAAAAGCAAATTGCCTCGGTGGATACAGGAGCACCTGAAGGATTCCCTCTGTAACCTCAGCACGGAGGAAGCCGTGCAGATCTGCAAGCGATGGCTGCGACAAATGGCCCAGCCGTTCACGAGGGAAGACCAGCTGGGAGTTTCCCTGCTCACACTGCAGCAGCTCCAGTCTGAGGAGCAGCAAAGCAAGATTGAAAAGCAGGCACAGCAGAAATGATAAATGGGGAAAACAATGAAAATGAGGAGCATCACAATGGAGAAAAACAGACGGAGGGAAAATTGTAATGTTTACTCATTAACTAGTAACATTATTTGTTTGGTTGCTATGGACCATTTCTTTCTTTAATGTTACTACAGCTCAATTTGAGTCTTGGCCTCCTTCAACCTCTATCCCAACTCCGCCTGTCTTCCGACACTGCTGTCCAGTTCGCAACTTGTAGAACTGAGCCACATGTCTCTGCTATGGACCTTACTGGCTCCATTTGTCATGAGCTGTCGATTTTGCTATGGTTGCTATGCCCATAGAAAACTTGTTTTGTAATGTTGTGATTTCATTTGCAAGGCAGAATAACTGTAACATTTGTGTTTATTATGGTAATGTTGGGTAATACTCCTCACAAATGCATTTAAAAAATATATTTCATACTGAAAATTTAATGTCCTAGAGCAGGGGTCTCCAAACCACAGCCCAGTAGGCCAAATCTGACCCAACAGTGTCATTAGTCTGGCCTGCGACAGCTAAGAGCTCATTATTATTTTGATAATAAAAACCACAGACTATTTAGCTTTTCGTGTCAATTATTTCCACAGTGAGAAAGCTGGACACTTTTTAGCTTTTGGTCCTCAGAACTTCCTTGAGTAATTATCAAGGTTGGAAAGTCAGGAGACCCCTGTCCTAATATATATTTTGTAAAATGTTGCCATTTTTGAGTAATAGATCTGTAATTAATAAAAAGTGATCTACTTTGCACAATAGATTATTACATTTTTATAAACCAACTTGTTTTTATTTATCTTATAAAGTGGTTACTAAATACTTACTTTCTTCCAGAAAAACATGTTTACTCATAGAACTTCCAGCGTTCAAATTCTTGAACCTTTTCAAAATAACAATAAACCGCCATTTTCATTCATGTTTACTTCTACCCATGTGTAGTTTTAACACGTCATATTTAAAAAAGGGCATATGCAAGAAAATAAAATAAAGAAAGCAATGTATTTTCTTAAAAGTTTTTAATGTCTTCATAGGAACAGATAAACACAACACAATCCAATCAACTAAATCAGCATTTAGGTATTTGAGAAGCTATGATTGCCTGTATTCCGTTAACACATTTAACAATTATGTCTTATACATATATGTATTTCTGTATGAAGTCTAGAAAACTCCGGAAAAAAACATTCATGTAAGTACAACAAGATTATTTTAAATTTTCATCCAATTTTATTTCATTGTGTATCGCTTCTGATCTCGCAGAATGCATTTTTATTTTAACACCCTTTATTTTTACAGGTTTTTAAGTAGTTAATTTATTTTTTTAATAAAAATACAGTTATCCAAAAGTTATGTGAATTCATAATTTTTGATAAGACAAATAAAAGTGTTAAAGTTATAATTATGAATAAGTCCGGTCGATAGCTCAGTTGGTAGAGTGCTTGCATTCTACCCCGTGAGCTCGGGTTCGAATCCCACCGAGGAGGGTGTCAGAAATGATTTCCTATTTCGGTGTTTATTTCAAACCCCATAATAAAAATACCGGCAAGGTTTACTCAGCCTTCACAAGAAATGAGTACCAGCCCCCTCAGGAGCTGGGAAACCCCCACTTCAACTGAAGTGGTTGGCGTAAGGCCGGCCCCCTTACCTGTAAAAATAAATAGGTTCAACTCGCCACATGCGACCCCTTCGGGGATAACGCGGCAAGAAGTTACACTATATGTGTAACTTAGTTGCGTTTTTTTTATGAAAATCTTTGAACTGACATTTTTAAAATGCAATTCTATCTAAAATTATACCCGTCATCCTTTCTCAATTTAAACACTACGGCAGGGGCGTGCATCCCATACAGGCACATGCGCCTAATAGGTAGGCAATATATGGTAAAAAATGCATTTACGCTTGACGTTGGGATTTAAAATTCAAAATTAAGGTTCGATTGGAGCCATCTATAGCACTATAGTCAATTTCAAATGAGTTATTTTAAAGGAATGTGAGAAAATATTTATTTTGAAATGTATTTGCCTATACCCTATGCACGCGCCTGCACTACAGGGTGATTCTTTTTATGAAAATCTGTTAGTCAAAAGTCATATTTCCTTGTACAAATTTTGGATGATCAATTCAA
Source organism: Agapetus fuscipes (assembly GCA_951799405.1). NCBI lineage: Eukaryota > Metazoa > Arthropoda > Insecta > Trichoptera > Glossosomatidae > Agapetus > Agapetus fuscipes. The sequence goes on along the minus strand of OX637337.1, from coordinate 7,401,564 downwards.
ATAATATTCGGGAATATAACTAACAAATGTTTTAACACAAGAATAGCCCTAACCTTGCTATTTATAAATGACATAAATTAACTACTGCTATGTAATTATCCATAGTAATAATGATGGGAGTCTGCACATTTTAATCAGGAGGAAAACGTGACATCACTTGGTCAGGTTGCTAGGCATTTACAATTGGTTGCTATGGATCTTAGTTTTGAATCTCCTGCCTGGTGCTGTCATCCATTCAAAAGAAAAATTACACCAGAGACAAAACATACACTTATTCTTCAATACAATACTATGTAAGTGTATTGTAAAGATGCTAAAGCGGTTCATATTGTATTTATCCCATCTGTATTTGGATGTGATTATACTTATTTCACAATGCTGTAAAATAGAATAAAATCTTGAATGTTCGGGCTCCATTACAGTCAGTTTGTTAACAGCTAGTACAGAATACTTAAATTAAAAAAAAAAACAGAAATAAGTTATGGTTTCACCATAATCACTGGTTTTATCACTATGTTTTGTTAACAGTTACCCGAGTATAAAACATTGCGTAAACAGAAAAAAATTATGGAAGATACAATAGCGCCTCTAATGAGTGTTACAGTTTTCATACTTTTTTTTCTGCTAACACAATAATTGAGTATTTAGGCAATGTTTTGTACTCGGGGTACAGGTAGCTCTAGTAAGATAACAAAACAGGGAAATGTTATTCTTAAGTTTTACTCTGGTTTTTGCAGAGGTTTCCCTTGCGCTGCCTTCATTTTCTTGGACGCCTGATCCAAGAGTGTAATCAAGTCATTGGCGCTATTCGCACAAATCTCATGGCCATCTCTTGTGGCAGCTATCTTCCGGTTTTCATTGTAACCATTCATCAGATGCCTGAAATAAAGTACAATTATCATCAACAAAGAATAGAATAGTCCATCGTACCTAAGACACTTGTAGCGAGGTTCGAAACCTAGCCCTCTGATTTTGAATGCAGCATTCTACCAACTTGGCTGAAAAAAGTTTACTTTTCAAATTGAAAAGAAACAATTTCATTGTTTGTAGAAGCATTTACCTTGTAATCTTTCATCTTACAAGATAAAGAATACAACCAACTTTGTTTTAGATTACTTTGAGTATATTAAGTTACACGACCCGTTTGTTTGCAAAAATCAGTCATGGAATTTAATATACTCAAAGTTATCTACTAAAACCAAGGTGGTTTTGTTCTTTATTTTATGTTGAAAAGAAATTGATTGCTAACTTATTTTATTTATTTACCTGGCAACATGGTGTGGAAGGGACTGATGTGAGATCCACTTCATCTTGTAAGCCATTGGTGAATTTCCCGTGGAAGGCTGCTCCACAGTGTTCACTTTACTCTCAAGTTCTGCATAGCCGAAGAACTTGCACACACTGCCTCCCACAGAGAAGAAGAGAATGACTTTATGTCCGAGCTGCAAAAACCATAAATATTTTGAAATACACTGTAACGGATTACTGGTATTAATACTCTAGGTAAGTCTTTCATAATCCATTCTTTACAGACATTCAAACTAATAAACTGAACTTGATAATATTTTTTTCTACTCCCATTTGGTAATTTACTAATTACAAAACGGCTAACGCAATCACAATGCCATACATTTCTACACCCGTTGCATAATGTTACATTATGCAACCGGTAACCGTGTTAAAATGAACATGTGCGCATGCGCATTGTCAGAATTGGAACCATTTTTTAATTTCAAATGTCAACCTTGTATGGGGGTATGAAGACCTGTCAATCCAAGATGGCCGCAAGCGATCAGCTGATTAGGCTTCATACAATATTAGTGATATTCGGTAGGTAGGAATTACCGTGGTGTCAGAAATGATTTCCCGTTTCGGTGTTTATTTCAAAACCCAAAATAAAATACCGGCAAGGTTTACTCAGCCTTCACAAGAAATGAGTACCAGCACTCTCGGGAGCTGGGAAACCCACTTCAACTGAAGTGGTTGGCGTAAGGCCGGCCCCCTTACCTGTAAAAATAAATAGGTTCATCTCGCCACATGCGACCCCTTCGGGGATAACGCGGCAAGAAGTTACACTATATGTGTAGCTCAGTTGCGTTTTTTTTTTATGAGACTTTCAGCCCTGTTCAGATGAAAATAAATAAGTATATTTTATGTGTAGAGTCAAATAAAAATTGTTAATAGTGCTAAAATTTATCGAATTTATTTATCGGATTGCTCCAAATAAAGCTTTCCTTTTTTCAATGGAAAATAAAAGGCTTGAAAGGAAAACAATACAAAAAATTTCACCGCAAAAAATAAACAAACTCAAAAAGTTACTTGGTTAATAGGTGAGTATGAGGTTGATCACCTATGCTGTACAAATTTGGTTCACCTGCCAATACAACTGCAGGGCATATGTTTATTTGAGTTTTGGGTTTGAATGTTTAAGCTTATATGCAGGATGTAAAAGCGCGACCTTATACATATGTGTCGGCTTGTGGGCATGAATTCAATATGAAACCTAAATATAATTTATTTTTACAACTTAGGTTAGATTAGATAATCGAAGGGAATGATAAATCACACGTTTTGACAAATGTAAGGTTTTAATTACTTCAAATGGACGAGTACATTATAATGACTATTATTCACTATTTTGTTAAAGGGAAATTAGTAAAGTCCATACAGTAGAAATGGACTATCTAAGAAGTATGATTGGGAAAAAACGAAGTGACAGGGTGAGAAATGATTTTGTAAGAGAAGAATGTGGTGTAAGGGAAAGTGTGAAAGTGAAGATTAAAAGAAGTATGTTAAGATGGTTCGGGCATTTGGAGAGAATGAGTGATGAAAGATTGACGAAGAAAGTATATGTTGCTAGAATAGATGGATGTCGTGGTAGAGGAAGACCGAGAAAAGTATGGAAGGATCAAATCTCTGAAATAGCGAATGACTGGGATATCCAGAGTCATAATAAAAGGAGGACTTGTATGAAAAAGGTTATGACTCTGGATGAAATGAAAGAAGTATGCAAGGACAGGAAGAAGTGGCGGCTAATCTGCAATGTTGATTTCTAATGTTGGTGTATTCATTTGCTACATTTTTTGCATAGGAAATTTTTGACTTTTTTTGTATAGATTTATTTGTAAGGTTTTGTTCTTTTTTATATTTAAATGTAATTTATTATTCATATTCCTTGACTTATAGGTTGGTATGAGGCTGACCACCCATACTGTAAAAAATGGTTCACTTTGCCAATGTCACCCCTGTTTCAGGGAAGGTCGGCAAAAGTTGTGGGGCTTATGTTCATTTGAGGTTTGGATTTTATTTGTATGTACACATTCAGCATTTGTAAGCGCGAACTACACTTGTTGGTTTGTGGGCATACATCTGAGAGCTTTAAATGAATATATCCTTGCAACTTAGATTATAGATTATTATAGATTGTTAATTCTCTCATGGTCGTAGAAAAAGTATTGTATGCCACTGCACGTAATTAGTCTTTTAACACTCGTGCTTTCTATTGTGCCATTCGGCTGCGCCTCATGGCACGAACTAGCACTCGTGTTAAAAAGACTATCATTACTTGGCAGTGGCATAAATAACTATTATATAAAGAATATAATGAAAAATTACCTGCAGAATGTTTGACAATCTTTTTTCAGTGGAATACTGCACAAAGCTCCAGGTTTTTGATTGCTGGCAATTTTCAATTATTTTCTGACTGGCAACTTTGATAATAAAGTACCGTACAATTTGAGAGGTTGCATTGGTAGTTGACTCCTCTTTACTATTGATGGTGCATTTTTCTATATTGGCCAGCAATAGGTTACTGGGGCTAGTTGGCCCACTGGAAGTCGATGGCCCGTTTTGCTGCTCGCGGTTATAATTCTGATATCTCGCTTCATTGTGGCTGCTTTGGTCTTTGTAAGTTTGCGTCCCGCTTGTCCCTTGTTCGGAATGGAATGAATTAGAGTTGTGGTGTTGACGATAATTGCGGAAATCAAAGCTACCATAACGAGGTCTGTCATAGTTTGAATACTCAACATCATTATTTTTCATTCTAGGATTTTGGTAATCCATCAGGACAGACTTGGGTCTTTGTCCAATTCCATTTGGCTGATTTAAACCGGAGTTCCTTTCTTCCCAAGCGAGAAGCTTTACTACAGTTGCCACTATTTTTTCATCCATCGGACAAGCAAGTTTGGTGGGCTGGAGCATGCGCCGGATCATCATGGCAGAGAATTTCTGTCTCAACAGATAAATACTTAAAGCATCCAGAGATTCACCAGTAAACACTATCCAGTCATCCACTCCCATACAGCTCATGTCAGCTGTAGGACAGGGACAATCCTCATCTGCTTCACTGTCTGAGTCATCAGATATTCCCTGCATACTGGAACGCAAAGCATTGGGAGCAAGGCGGAGGGGACCTCCAAACAAAGCCACAGTCAGAGCAGTGACTGAAGTGTTACAGCGGATAAAACAAAATCTCCCAACTCTGGTGATCTCTTCAAAAACAACCCAATCGGTAGGAAGTGCCTTCAAGGACTTTGCCAAACCAACTTTTCCAGCGGAGGTGTTAAGAGTAGAGCTGGGATGGAAGGCTAGCTTGACTTCAGTACTGGTTCTTAGAGTGCTGTCATCTCTGTCAACTCTAGCAATGGCTGGATAGAGTCCACTCGCTAGAACAGCCTTGACAACAAACCACTTTTCTGAATTACTATTTGCATCCTTGATATCTCCAGGTCCTTTAGCCTTCACCAGACCAATAGCTCTCAGTTGAGCCAACAGCTGTGAACGCAGACCTACTATCATCTCCATTGTTGCCCCACTGATAAGATTTTCTCTACAGAATCTATATTCTGTCTTGTTGGATCTGGCTATTTGCCAAGCTTGGAATGCTCGCAACAGAGACATGTGATCAGAGAAGGTTTCTGCGGCAAACACTTTTCTTACTTGGCTTGCTAACCTTCTGTTGTTGGGATCTGTACTAATTTGAAATGGTTCTTTGTATGCCAAAGTGCAGACAATGGTAAGTATTGGGTCCAAACACTTCAAAATGCAGGCGTAGAGAAGCATCTTTCCAAATTTCGGCTCAATATTTAAATTCAACAGGTGTTGGCCGATTTCAGTTAAATCTTCCATTGGTGTGAGAGCTCCTATGGTCTTCAACAAGCTGACAGAATTACGGATAGCTAAAAACGAAGGTGGTTCTAGAGCTTTGCTCAAAAAGTCAGCAATAGGAGTGTTGCCGGGAGCTAAGAACTTTGAATGCAAGCAGAGCTCATGCAGCGGAACTCGCATCATTTCTGGTACAGTGTGTTCAGCGAAGCTCTCATACCTCCTTTTAGAGCAAAGCATGAAGGCCTTGCCTGCTTGAACTCGACCTGCTCTGCCCGCACGCTGCATAGCACAAGACTTGGCAACCCAAACTGTCTGTAAGGAGCCCACACCCCTAGTGGCTTCATAAAATGTCTGCTTCACTTTCCCTGAATCTATAACATACACCACATCATCTATAGTTATGGACGTTTCAGCAATGTTAGTCGCTAGGATCAATTTCCTTGTTCCTGGAATTTGGTTGAAAACTCTCTTTTGGTCCACGGTTTGCATGTTACTGTGAAGAGTGAATATCTGATATTTAGCTTGGCTCATCTCCCCACAGGCTTGGATCAAGTCTCTCAAGTTGATAATCTCATCATAACCAGGTAGGAACACCAGGATACTTCCTTTGGCCATGTTCAGGTGAATATGTCTGGTTAGAGCCATGATAAGCTTGAGGTCCACTACGTCATCGCTGACAGTTAGCTGGTAGCTTTCGAGCAATATATTGTCTTCCTCTATACCATGGCTGGCTGTTTTTTCTTTGACACTCACAGTTTGCACTTGCAAGTTTTCAAGAAAGCTGATGCACTCCTCGTGGTCATTTATAACAGCGTAATCCAGGGCATTCCTGCCTTGACTATCTTGCAACGCATGATCAGCTCCTGAAATTACAAAAAATGGTATGATTTAAAATTATGCCACACATATTCCTAGTGATTGGAATATCTCAATCAAATAAAATAACAAAACATTTACATAAACTCCCATCAATTACGTAAATTGAAAATATATAAAATATACAATGCCACTCCTGGTGAGTGATTTAGTTTTCACATTTTTCCAATTTAAACAATTCAGAGGAGTTTATGCAATCTTTTACACTTGAGTACTGGACTGAGAAATTCTCATGCCCGTTTTCACCAACGCCTTCTAAACAGTCACCTAGCTAAAAGTATTTAAATATAAGAGACTCTTACGGTACCTAACGTATGTTGAGTTTCACGAGTGAAACTGTCACCTAAAAATCGCCTACCTAGCTAACAGGCGCGAGCGGTTCGTACATACGATGGATTCACCGAATCCCTTAACCTCAAAGTGTTAATGTATGGGAAATTATATTATATATTTTTCTCAAGAGCATCGTATTTATACAGCGGCGATCACAAACATTTTTATTATTGTTATACTTTTTACATCTCGCTATCGCGCGGAAGCGAGACATTATATTTTATGTATGTATCTAACTACATACATATGCCAAGCGGCATATATGTCTATACCGTAAAGTCAAGAGTTGTAAACAAACGAATCATCATAATATGCGAATACGGGGAGCTCAAACGCGTCCAGAATCAAAGCAGATATTTTGTTTTCGCGCATGCGCAATACGGTCGATGGGATTTCGCTACTCGAGTAAAAATACGGCAGAGCTTACAGAATCCCACATACGAAAATTGACCTTATTGTCTTCAGACATACTGGACAAAATAGGGTATTGCAAATCGAGCGGATTTGACTATCTTCTCTTACTTTTATATTTTCCCTTTTGTATGACATCAAATAAATAATTTTAACAATAATATGAATAATTATTCTTCATTCATGTATTAGTTTACGTTGACTTTTTAACACGCGGCCACGGTGTGCAATATTTTTGTTCTTTGAAAAATAAAAATATGGATCCATCTTGTTCTCAGGTTGTTCAAATAATAGATGTGACTGTTTAATTGAATCATTGTTACGTAAAAGTTTTTTGTCTTGACGATTTGCGGAAAAAAAACATATAGTGGATACTGGAAAACCAACCCCAATTTTAAAAATCACCAGCAATAATAAATCGTTTGTAAGACATTTCCAAAACTCAATATATTCGAAAGTCTCCTGTCCTTAAAGGAGAAGTCAACCTTTCACGATGCTGTAATCGACGATTTTATGAAGAAAGAGCGTAGAATTGAGCTCAAGTATAAGTAAATGAATATCAGGTGAGTCATTTTTACAATAAAAATATAAATTGTTTATTGAAATCATTAAAATGTAATCAGGGAAATGTTCGCACATAATATGTTAATTTAAGACTTTCGGAGCAGAGCGTTTAGTTGGATATCTTTTTAGTTACAGCTGTCAAATACAATAAGTACGTCCATTTCGTTTGTTGGCTAACAATTATTTTTATATAGGTAGGTATATGAATCTATGCTTTTCTTCAGCTTCCCATGGGGAACAGATCACGGACCGCCACTGCTAGCTAAGACTCTATTTAGCAAACAACTAGTGTTGTGAAACTCGATTTTTGTAAATTCGAAATGTATTTTATGATTTATAAAATAACTAGCAGACCAAACCGCGCTCTCGCACGGTTGGCTGCTAGGCCCTACGGGCAGTTTGAAGTCCGGCTTCGCCAGCACAATTTACCCCTGCTCTGATTTTTAAAAGATCCATGAGAACTGACCAACAACAACAACAAAAAGTGGACAGTTTTACGGTAGAATCCCAGGCCTGATCGTGCTATTTTCTATTGTTGTGCAGGTGCTGAAGTCTTTATCCTGCTTTTTATTTCTGCTCTTTATTTTTCTGTTGATGGTTTATAATGATGCTCGCCACGATCATTATCAATTAAGTGTATAACTTGTATTTTCTGCTCTTTTTCGTTTTGCTGGTAATAGTATCTTAAGCGTACCTGTGTTGCTTGCAATTGTCTTATAGTGGCATGAAACATGACTGCGTTTGCCATACGGCATTGTTTTGTTGGTACTGGTGCTTTTGTTTTTAGATAGTTCCAGCTGCTCTTATTGACATGAAATGCCTTCAAACTGCTCGTCCTGCTCTGAATTATCTTTTGACATCTTTAAACTGCTTGTGATACTTTTCACGATATTTTAGTGTCTGATACTGCTTGGTACCTGAAGATACCTTAAAATGCCTAAACTCACAATCTACAAAAAATCTAAGTATGGGAAAACGTTCGACCCATCGACAGAACTCTAAGAAAAAAATGACTTTTGAAAATTAAAAAAAAAAAAACTTTTTAACTTTTTTCATTTTTATATATGACACTTTGTATGAAATTTTACTTTTTAAATATTTGTTCAAATAAATTTGCCGTAGAAAAAAAGTTTCTTCCAACATTTATGGGGTTTACTAAAATGCATTTTAAATTCGAGTATGAGGCCTAGACATTCAAAATGGCCGCCTGCAGAGCAATATATTTTTTTAGTTTGTATGACGGGTATGCAAAATATACACTTGGTGTGATTGTCTGATTACATATCTTTACATTTTGAAAAATTAGAATTGTAAATGTATCATCAAAAAGTTGATTTTTTTACTTATAAATTTGACTTTTTGGTGAAAATCAGGTTTTTCAAAATTTTGTTTGAAAAAATTTGTCATTGAAAAAAGTTTTCTTTCAAAAAATGTTAGCATTAGCCAAACAAACTCAATCATTGAGAATATAAAATAATATACACATTTCAAATAAAAACAACACATGAATATTTGACGTTTATAATAATATCTACCATTTACCCTGCAAATATTATTTTTTAATTGAATTTTCATCTTTACAATGATGTGTACAAAGTATATTTTGGTATGCACACACTATAAAAAAAAATGTAATGTTGCCGGCTTGTAGTCTGCAGCTGCATTCAGATCCGTTTCTGTGTTGCGTTTTTAATTGTTGACAATTCACACTCGACATGTAAAATCGGCATTTTCAAATACACGGCGGTCACCAATCAATCATCACGATGTCATCAAATTAAAGAAGAAACATGCTTCAACTTTTCAGAGGGTGACCGCGAGAAACTTGTTCAATCCTGCTACATGGGGATACATTTACGCCTCTCACGTCTGTCACAGATATCAGCTGATGGCTTCCAGTGGCATAAAATTGTAATGCCTCCACCACAGAGAATGCTTCTAATAAGTAATCCCTGTGTGTCACTGAATTGTTTCTGTAGGTAATAATACAAAACAATAAGTAACAATTCATCTGAAGGATATCATAAGGCCTGTGATATGACAAATTTATGGTAGATACCTACATATAAACATTGATCAATGTAAAAGATCGATGTTTTTAAAAACCTACTAAATTCATGGACAATAATAGATATTTCCACAACATCTTTACCAAAACTATATTTGCACAGCTTGTTGTCCGAAAACTTAAAAAATACTAGAATTTTATCGAGCAAGGACCTACATGATTGTATTTTTTGACAGCCGATATCCCCACCAAAAATCGATGTCATACTATTTATTCTTATCTCAATGATTCTTATCAAAAAAAAATTACCTTTCTCAAAACTTTTCGGACGCCGATAAGTCCTAGCAACTTTTGTATCCTCAAGAGTTTCTAAAAAGACAAGGATATCGGTGTGCACGTTCACTCATTTGCAGTTTAAACATGACATAACCACACTGACACGTCGCTAAAGTGTCCTTTAGCGTAAGTGACAGTTTAGGGAGCATCGGGCTCGCAAATATAAGAAGTTCTTAGCGAGTTAAGAGGTTCTTAAATGCTGGTGAAAACAAAACTGGTACCTAAATATTTTTAAACAGCACTTTATCTTTAAATATTCTTGGTGAAAACGGGCATCAGTCTCGGATAAGGTCAAATTGTCAATAAAGCATTTGTGTTTATTTTCTTACGTTTTTAATAAACATGCTTAAAATATGTCAGTTTTTAAGTTTTCTCACCCATTTTGATGAATTGTTCAACTGTTTCAGTAAGTCCATGATGAGCAGCCGCCATCATCCCAGTCATTTTAGTCACTGAATGTTGGCAATCCACAGAAACACCTTCTGACACATACATGTACAGCATCTGGCTAAACGAGTCCTGCAATCATTTATTGTTATCAACCTCTGAATAGCTACAGGAAAAATCTATTCATTTTGTGTTAGAAAATGTATACCTACCAAGCTTCCATCATTGATACAATCATCCAAAAATCCATCAACATCTGCTTGGAGCTCAGGGTCTAAACAGGAAGATTTGCTTTCATCAGCAGTTACTTTTTTTGCAGTTTTATCCTCTACAATAATATAATGGTTTTAAAATTTTATATTCATCATTTGTAAAACAACGCATAATTTTTATACCACTGTTTACCTGCTGGTTCATTAGCGAGCGCATTCGGTTTGGGCCTATGTTTTAAATCCTTTTCGACTTTTATCATTTCCTTTGTTTTATAATTGATATTTTCCAAAATATCTTCCAAAAAATATCTTTCAACATGAAAGAGCCTTCCCGGGATCGACAAAACCGGGCAGTCATTAAAATACCTAAAATAAATAAATTAATTAAAAAAATCTACCATCTTCCTAGAAATCACATCAATGAACTTTGTTTTTTTTCACATTTGTATTGCATTGAATATAATACGATGGAATTAAAATCACCTAGAAAATACTGAAGTGTCCAGAGTGGCTGACATCACAACCACAGTCAGGTCTTTAAATTTTGGCAAGGCCTCTCTAAGAGGAATGAGTAGAAAGTCAGAGAGCTTATCGCGTTCATGAGCCTCGTCCACTATCACATGAGTGATGGAAGCAAGGGCAGATCCACCTCCCATCAATGTCCTCAGAAGAACACCATTAGTGCAGTAAGTCAGAACAGTCTTGGGGCCGATTCTAGACTCCAATCTTATCTGATAGCCAATGGACTGTCCAACCTTCTCATTACGTTCATAGGCGACCTAAAAATTAAGATTTGAAAATAAATACTATTTATGTACACAGACTTGTCAATACAACCAGAGCCAGCATGCCTCTTAAGTCCCGCAACTCTTGCCTGCTTCTTTTGTCATAAAGTCTCACAGTAAGAACCTTAATTAATCGTTTTTCTCTGACTGACGAGGAACTCAAAAATACCACTAAGACAACATTTTATGAAGAGGGTATTGCAAACTTGACAAATGTCACAATTGTCAAGGTGTAGAGAAGTATCTTTTGATAATATATTTATATATATTTTTTATACTCACTCCTTTTTTCTTTTATGACCTATCAAAAATCGAAGAAAAGGACACCTCCTTCTTAAAGTGTTATTTTGGTTAGGATTAATCGTTATCAAGTAGTAAAATGGTACAAGATAAGTTCCTATCAAGATATTTTGGAAAAATCTAAGACTTTACGAGCTTCCTAGTGATGGCTTACTCTTTCAGCAACGGAAACAGCTGATATCCTCCTGGGTTGGGTGCAGATGATGCGGCAGGGTTTGTTTTCTCTCTGACACTGCTCCAAAATGTACTGAGGAATCTGTGTGGTCTTCCCCGAGCCCGTCTCTCCAACAATGACAACTGCCTGAAAATGGTAACAATATTCTAAAATAGTTATTCTACTTTCTCTCTCCAATAATGCTACAGCTCAAATCGAGCTTTTAGTGCATGGATTTTTTTCTAATGCGCACACAATAGCATGCAAACTGAATGAAAAAAAATCGACAAACAGTGGAATCTAATTGATAAATTTGGAACTTCAAAAAGAAGCAAATAATGTTTGATAAGTAATTCTGGCATTTATTTTCTTCATCAAATTTTATTTTATAGAATATGTTTTAATTTTTACTGTTTAATTGTTCAGTGTTTGTTTGTTTTATATACTTAAATGTAATTAATTGTTTGTATTCCCTGACTTATAGGTTGGTATGAGGCTGCACCCATACTGTAAAAAAATGGTTCACTTTGCCAATGTCACCCCTGAAACTTCTACCATAAGGTCATTTGAGATTGGGTTTTTATATTGTAGGTCCACATGCGGCATGTGTTAGCGCGAACTTATACATGTCTGCTTGTGGGAATGAGTTTAATATGAATCTTAAATGATATATATCTTTGCAGCTTAGATTTAGACTTAGATAAATGTTAGGATTTTTTTTTCTCTTTTTGGTGTTGTTGATTTTGCCTACAATGTATGCTTTCGCATGATGTAACTGTAAGACTATCGCTGCTCCACTAAGGGTGGCCAGAACCTCTGGGGTCTCCTCACTTATTCCTATTCTGATATACTTCTCTCAGTTCATTCATATACTACTTCTCTCAGTTCATTCGTATACTTCACTTTATTCATCCATTTACTTTTACATTCACTTAGTACTTATATCCCATACCTTCACTATTTCACTACTTTGAATAAGCCATTATTTTTTCTGTCTTCCCCTTCCCCCCTTGTATTTCCCCTGTAGATACTCTTTGTCAAGCATTCATCATCCATTCTTTCCGAATGCCCAAATCATCTCATTATATTCTCTTGTATCTTTGTCCTCTCATCTTCTTTCATTTTCTCTTCCAGATAATCTTGTATTTTTATGTTGACTGTTTTATACCTTATTTGAATAGATTAGAAAGTAAATGGGCTAGGATTTAGAAAAACTTACATCATTCGAAGAAATTGTGGACAAAATTTGGTTTTTGTATTCATATATTGGCAGCGTCTCTTTGAAATCGGCCACTTCAGGATTGATTTGGAGATTTGGAACTTGTGGGGTCCCACTCCCCAGGTAGCCCATGGTGCGCAGACCCAGGGGGGCTCTCTCCCTCTCGGAACAGCTGTTGAGGTCATCCTTTTCCTTGCTGGTGATGGGGTACTGCTCTATAAGCTCAGCAATGCTCTGCCGCATCGGCAAGTCTAAAATTAGCTTTGCATCCTTCTGCACAAGGGTGGAACCCAACCTCTTGTAGACTGTGAGATATCTGTGAATACCTAACACATTTCATTAAGAATTATTATCATATGCATGAAAAGGGTGATGGACATGAATAACTTGAGGGAGATGTGTAAGAATAGGATGAAGTGAGTAACTCTGCAGAGGCTCTGGGCTATGGGCGTCCTTAGCAAAATGACAGTCAGCACAAATAACATAGACAAAAAAATGTGATGTCAACTAGCTAGGTTCCTTAGAAAATTAGTCACCTAAACCTGAGATGCTACCCCCTCCCGAGAGAAATTTGAATTTGGAAATTGATTCTGACTCCATTTGTAATCTTTAATCTATTATCTAAGTTGGAGAGACATGTATTACACATATTTGAGGTTCATTCTTAACGCACACAAGCAGACAGGTGTGTGTTCTCGCTTTCAGGTGCTGCATGTGCACTTACAAAATAAAACCAGAACTGCAAATAAACAAACAACTATTTCCACTTCCTCTTCAAACAGGGGTGTCACTGGTGATAGTACTTAAACCATGTTTTAGAATTTTGGTTTAACAGAAGCAAAGATCCCTCTTTCATATTGTCTTAGTATCGAAGGTGTAAATTGTTTTTATGAAATGAGTCTTCATTGAAGAGGCACAACAAGAAGAAGAAGAAGTACCTTTTTTACACTTAGTCCCTTTTCCCACAAGCGGAAGTCGCAAAATGTAGGGTATGTAAATTAGTTTTCCCGTCGATCCCATACACTTTGCGACTTCGCTCCCAGTAGATCGCGACACTACCGGATGGCAGAACATGGATCGTGTGAAAAGGCACTAAATAAACATTAATTTTGAGGTTATAAATTAACAGCATAAATAATATTTCGTTTCAAAGGCTAAGCACTTTACTAACCTACACCCCTGGACTTAGACTTCAGACCAAGCTTGGCTACTTTGTCATGGATGAACGCTCTCTCGGGCGCCGTCAGAAAAGTGGGGAATTTCAGTTCGCTCTCCTTTTCATCAGCCAGAAAATTGTCGAGTTTTATGCTGACAGAGATGCTGACTGGCTCAGCTATGGGATCTCGCCTTTGGCGCCCTCCTTTTCCTTCGCGTCTCCTCGTCATGTTTTAAAAATTAAAGCAATTGAGTATTGTTTTGTAAACTTATCGGAATAGGCGCAACGGAACTCGAAACCACAGCACGAAACGTCAAATTACAATATTCTTCTTCTTCTTTTGTAATTTACTAACGCCAGTTTAAGCGCCAGTGCTGGTGACATTTTTATTTATTTCAAGCTGTGTTTCAAGCACAGGTTTCAAGCAGTTATTTTTTCAAAATGGGAAACATAATGAACGGGAAAAACCTCACATTTTCTAATAATATATTTTATATTTTGATAAGTTATCTTCACGTTACTTACGTGAATGAGTAGGCACATGGAATCAAATAATAATGCTGAGTGAGTATATAAATAGATTAGGAATACATATATCCACCATATATCTATCTCAAGTGCACCACAGAGTATAGGTAGGTACCATAGAGTTGTAGGTACTCTCACGTGATAAAAGTAATAGCTTGTCAACTTCAAAAATGCTATAACAGAACTAATTTATTATTCAGTATACAAGAGAACTAAGCAAGTATATTTTATTGATGAGATTGTGTACCTACATTAAAAATCAAATAATTGAGCTAAGAAAAAAAACTTTTCAACTTCGCAAATACTCACATTCTGACTCATTCATCCATGTTTCTCTATTTTAAAATAAGTAGGTACCTACATGGCAAATATGTCTTGTGAAATAAAATAGCTCGCTAGAAATTGTATAAATAGTTTTTGAAATTGCTGGACGCCTTTGGAGCGATAAAATTAGAATTATACCTACTTAACAAAACATAACTTTTTGGCGGTTGACAAGAGATTATACGTTAATTATTATTATTACATATCCACTGACCACTCATTACCGCATTACGGTTTGTGGCTCACAGGGCTCACAACAAATACCAAATAAACGAGTGGCCTAGCCCACATCTTTGTCTTTTAAATCACAAAGAAACTTATTTAAATTATTAATTCTGTGGAAAATAAAATAAAACTTTGCTCATTCATAAAATAATTTTGTGATGTGGGTGTGTTCATAAATAAAAACTTTATTTTAATTTTGAAATGAAATAATAATTTAATTCATATTTTAATTACGTGCACCACTTTTTTAAAACTATTGTTTACTTTTTTTAATCCTAAAAAGTGCACTTACTTACTTAGGCAGTAAGTAGGTATATTGCTCAAAATCTTATAAATTTTTTGAATTTGAATTTGGAACAAAGACCTCCAAAATGAATGTGGACGAAGCTAAAATTGTTGGGATGGTGTCCCTAGGACTTGGTAGCTTAGTTGCCGGAATGATTCCAGCTTGGCTCAGTCCTAGAGGACGTCAGAGTTACCCGTTGCTCCTCTCCGCTTTGCTATGCTTTGGTGGAGGAGTTCTTCTGGCCACCGCCCTTGTCCACATGCTTCCTGAGGCCCGTGAGACCTTGCCAAATGATGCCGAACTTGTCCTATGCGCTGGATTCTTTATGATATACATCGTAGACGAGTTGACTCATCTTTTATACGGCGTCGATGATAATAGAAGCAACGAGTCATCGAGCAACAGCCATTCTCATTCTTACGGAGCTGTTGAAACTGCTGGTCTGATTGGAAGGACTAATGAAGTTTCCGGGCATTCTTGTCATGTGAACCATGAGACACCTTGCACTCGGAGTGCGGCTGGGAAAGCTGGCTTACTCTTGGCTTTGCTTCTGCATTCCATCTTAGAGGGACTTGCAATTGGCTTGCAGAGCGTGGTGTCTAAAGTAAGCATCTACATCAGCTAATCTAATCTAAGATCTCACTACTAATAGCTTACTAATTGTAGAATAAGAGTGTCCAAGTATCAGATGTTTGGTGCAATACTGGAACGGAGCTACATGCAGTAATTAATCTATTTGATGAGACAGCTTTAGCATGTGGAACCTATATTTATTTTTACAGATGAGGTGGTCAGCCTGCCAAGAACACGTTCAAATCAGGGTTCTCCCTGTTACCAAAAGAACAGGTTTTTATTTGTTATAAAGGATACCTACAGTAGCAGAAAACTTTTGATATTTTTGAGACCAGTCATTTTGAGCCCCAGGCAAAGCAAAAGTTTAACTCTTCAGGTATATAAATTTACTCATAAGCTAGCAAATCCTTCATGTCTTTATTTAGTAAGTCCACAACATACATGCAAATTAGACATATTAAGCCAAAATAATGGTTTTCTGAAAACAAATTATTTCATATTTTTATATACGTACACATGCGGCATATGTAAAAGCGTGAATTTACTGGTGGGCATACATTAAATGAATCCTTCATGTTAATAATATATCTTTGCAATTTAGATTGTAGATTATAAAGCCTGTAAGCCTTGGTTTATAAACGGAAGCTCTACTAACCAATAAGATAAGCCCATATCTTTAATTTGAGTTTTCAACAAGCTTTTGAGGAATTCTTAATTTCAAATTAAGTAGAAACTAATGTTTCATTGTCTACGCATAATCTATAAATGGTTTCATGAACCATATCAAGGATATTATAATATCTCAATTAATATTGGATGTCATTGAACAATATTTTATCTAAAGAAATACTATCACTTGAATCAATATTTCTTTGCTACAGGTGTTTTATTAGTTTTAACTCAAGTGGTAGAAGCATTATGTACAAATACATAAAAAAGTGTATCTCCTCTTTGCTTTGACTTATTTAGGTGTGTAGGTACCTACTGACCTTGTAATGAATACTACTCAACGAGGTCCGAATTGGCATCGACAATATTGTGCCGTCACCCACCTGGGTTTGTATAGAAAAGGCAAACAAATAATTTGTTATTGGTTGCTAAGGATGGCAGTGCCATACGAGGCTGACGTTTGTTTGCCGAAAAAATATTTCAAATTTAAAAATGTTCAGATCTCATTTATATTGAAAAATATTACTACGCACCAAAATTAAACATGTTTTAACTATTACGATCGAATAACTGTTTGAATCTGACTCATAGTTTTACTCAGATAATTTTAATTCATCAACTCAGCATGTAATGAAGGAAAGAAACCTGCTCTTTCAGGAACAGGGCAAACACATATTTAATTTATTGGAGCACATTCGCACACATTTGATCCTGCCTTTTAATTAAGATAAATTTCTGACGACCAGTATGATTCATATAATGCTTTTTTAATTTGGAGCCAGCTTTGGAACCCTCACTTAGTAGATTGCTTGGAATGTTAGTGCATAGAAATAAAAGGTACAAGCCAATTTAACAGATCTTATGGATTTTGTATGTTTATTTACTTATGAAAGAATACAATTGTGCATCTGCCTACGTTATTAATTATATTGTTATAAATCATGTAAAAATATATCATACTTGGGAGTTCCATGTGACTGGATCATAAAGAAATAACAGAGGAAGGGATGTGTAAATTTATAATTATTTTAAAAGAGTTTTTTTCTGGGATCTGTTGCTGTGGTCTATTGGAGCTGGAGCTTCTGGACATTTCTCCAAGAAGCTTCTTGAAGAAGTCCATTAGAGACATGGGCGAAACGTCCGGAAGCTCTAGCTCTGATAGACTACAGCAACAGAATATAATAAAAAATAATATTAGGCTGATTCATTTGGTGAGCGCTGTTTTTATGTGAATCACACCTCAAGAGCCTTCTACAAGCTTGGTCGTCGCTACAAAGCGCCAATTCTCAAGTAAAACCCAGTTGCTGTAAGGCTGGATGGACCTTTTGTGGCCGGTCTTCAGTAAAGGCTTACAAATTTTTCAACCCAGGGAATTGAGCATAAATTGAAAATATAAATGGGATATGGTGTCCTTGACTTATAGGTTGTTATGCGGCTGACCACCCATACTGTAAAAAAATTGGTTCACTTTGCCAATGTCACCCCTGTTTCAGGGAAGGACGGCAAGAGTTGCAAGGCTTATGTTCATTTGAGATTGGGTTTTTATATTGTAGGTCCACATGCGGCATGTGTTAGCGCGAAATTATACATATCTGCTTGTGGGAATGCATTTAATATAAATCTTAAATGATATATATCTTTGCAGCTTAGATTAGATTAGATTAGTGTCGTTGTTATGGTCGCGGGGATCAAGTCAGGTTATTTGGAACCAGATAACGTTGGTTCGAATCTCGCGACGATAACTTCGACCCTGGTTCAACAAATGCCGTTGCATGCACACAAGCGTCTGCTTTCGCATGAAGACAACTTGCCAGGCAAAATAGGTTGGTGGATTGCATTCCTTTCCATAAATCTATTTAAAAAAAAAACAAAAAAAAAAATTGTGCTCCACCGGGATTCGAACCCACAATCTTCCATTTACGAGCCCGAAGTGTTACCACTGGACTATGGACCGGTCCTGGACAGAATCTGGAAAGAAACTTTTCAATGTCAACCGCCAGCTGCTGTAAGCCTTAGATTCCTATAAGTAATTATTTTGTTTGCAGGTGATATTACTGCTGGGAGCAGTTGCCTCCCATAAGCTGGTAGTTGGTTTCTGTCTGGGCATCGAGCTGTCAGCTGGAGGAAATACCTCCATGTGCTCCTACATCGTGGCCATCGTCATCTTCAGCTTGGGATCAGTGATAGGCATCGGAGCTGGAATGTTTGTGGAAGATTCTAGTCAACTGTGGAGTGAAGCCACACAAGGAATATTGCAAGTAAGGATAATAGCAAGTAACCAGAGCTGGAAGTCTCATCACCATGGTAATTCTTACCTACCGAATATCGGTAATACTTGTATGAAGACCTCAGACCTGTCAATTTCCAATCAGCTGTTCATTTGCGGCCATTTTGTCTTTTTACTAATCTGAACGATATTTGGTAGGTAGGATCTACCGTGGTGATAAGACTTCCAGCCCTGCACCTGTAGCATAATTTCTTGCTTCTAATGGAGTCGCGTTTGGGGAGTGGCAACTTTTTATTTTTACACGTAAGGAGGCCAGATTTACGTCAATAACTCAACTTTAAGTGAGGTTCTTATTTTTGTGAAGGCTGGGCAAACTATGCAGCCACCATGCTTTGGGCTTTCAGAAAACACCGTAATGGAAATTCATATCTATTATCAAAGATGGAACTCAAACCCTCGCCTTTTAGGGTAGAACGCAAGTGTTCTTCCAACTGAGCTATGGACTGGGCAATCATTAATCAATTCATATAAATGGATTTATTTACAACAATGGAATTTATCATATGGAAACTATCATATTATGTCTAAATGGATGCATAAATTGTGGATGTGTGAAGGTGATTCCTCGCGCTTGTCTTCACTTGGTGTGCCGATTTTAGGTTTCGAGGCTCCTCAATACCACAATGAGGTGCCACAACCAGGGGACGTAATTACTGTTCCGAGAGCCTGGACTTTCTTTTGGTCGAGACTGCAAGGAAAAAGGACCGAAGGATTGCCACTAATCTTGATTCTCTCACCCGTGATCCAGGTCTCGGCCGACTACAGTATCTGGTCCCAGTTGCTTGCTCCCCAAGTAGCGCTCTTGAAGCCACATGCGATTGTCACACTTGGAGAACTCGTTTTTTTGCGACTTGGATCGACTAGTCTCTTACGACAACCTTTTTTGACCAAAGTTTGAGAACAAGTCAGACTTGACAACCTTCCTGGATGAAAGATTTAGCACAAGTCTTAGACGACAACCCTCTTCGACTAAAGGTGTAGGACTAGTGGCTATTATATAAAGGTAGGTAAAACAGATTTTAGAGTAATTGTGTAAGTGAAGTTTTGGATTTAGGAAAGTGATTAGAAGGATCATCAATAGATGTCGCCTTGGCGAGAACAAATTGGTTAATCTAAGGTTTTTTCTAATCTAGGAAGGTTTCTTATCTACAGATTAATTTATTTCTTTAACTTAATTCTGTATTTTTGGAGATATTCCAGGATTAGCTATACCTGTGGATTTTTGTAATCAATTGAAGGGTCTGACGGTTTAAAAGTTTAACTGTATCAATACTGTAGTGTAGTTGATATCAGAGTCCTACTTCACACCAGTATCTAACTATGAAGCTAGTTGAGCTATATAAATAAAGCTATTTACTTTGAAATCATTATTCCTGGCTAACCACTCAACAGATTTTGACCAAAAATAATTTCAGAAAACATAGTGTAGATGGATCTAAAATAGTTCATGTGAAGTTCGACGTCGATCAAATAATATTGAAACAGTTAATTAAAGAAAACTTTGTTTCATTGAGAATCATATACATAAAACCATTACTTGACTAAAATGAGTTAGAAATGGAAATGCTTACAGAGTTCATCAGATTGTAATAAGAAAGGAACTGATGAATGCTGTACTTTCAATGTTTTATTTAACCAAATACATACCTAGGTACTTGATAAGATCTTTCTGTGTCAACATTTTTTATCACTTTATTAGTTTTAACGCTGTTTGGTAAATAGCTTTATGATTCATTGAACTTTACACAATCGCTTGGGCATGATTATTTTGTACTTGACTCATTTTGTAAAGTGTGTTGTTTTAAATATCAAATTTATTAGCTTGTAGGTACTTACCTAACAATAGAAACGGAGTCAGAAAATTTCAAATTTACCTAGGCAGGGAGATGTCACTGGTTATAGCAAACATGAAAATAAATGAAAATCAACAACTGATCATTGAGGGTTGCGCCTTTATAATATGTAGATACCTCAATGCAGCTGATATCAGATTTGGAATCTAGGCTCCATAGCAATCAAACAAATAATTTCACAGCAACAACTTTGCGGGCATATCACATTTTCCCCCCGACTCTTTCGTCGTGACTCCATACTGGCCCTCGGACTGTGTCAACGGAGTCCACATAGCTTACATGCACAAACAAATTGTGACTACGCAAGGCTGAGCTGCTAGGGCAGAGGTTCCCAAACTTTTTCAAGTCACGGCACCCTTTGAAATTTTGAGTTTTCTCACGGCACCCTATAATCTATAATCTATAATCTAAGTTGCAAAGATATATTCATTTAAAGCTCTCAGATGTATGCCCACAAACCAACAAGTGTAGTTCGCGCTTACAAATGCTGAATGTGTACTTACAAATAAAATCCAAACCCTAGTCATATAATATCGATCGATGTTTGTATTCATGTATGCACACAAGCTTCTGCTTTCGCATGAAGACATCTGGCCAGGCAAAATAGGTTGGTGAATTGCAATCCTCTTCACAAATTAAAAAAAAAAAAAAAAAAAATGTAAAATTTTGATTTTTAGTAGACTTCAGGGGCGCCTCGCGGCACCTATGATCTCTCTCCGCGGCACCCACTTTGGGAACCTCTGTGCTAGGGAATGACTAAAGAAAGTAATATTCTGTCCTTATTTGCTAAGAAGTAAAGACTTGTGACATTCGCATGCTGAAAAAAAAACAAATTTGTAACATCTGTCTTAAGTCATTGTCCACGAGAGTTGTGATCTGACAGGTATCAGTTTGCCACATACATCAAGGAGATTCTTTCATAATGAGGTTCGCACGTGAATTGGCACAGACAATGTTGTGACGTCACCCGGACGGGTTGCAAGGGAAAAGGAATAAAAAAAATTGTTATTGGTTGCTAAGGATGATAGTCCCATAAAAGAATGACGTTTGCTCGCCGAGAAAAAAGTTCCAAATTAAAATATGTTCCTACCTCATTGTCTATGCTTTTGACAGAAATACCTATACACGGCTTAAACTGAACGTTAATGACAGCTAAAGGAGGGCGCTGTTATGACCTTAGGGCCTTCAAACTGCCAGAATCAATGTGTATTATTTTGTTTTTCTTCAACAAAATAATTTTGAAATTTTAGTGATTCAGCTAACTTCACATTGCACTATCAAAAGTGACGTTTAACAAGATGACGACGAAGTTCCGATTTTCACAACATTCAGTTGAAGCCGTGTAGGTCTATACGATAAACTGTAACTAATATCTGAGCCATTGTATGTGTTTTTATTTTACTTTTAAATTCTTTTTCAGTCTTTAGCCGCAGGGACATTGCTGTATGTAACAGTGAGTGAAATCCTCCCCCGAGAACGGGCAAAATGGCATCGCTCCCACAGATCAGCCGCCATCTTGCAACTTGTAGCAACTGTGACAGGATTCACACTCATGTTCTTCATCAATAAATATTTAGGTTGGTCAACTTACTTGTTTATGTAGTATTTACCAGAGAGGGAGAACTAAATGCAAATCATCTCTAATTTGTTGTTCGGTTATTCTCACGGCCACATTTACTTCATTCTATCAAAATTGAGTATTGTAAACAGGTTGCGTGCTGCAGTTTTTAACAACAATATTCATGGTTGTTGTTTAAATGCTATTCCTTTTAGTCTTTTGTAGTATGGGTCTAAGAATGTGTTGTTTCAATGCTTGCTTATGTGGCTTTACACTGAAAAGAAAATCTACCTCCACAATGAGGCCCGCAAGTGAATTGGCATAGACAATATCGTATCGTCACCTGGCTGGGTTGCTACGGAAAAGGCAAACAAATAATTTGTTATTGCTTAAACACTTCGGGAATAACTCAGCAAGAATTTGCACTATATGTGTAGCTTAGTTGTGTTTATGTTGAGTTTGCTTGCTAATCATACAAATCTGATGTTTGCTCGCCTAGAAAAATGCTCCGAGTCCATTCTCATAAGACTTTGTATGCTACTGTTGAAACAATATACCTGCAGCGTATATTGTAATACATATACCTATTTATATTATAACACATTTTATAATTACTTTCTTTAATTTTCAGCTGCCTGAATTGGATATCAAGTAAGAATTTCATCAAATTTAATACATCAAATTCATCATTAAAATAAACCGAGTATTTGGCTGTGATATTATTTTTTTAAATGAAGGAGCTGATGATTTATATAGAGTAAAAAATGTTGTTATGTACAATATCAAAAAAGATATTTTTTTAAATTTGGTACAATTTTATCCATGATAATACAAAAGCAGAAGTGCCTATTCAAATAAAACATTTATATTTAGCATAGATGTAAAATTTAATGTACCAAGGTAGTTTATAGATGGATCTGTGATCTGTCAAACGTTAATGTTATGTAGTTGAGCAATATTTTATAACTTTAATGATTACTTATAAAAAATATATAATACTGGCTTTGTTATTCTTTTGAATACATCCTACATCTGTTAATAAACTCGGTACAATAAAAAAATCCCTCGGCCACATGACGTCACCCACAGAAAATAAAAAATGGATTCCCGATAACCAGGGATTTTTACTTTCTTGCTATAGCCGAAGGCTATAAAGAAAGTTATGATTTGGTGTGAAAAAAAAAATTCGAGGTTTTCACGGAAATGAGTTGTCCTGGTGCAGGACATGCCAAAAAACACTATCTTTCAAAAACGTCCGTCTGTATGTATGTATGTGTGTGTGTCACTTTCCAAAGTATAAGACCTAGAGATACCAAATTTTGGCTACATCAACTTTTTTGGACATGTATTAAGTATGAATAACATGGCATTACACCAACTTGAAAATTCAAGATGGCTGCCATACAAAAAAAACATAAAATTGCACTTTTCTCAAAAACGGCTGCAAGAATTTTTCTTAAATTTTTAGAGTTGCCACTAATTAATTTTTAACTTAATAAATCAGTTATGGCAACACTCTTACTAATCTGTGTCTATGGGCTGCCATATGAAAAAAACAAACGATTGTGATTTTCTCGAAAGTTAAGGGGTCAACAAAAACATAATGTTCTACAATATTATGGACAACATAAATTTCTACAAATTTACAAAAAAATTTTTTTGAAAAATTAAATATAAAGCACCGTTTACACGACCTGAAATTTTAAATCGAAAATATTACAAAAACCTATTAAAATGCAAGATATTTAAATTTGTTTTAGATTTGATAGAAAGAACAAGCTTATCACTTTAATTCCTAATCATTTTTTTTTAACTTTTTTGAAAATTCAAGATGGCTTCCGAAGAGCTGAAAATTTAAAATGCGATTTTCTCAAAAACGGCTCCGACGATTTTTCTTAAATTTTGTGTGAATCCATTTATATAATAGTGCTATCTAATAATTATAATCATTTTTTCATCATAATCTCGGTTTAGGGAGTTGCCATATATAAGAAAAAAATAATGGAAAAATTCTCGGCAGTTAGAGGGTTGATAAAAAAATAATGTAGAACAAAAGTAGAACAATAATAATAACCTATATATTGCCATCATTATTTTTTCCAAAAAGTGAATCAAAAGTATAGCCGCCATACAAAGTGAAAATTTTCCATACAAAATGTGTTAGCAATTTTCTTGGTAGTCAAAGGGTTATAAAAAGATAAAGCTGCGATTCTTAAAATTTTATAAATACCAATAATAATCAGTCGTTACTTTTTCAAAATATAACTAAAAAGTTTACCCACCATACAAAGTCCTAGTTTGCATACAGAAGGGTTCAATGACCATCTATAATAATCTATAATATAAGTTGCAATGAAATATAAACATTCAAAACTAATAGAAATGCATGCCCACAAACAGGTACGTGTAAGTTCGCGCTTACGAATGCACTTTGGGAGGACTGAGAAATGCGAGAAAATTGAGATAAGACTGAATGAAACAAGAGTGGAGGTCGTGAAAGAATTTGATTATCTGGGAAGCAAGTTTGAGTCGAATGCGAAATTGACGAAATAATTGGAAAAGCGCGCTAGTAGAGGAAGAAGTGTAATGGAAACGATTGGAAGAATTGCAAGGAATAGGAAACTTACGAAGAATATGAGATCGGCGGTCCACAATGGCATATTGGTTGGTGGAAGTGAGGCTTAATGAATGTGAGCTGAGTAAAGTATGTAGGTACGGTTGAAATGGCTTACCTGAGAGCAATGGCTGAAAAGACACTGAGTGATAGAGTACGTAATGCTTGAGTGAAGAACGAGTGTGGTATAAAAGAGAATATGAGAATGAAAGTACAAAAAAGTACGATGAGATGGTTCAGACATCTTGAAAGAATGGATGATGAACAACTAACGAAAAAAGTGTACAAAGGAATGTCAGAGGAAAGCGCGGAAGGGGAAGGCTGAGGAAAGAATGGTTAGACCAAATAGGTGAGATTGCGAAAGAATGGATCCTGCAGAGTGAGAATAAGAGAAGAGTATGTATGAAAAAGGTGATGACAGCAAAAAGTGGAGGCGCATTTGCGGAGGTACCGGCCAGTCCGGCCACCCCTAATGAAACGGTGGCAGGATACAGTACAGTACAGTACAGAGGTCAGCTTCATACCAACCTATGAGTCGAGGATCTTTCTTGTGTAATTGGCGCTTTTTCCAGAGAAGACCAACCTCGCAGAGGGCTCTTGAGGTGTGATTCACACAAAACGGCGCTCACCAAATAAATCATCCAAATATTTTTTATTCACTTAAGAATTTATATGGCTATTTCCATACTCGCACGGGTATGCAGGTACACACCGCGGTGGAATAAAATTGATTTATTATCGATATATTATATTTTCATTGAAACTGCATAATCTGGTAGATGATTATAGCTTTACATACATCATACAGTGGTTTAATTTTTGCAAGAAAGTCGAGTGCAGATTCTGTGCAATTTATTTCTAGTTTACAAAATTGTGAAACATATGAAATAGACAGTTGTGCTGAATTCTGTACGCAGTGCTACAGTGTCTTTTCAAACTACCTATTTTTGGTATCGAATTTATGACTCTCCGTCCTGCCTCTAGCTCTGCCAAATTATGTCACATTTGTTACCACTTTTCAAATGTTCTGAGCCGTTAGGTAATCCGTTATTAATTTAAAATGAGTGGAACTGATAATACGAAGATTAACAAAAAATACCAACAACACTTTTTAATGTATGTATGTACTTGTAGGAATAATTGCTAAGCACTTTATGACGGTAAACTCAAAGTTTGCTTTGACAAGGCTTCGTAGTTTCGAATCCCATAAACAACTTGACAATAATCTTATGGTTTAGGTCAATTAAATAAATAATAATCCAGTTTTCTTTTCCTTGGCATGCAGAAATAAATTTTGAATTACATTCCTCCCATAAGTTTAAATAAAAAGAAATTAAAGAAAAATTTCAAAACTTTATGCATATCAGTTGATAACTTGTTTTCGGTTTACCTACCAATGCAAAATCATAGATATAAAAATACAGATATAAATATGACATCTTAACCAATATAATGTGTAAGAACATGTCCATGTATATATTGCTATTTATTGATTTAAAAAAAATGTAATTTGTCATGTATGTTCCTTGACTTATAGGTTGTTATGCGGCTGACCACCCATACTGTAAAAAAAAAGTTGGTTCACTTTGCCAATGTCACCCCTGTTTCAGGGAAGGACGGCAAGAGTTGCAAGGCTGATGTTCATTTGAGATTGGGTTTTTATATTGTAGGTCCACATGCGGCATGTGTTAGCGCGAAATTATACATATCTGCTTGTGGGAATGCATTTAATATAAATCTTAAATGATATATATCTTTGCAGCTTAGATTAGATTAGATTAGACATGTCTGTGTTTTTAATAAACTTACAGAAATGCATTGCAAATAATGCATATGGTAATCAAATATAACTAAGGAACTTTTTGTAAATAAATATCATAGAATATATCTGTAATCTAGGTTGCAAAGATATATTGACGTTTAAGATACTCAATGCACGTCCACAAACAGAAAATGGTAAAGTATATAATGCTTTATGTAATGAAATATCATAAAATACATTAAATCTAATATGATTTGATAATTAATAAAAAATCAACCCAGATGTCTAAATTTTAATTACAATCAATATCCTTTAATGTACTTAAATATTTTATTATGTAAACTTTGATATAAAATAGGAGTATATCAGTGAACAGTTTATCTTGAGATAAGAGCATGTGTCATGATATATAATGTTGATATAAAAAAATTGTATTTATCAATCAACTATTTGCTTCACTTAGACATAAATTTGTACACATACATATCTTATCTACAGGCTTTTAAATTCATATAAAATCTGTAATGGTAAATTAAAAGATGTTCTCTCTTAATGAAATTAATCCAAAATAATTACTTATTGTGAATATTATTAATTATTTGATGGCATAAATGATACAGATACACATATCAGATTAAAATTAATTACAGTATCTACTCTCTGTATAATCCGGCACTACGATCCTCCGGTTTTATCATCTGAAGTGAAAAAGCAGACAAATAAGATCTTATTGTATGCCATCCATTTTAATGCAATAATCAAGGCTATGCATTCAAAAAATACCTACAGTGCGGTATTGCGAGTGTAAAATATTATTTTCTAATTGTTGTTTAATTTTTTACACCCTTGTTGGTGATTTCTAGTAGGTAATCTAATGTTTTCAGTAATCCGGAGGTGCTATATGATAAAGGCTGGGTTACCAAGAAACCATTGTATCAAACTCTTGTATAATTTTCCTTCTTTGTATTAACTTTGCTATTTTTTATTTCTTTTTGCTTTAAGAGACTATCATTCAAATAAGTTAAAATTCTGTTTACATTTATCAACCCCCATTGCAAGGGTGATCATTATGGTGAGGTAGGTTGAAAAGTAACTTTTGAACCCAAACAAGCGATGGGAATATTTATTATTTTCAATATTCCAGTGCCAAACTTGCTCTTATATTATTAAACAGAAATTGAGACCTTTGATATAATGGATTCATAAAGAAAACTATGATTTTATGGAAATTTATTTATTTGTTTAGAATGAGGTAGATGACAGTTTTATTTCAATTAAAAGTGCTCTATCATTGTATCCCATGTCTTTGTTTGATGATTGAGGAAGCTTTCTCAGCAATACTGATTATAACGGAGTTCGGAGGTGAAGAAACCGGAGTTGGCATTATGCTCGCATCAACAATGCTCAGTCTCCGTACTCCAATCACCCTGAAATCATCATTTATAATTCAATTATCAAATTAAGTATTTTAAGACATTTATCCTGACAATATTTCAGGTTATTGGTGTTACCACAGTTGGAACATTGCTACCGGTTTATTTATTTGATTTCTATTTCAGCCAACACTAATAAACTCTCAGCCAGTGTCAAATTCTTTACTCCTTAGAAATGACATTACTTTAAATCTCTTCCCTTTCAACAATGACACAAAGAAGGATTGATTCATATTTTTGTCAAGTTATTTGCAGCCTTTAAGTCGAAGAACAATAAAAATCCAAAGCAAAGACCCATGGGTTCCTCCAATCATAGATCCTAACTATTTATCACACCATTTTCTCTCAATTTTGCATTGGCGCATCAAAGTAATCATTGGCATGACAACCATGGTGGATTCTGGACTTCTTGATCAAGCGCTGTCTGCTTCTTCATTTTCATACTCCACCTGTATGACAATTTGTCACCAATCTATCCGACCATTTTGCTCTAGGTTTTAATACTGCCCTGTGCCTCTCTGCTTTGAGCAATGTAGTTTGCTGAATATTCTTGATTTCTAAAGCAGGAGGTCTGGGTTCAAAATTAAAAGGGCTCTGATGGGATATTCTGTTTTGGTGTTTTCTTCTAACCCAGGTCTCACTCAACATGAAAAGCTTGACTGCTGAACCTTCACAAGTTACTTTTACCCAATAAAATAATTATAAATAATAGAGAATAAGAGAGTATTGTTGCTAACCTCAGGTTTGGATCCACAACAGGATTTTCTCCGGCCATACTGCAAGTCCCTCCAGCATGATGGCCCGTTAAAGCAGCGCTCCTTATAATGCATTCCAAGTACTCATCACCTATTCCAGCAGTCATATCAATGTGTTTGCATTCTTCAATCTTGGGCCAGTGTATGGCTGCTCCAATATCCCTGAATGGTGAACTGGAAATGAGCTCTTCAACAAGGCGAATGGCTGAAAATAATTATTTTTCAGAGGTAATTTATTAATCTATCAATATCTAAGTTGCAAAGATGTATTGAAATTTGAGGCTTATATTTAATGCACTCCCACAAGCGAACGCGTGTAAGTTCGCACATTAGAGGTCATGCAGCACGTGTAAACATGCTGCATGACCTCTAATCAAAATAAACTTTGCAACTCATTGGCATTGGCAAAAGTGAACCAAGTTTTTACAGCATGGGGCTCAGCCTCATACCGACATGGAACAAAAAATACTGAAATATAAATAGGAAGTATTGAAAGTTAAGGATATGGTTCAAAAGAAAAATCAAAAGGTAAATTGAAGGAACAATTAATAGGAAAATATCAATACTCTAGGATGATTGGCACCATCATTAAATGTATAACTGCGTTACCAGGTGAGATGGAAAGGTTTTCAATCTGTATAGCTGTCTTTACAGGGAATCCCTACACTACTGCAATGTATGTTACAGTCATGATGACAATGAGAATAAATACTGTTTTTTTTAATCCATTCATCTTCCATCCATTTTCTAATTTGTCTAATTAAGACAAATTGCTTTCAATAACGGATATGACATCAAAATAATAGACAAATTACTCAACAAAAAAACCAAAACAACACTATACAGACAACACATTTACCACTCTTATAACACTCGAGAGGACCTAGACCGACCTTGGAGGAAAGTACTATTCTTGGGTGAAATTTCTTCCAAAATCTCCAAGATTCTACCCGACTCTATCAGACCTGCGTTTTACACCAATAATAAATTGGGAAACTTACTTTGTAATTCTAAATCGAAAATGGACATTTTACAAAAATGTGGAGTATACGAAGTTCGGTGTGGCGACTGCAATCGAGTATACATTGGGCAGACTTGTAGAAGTTTAAAAATTAGAATGGACGAACACAGGCGTTGTCTATCTAATAATAACTTCTCCGAGTTTGCCAACCACATTATAGAATCAGGACATACTTTTAATAAACATACAATCAAACTTCTTCATACAAACACATACAGACCGACTTTAACAGCTCTCGAGACCATAGAAATGAATAAAAATTCAAGTACTGTCAATTCCTTACTAAATAACTTTTTGATCCCTAATCCATCTCCTCTCCTGACCTTGTTTCCTAGAAATAATAATAAATCTGTCACCAACAATCCCAGCGCTCTGTTCCCTTCCTCACCCCTCCCCCCCTCCACTACTCCCACCCCTTAAAAGAATGTTACACTAATTTATATTTTATTTTGTTAGTCAGTAATATTTTGTACCTGATGATGGAAACATTGTTTCCGAAACCGGTCGTACATTATTAAATTTTACTCGCCCCGTAGCCTTATACAATTTGTTTTTTATTTTTAATTTTAATTTTTCATACAGGAAATTATTTTACCTTTTATTGTGCAAGAAATATCATGCTGGTGTGATAAATAGTTGGGATCTATGATTGGAGGAACCCGCGGGTCTTTGCTTTGGATTTTTATTGTTCCTCGACTCAAAGGCTGCAGACAACTTGACAAAAATATGAATCCTTCCTTCTTTGTGTCATTATAGAAAGGGAAGAGTGATCGGAAGGTCTATAAAGATAAAATGTGCCAATAAAGTTAAGTCCCTTCAGTAAGATATAGGTACACAAACAAGACCTACTTAATTAGGGCCCGGTA
Source organism: Agapetus fuscipes (assembly GCA_951799405.1). Lineage (NCBI taxonomy): Eukaryota > Metazoa > Arthropoda > Insecta > Trichoptera > Glossosomatidae > Agapetus > Agapetus fuscipes. Next base: position 7,370,963 of record OX637337.1, on the reverse strand, counting down.
TTTTCAACGTTAGCTTATGTGACTTTAAACTTATAAAAAAACTACCCAACCAATTGAAATAAGTGCGTCCTTTTCATTCAGTATAAAGTCGCTATGCTAACGTTGAAAATCTCGGACCAAAGTGATTGTGTAAAGCTTAAATGATTGTATTACTTTTTGTTTATAATTTGCTATTTCTCGTAAAAGATCTTCATCTGCTGATCCCATGGCAAATAAAATAACAGCACTGTGATCTACAGTTCTTGCCATAGCTACAACTCCAGGGGAAGATAAATATCCTGAAAATTATATCAACAATGCATAACAAATGTAGAAAAATACTTTAAGAAGGTTCTTACCAATTTAAGTTACTTAAAGGATGTACAAAACCTTACTTACCTTCCCCTCTTTGAAAATAATCATACAGGGTTCTGAAAGTTTTTATTTTATCTAACGTCATTGTTACAGGTTTGTTTACACTGATGTACAGAGGCATATTCAAATGGTCATGAAGATTTTTTCCAACGTTTTCCGAAATGTGAATTTCTGTTATGTTATTTTTTGCCATTTCAATTTCCGGTCCGATTCCAGAAAGCATGAGAAGTTGAGGTGTTTGTATTGCTCCTGAACACAAGACAATCTCTTTCCTTGCACTCACTTGCATCAAAGTATTTTCAAATAAAATGTCCACGGATGTCGCTTCATGTTGTTTGAAATTAATCTGTGAATAAGTTTTGAAATATTCATGATTATTTAATATTTTATTAGCTTTAAGGTACACTTATGTCATAATAAAGGATGTTACCTTTGTTATGATTGCATCATATAAGACATGTAAATTATTCCTATTCAATGCGGGATGAAGATATGCAAGATAACTGGATTGTCTATGGCCATTGTGGATTGTATTGGAAAATGTGTGCATAGACAATTTAGAATCTTTTGATATTTTTTCAGATGACTTCAAAAATATTTCATTTATCTCTTGCAAATTGTAATCAACTCCAGTCAGACGTATGTTGTGTTTCTATAAATATTTTAAAAGGTAACATAAAAAGCAGACTTCAAACATTGATAGCGAATTAAATATTTAATGTAGATTTAACGGAAATATATTTCAATGTGACCACACTATGATTTTAATGGGTCAAAGAGAAGACAAGGGCTTAGTCGATATTGTTCTAGTAGAATAATGCAATCTGTAATCTATTGTCCGGGAAAAAGAAAAGCACAAAAGAAGGCAGCATTTTTGGTTTAAGAAACCCCCATCTTTTCATGGACATGACAAGATGGACATTTTCATCTGTAAAAACATGAAAGAGCTGTTCACTGCTACGCAGGAAAGACACAGTCTTCCAAATAATGCTGGAAGCTTCTTAGTACATGAAGATTTAGATGAAGATAAAAAAAATAAAAAAACAGTTTACCTTATTCATACAATTTGATGATTCATCATTTTGGTTACATGTTTCAATATTGCGATTGAATACTGACTTAAAATAAAGGTTTAGTTCTGTATAATTCCAGCCATGGGCTCCCATGTCATGCCAAGTATTAAAGTCCGCGGGTAACCCTAAGCCATGGAGCATGTAATTTATTTGTCCTGAACCTCCTAAACCTTTTCCCCGGGGTAAAAATTGTTTCTGAAAATACAAAAATAGTTGTAAATAGAAATAAAAGTGTTTTTGTAGGTAATCAACATGTAATTCAGAATCATCTCAAACTAGCACAAATATAGTTGGGATGAATTAAGAATCAAACTGGTGGACTTATAATGCAGTCCAAACATTTTTCCAAATTTCTCTCGTCACAGTGGCATCCCTAGTAGTGGCATCAGTGGTCTAGGTGACTAAGATCGTTAGCAACCAAAGAAATAGTTTAGCTATATCCTTCAGAAGCTGGACACGTAATGTCACATTTTTTCCAGCTTTTTTTGGGTTTACTCCATTTATCATGATTGTAGTGTACTCCGAAATAAATAAGGTATATAGTAAGTGCGAATTACAATTTTTGTATCAAAAGCTGTAGAGGCGCTATTTCATTACGAAATTTGGAATACTCAGCTAATACCTTACACTGAAAAAGAAATTATAAGTTTATACTCCGTGTACTGAAACTTTTTGCAGGTACTCAATTTTGTATATAATTAGAAAATTGAGTTTTTGCAACATTGTGTCTTATGTAAAAAAATATTCCAACTTCATTGATGCATGTGTAAACGGATATTTTAAATTCAAGTCTTACCTTGTCAAATAATCCAAAAGATGAAGATTTCTGAGATTCCGTTGTGAAAGACCAGTCATATGGTCCTCGTTGCAATAGAGTAGGAGCTAAAGGTATCTTTGCTACGTGCCCAAATTGACCTCCTGCTTCAATCAAAAGAACTCGGACATTCTTATTTTCTGAAAGAAGCGCTGACAACACACAACCTGCTGTTCCACCTCCAACTATGGCAAAACAAAAACGTATAAGCCTTATTTTGTAGTCCTTGCATATGTCAAATAGTTGCGTGCACAGAAGCATAGCTCAGTCCCAATAAAAGCATGAATTAGTGAATATTGAAAACACTGTGTTAAATTGGTAAATCTTTTTCTCAATTTGCTTTTTGAGGATTAAGACCAGATATTTTTCTGTGCAATTATTTACATGCTGAAGTACAAGCACCTGATGTATATAGTACTTACCTATGATGAAATCATAGATTGGATATATAGACGTCACTAAGCTCACTGGGACTTGTCTGTTTACCTGCCACAATACACCAATGGCCACAAAAACAGTCAACATAAACAAATTGTATAAACTTATCATTTTGAAAGAAATGAGTCAAATACTTTTACATCAGCCTTTACGTGAATGACGTTGGAAACTGGTTCACAATGATGGCACCACTTGGTAAGTGGATTAAAACTATTCCAGGCTACTCACATAATCTGAAAATCAATATGTACCAAATGTAAACGACAAAATGAGTAATGTGAGACTGTAGGAATACAGATCTGGTTTATTGTAATATTTTTAACATCACATAATATATTTTCAATTAGAAGATACATGGAGACTTACACTGATGTTCACAAAAAGTGTTATGCGTGAATTTTAAGCATACAATGGATGCTGGAGTTGTAGACAACCAATCACATGTTTGAGAGACAAAATAAGAAATTAAATCAAAGGACAGCCCTTGACATTTTTTATATTAAGTTCTCCAGCTAAAATGGCAATGGGATTGTCACATGGCAAGGAGAGAAGATGAGGGTGGACTTTTTGAATCTTTGAATGGAGACAGTGAGAGGATAAGGAATACGTAAGATCCTTAAAAAGGTGGACCAATGATACAGTCCAGATAATTTAAAAACAGTGGGTTATTCCTGCTTGAGATGAAAGAGTTTTAAAGAGATCTATATCGAGCAGTGGAAGGATGAAGGCTAGCGGCAGGAGAGAAAGCACTCTCTTACAATTGACTCATAACATTGATCGTAAATACAATCTAGAATTATAAATAGTTTTACTTAATGAAGAAGTGTTTGTCTTATAATTTTACGCCTCTATCATCTGCACTTCGTCTTCTTGTATTTGTGTTTCTTCGATAGGTGCCTCCACGTAACTCCTGCGTCCCTTGGAGTCCACCACCTCGATCATGTCGGGCTCAGTTTCCATTTCTGCGTCTTCTAGGGCCTTTCTCTGTTTGAGTCCGGCAGCGGGTGATCTGTAATTAAAGAAGTATAAGAGTCAATAACTCAAACAAGACTTTACTTAAAAACTCTTTTCTAGAATTCAGCAATTTTTACAATGTTCCGTAATTTTGTTTTAAGTACATATTTATCTAAAAAAATCTAGTATACTTTTCTTGTTACTTCATTAACCAGAAGAGGGATAAGCATATATTAACGATATTGCAATTTCAATCCAGAAGATAGTAATCTAATCAAGTCGCACTACAATAATAAAATCACAATAAAACACACATCAGGAGTGCTATCAAAATCGCGCCTCTGAATGTGTGTAGGTACATTCTTTTCACAAAGTGTTTTAATCAAGAAAAGATAATGGAAAAGTACAAACCTGATGAGGGACATGTTTCTCTGGACCTCCTTGATGTCGCGATCCATCTCTATCTGTGTGCCCTTCCTGAGTCTCTGCATGATGTGTGTGTTCTGCCGCCTCTGGCGTATGACCTCCACCTTCTTCATGGCCTCCAGGGTTCTGCCCCACAGCTCCCGGCTGTACTTCACCGGCACGTGGCGCCTCTTCTCAAATTCAAACGCCGGGTCGATGGTCAGCTCCTTGCCCGCTGCCTTGCGGTAGGCCTTGGTCCAGCGGGTCTTGCGGGGGTTCTTCTTCTTCTTGAAGGCTGCGTGACATTTTGAACGGCAGAATCTGAAGATCTAGAAAAATGAAACGGGAAGGTACAAATCTATTTTTTGTTGTTGTTGATGATTTACTTATTTGGTGAGCGCTGCTCTCATGTGAAATCATAACTTAAAAGCCCTCTGGAGTTGGATAGCGCCAGTCTGAGCCCAACTATTGTACGGCTGGATGGAACTTTTAGAGACAGGCCTTTGGGAAAAGCAATGAATTTTTCAAAAGCGGCGGGGAGCATTTAAAATTTTTATTTTGCTCTGCCAGGAATGCAACTCAGGACCTTCCGATTACTAGGCCGAAGCGTTACCCACTAGACCAAGGAACGGTCACTAATCACGGCGTAAATGTTAATAAAATGGAAAACAACAAGAAAACATAGGAGTCACAACAAAGCTCTAAATTTCAAAGTTCTCTTGGTAGAGTAACGTCATCAGTCGTAACTAAAGTTCTAAATAACAAATAACAGATTAATTAGTTTCTTTAAAGTAACCAACTAGGTAACGTCACATATTTTGTTTGTGTCATTTGTGTGGACCCCATTATGGGTAAAACTTTTTATACGGGGATCTATCGAATAACAGTTGATTTTACAGACTCTCAATTTCCTACCCAAATCTATCAAACATGTTAATCATACGTCAAAGTTAATCCGAATCGTATTCGAACCCATGCCATATGATTTTTTTATTGTTTTGAGCATGGGTTGGTAATCACACTTTGTTAGACAACCAATGTTACACAACCTTGTAAAATATTCTGAAATACTTTAGGCCGTGTCACAAATAAAATGTATTCACCAACAATATTATTTTTGGGACTAATTGAAAGTTAATTATTGAAGAAACACTATGAATACAACAAAATACGAGTATTTGTTATTGTGACAACTTGAAAGATAACCTACAAATCTGATAAAGCTAAAAATGTAGGCACACGCAAGCAAATAAGCATAATAAATATGTGCATTATTCTTACTTTGCAATCATTTCTCACAAATTGTATCCCATGTCCAGGATAAATCCTGGACGAACAGAAATAACACGTCTCAATACGCATTATTACCTCGTGTCAAAAAATCGCTGACAGAAAGACAGTCTTCCTTTACTTTTTCTGCGACTTTATTTTCGTTTTGGCTATAAGTTCCAATTGTCTACGGCCATATGTTTTTTTAAGTAGGTAAAACAAATCATCGAAATGCATACCTACTCCAACAACTTTTGTTTACGAGCGCTTTGTCCGAATCGGATAAAAGTGAACGAATAAACAATTACAGATAAAATAAAGAATTTTTTCACCGCATCAATAAAAAAAAATATATAATATTTGTGTTAAATATGTTTATCATTTTCATTTTATGTGCGAAAGATATTTATAGTATTTCTGTTTTCCTCAACGTGTTCGAAAAAAAAGCTACGGTGTAGACGCACTATAAATATTTTTTTGGGAAGTTGCCGCTCTGATTTAAGACCATAAACTTATCGCCCGGAAAATTCAAAATCGCAAAATATTATACTCCTTGGTTGGTAGGTGTATTAATTTAAAATTATACAACAGATGAAGAATATAAATATTTGTCGTCTTCAATTTCAGAATAATTAAATTGCCTTCATACACTTTAAATGTAATACTAAATTTGATAGTCAGAAAAAATATATACATACAACAAATTAATAGTTTATAGCGTTTCTTTAAAACATTGTACCTACATACATAATTTTGTACATAGATGGATGAATAAACAAGTTAATTGATTGAAATGCGTGGTTTTCATAAATACAAAACAAAGTGCAGATAGAACATGCATGGGCGGAAATTAATTATGTACACTCACCTCAATTAATCAAAACTCAGACGTGGGTGTGATATATTATAATACAGACGTACTTACTTCCTATATACTAGAATACTGTAAATAATACCTAATGTGGGTGAAAAGTTAAGAGGGGTACTGTCTTTTTTTTTATGGTGTGGGAAATATCCAGTGATTTAAAATGGAGTCTGCACGAATTTTATGAACAAAAAAGTTGTGGAATGGACCATATAAAAATAGACGTAAGTGACGGCCTTTATGAAAATTCTAATTTGAAACATCCGTTATGACCCCATAGAGAAAAATGTTCTCCATTTTGGTTTTTAAATAAAAAACTTTGTTTAAATTCACTGTGAGTTTTTATTTTTTAATACACGACTAGTTTCTGTAGAGCAGTATCCACCATCGACAGGTGCTAACTAACTTAGCACTAAGTTAGTGCTAACTTTGGTAGGTGCAATTTGGTTAGTCTAGGTAAGCAACCATAGTGCCATTTGCCATTCAATTTTTTGTTTATTTTATAATCTTTTGCATGAAGGTACTAAGGTAGTTACATCAATGATCTCTTGTAAGCTCTTGACGTGGCAAGTACCTACCACTAAACGCCGCTTTATGAAATTGGCCAATTATAATTATTACTAATATTATTTTAGCATGAGTCGCACAGTATAAAGACAGCTATAAATTAAAAAAATTAAATTAGGCTGATTTATTTGGTGAGCGCTGTTTTTGTGTGTATCACACCTCAAGAGCCCTCTGCGAGCTTGGTCGTCGCTGTAGAAAGCGCCAATTCTCAAGCAAGAGCCAGTTGTTGTAAGGCTGGATGGACCTTTTGATGACCGGTCTTTGGTAAAGGTTTATGAATTTTTCAACCCAGCGAAGAGCAAATTTGAAAATATAAATGGTATATTTTTGTGCTCCGCTGGGATTCGAACCCACGACCTTCCAGTTACGAGTCCGAAGTGTTACCACCTGGACTACGGACCGGTAATCACACACACATCCACTATTATGGGTAGCAGGAGTACCTACTTAGACCATACCCCACGCTGGGAGCATCCCCCATTTCACTTGTCCACAGATCTAAGTTGTAAATATATAATGATAATAGAAAAACAGTTTTGTTTTCGATTACATGAGTATATTTTTATATACCACAACCGGTTTCGCAAACATCCGTTCGCATCATCAGGTGGATAAATTAATACTAAATGGTGTAGAAACTGAATCAATCTTAGAGGGTGTCATTGTGTGAGGGTATGAGGGAGGGAGGGGGGGGTGCAGGATGGCCATGTGGCTTGTGTCATCTGGATCGTTTAGCTTCCTTGGGAATATGGTCAACAGGGGGGATGGATTGGGTACTAACATATTATTTATAAGTGTATTAGGTGAATTTTTTAATTTGTTAATTTCGATTATTTCAAGTGCAGAGAGGGTTGGTCCGTAGGAACTAGGGTGCAGAAGTTTATAGTGGTGTGGTTGGGAAAAGAATGTCCAGTCTCTATGATATGGTTAGCAAATTCGGAGAAATTATTATTAGAAAGGCATCGTCTATGTTCGTCTAGTCGTATTTTTAGGTTTCTAGAGGTCTGTCCAATGTAAATTTTATTACAGTCTCCACATTTAATCTCGTACACTCCACTTTTTTGTAATATATCAGTCCTGGTTTTTGCATTCAAAAGTATATTTCCCAGTTTATTAGTGGTATAGAAGGCGGTTCTTATTGTATCAGGAAAAAGTTTCGAGATTTTGGTGGAAATGTCACCTGCGAAAATGACTTTTTTCCATGGCCTGTTCTGGTTGTCGTTGGTGTTGTAAGAGTGGTAGATGTACTGTCTGTACAGAAGAGTCTTAGTTTTTTTGTGTGAAAGTTTGTCAATCAATAAAATTGTAAATATATATTTCATTTAAGATTCATAATAAATGCATTCCCATAAGCAAACACGTACCCACAAACAATTCATTACATTTAACTACATAAAGCAAACTATTACTACTTAAGTAAAATTATAAAGTAAAATCTACAAAATGTCTATAAAAAAATGAGAACTGAAAAATTCAAAGCTTTAGTCTTAGCCGCAAACATTACAGATTAACCGCAATGCACGATTATTCCGAAAATGAGATAAGTTGTGTGTGAAAACATTGGGATATAATTTTCTCATTGTGTCCATACGTATTTATCTCATTTTAAAGGAAAATTCTAACATCACTATGACACTATATATATTTTTTTAAAACAGTATAAAAGTACATTCAGGCACACACACACTCCACTGTCCTTTGCTTATTGCCCTCGTCTATTTCGGCCTTTAGGTACATTAATGATAAATGATAAAAACAGTTTGATAGGAGTGCGGCTGGGTACCTCGCAGCTTGTCATCGTGGGAATGAATAATAGATGCTCTCTACCTCACAGTGGGTGACCAACACCACAGCAACTTCATCAACCATTGGTAGGGCGGGAGAAGGACGCACATCAACCCTGTCAACCATTGGTAGGGTAGAATGACCCTGTCAACCGTGGACTCCAAACATTCAAAATATCCCTCGTCTATGTGACGTCACTTAAAGAAAATTAAATAATCATCATCATCATCATTGGCACGACAACCCGGGGTGGGTCATGGCTTCCCTCATCAACCGCTGCCAGCGCTGTCTATCCTACGCCTTCCTCCTCCCATAGTCCCATATTCCCACTGCACGGCAATCCGCCACCACTCGGTCCAGCCATCTTGCTCGTGGTCTTCCCACTGTCCAGCGTCCTTATTTTTTTTTTAAATCAAATAATAGATTCCCAATAATCAGTGATGTTTTTCTTGTAGTTGTCAGCACAAGAAACGTCAAAGAAGGAATTAAACATGTTTGATTTTATTTTCAATTTCTCTAAAAAGATAAGAATAAAGAAGCTATTGTGAAAAAAAATTCATTACTTTTAACGTTGGATATAATATTACTTCTAATTCTTACCTTATGTATTCAGATATAACTCCTACTGAAATCGGTAAGTTGAATAATTATAAAAAAAAAATGGGTACTCTTTGAATTAGTTCGCAGATTTAACCAATTTAGTAGGAGTTTATCGCCACCTTAAATGTGTGATTTACTGATTTGAAAAATCGTTAACATTTTATTGGGTGTAATATCTCATAGTAAGTGAACTAATTACTAGGCACTGCTCATGAAAAACTTCTAAATTACAGAATTCCCACACATTTATAGTGTTTTCTCTCTAAGAAAATAGAAAAAATATGTATTTATCTGAGAAACCCATGAAAGTTTAAAATGTCACATATTCAGTTTTACCTTTGATTTTTATTTTTTATTTATTTATAATAAACGGCTGAAGCCTTTTACATTTTTAGATTAACAGAAGTAGTACAGAAGTTTGTTGCTTACAAATTTTATGTATAATTTTTTTTTTTTTTTTTTTTTTTTTTTTTTTAATTTTATTAGACAAACAAACAGTTATACATGTAATATATGGGATAAACAACATAGTTATACAATTTCAAAAACCAGCAAAGTTTGCAAACATAATGTAGTATAATTTAGTTTACAGCTTAATTAAGAAGGAGAAACAAGAAAAATTTGGAAAGTAATATGAGAAAAATGAAGAAGAAGAAAGAAAAAAACAAAGAGAAAACGACTATTAACTTAATCATCACATAAAGAGAGGAAAAGGAATGGGGGGAAGAATAGGAAAGGGAAGGAAAAAGAAAAGGAAAAGGAAAGGAAAAGGAAAAGCATCCAACGATTAAACCCCATGAGCCCCCGCTGTCATAAGGGATCTTTTTACAGCTTCATTGAATTGCAGTATGGTGGTGTTAAACAGATCAATGTTGACAAAAAAAATATTGTAGTTATTGCAGGCCCGGTATATGAATGCGCTCTGTAAATAATTAGTTGCACAGGTAGGTTGTTTAAATGTAAGCAAGGATCTAGTTCGTCGTATGGGACAGTTCAAAAAAATTTTTTTAAGCAAGTCGGGTGAATCGATTGTATTGTTCACTATTTTATGTAGAAATTTCATGTCAGTAACGGTACGTCTATTTTCTAAGGTCATTAATTGATGATATTTGGCAGAAAGGCGGTAGTTGTCAAATGTGACACGACATCTATAATTAAGAGACTTTAAAAATTTGTTCTGGACCCTCTCTAGTCTATCAATATACGTAGTATATTGAGGATTCCAAACAACCGTGGCATATTCCAGACATGTCCTTACGTACGTATAATAGAGCAATTTTATTGTATTTAGTAGTTTAAATGGTTTAGAGATTCTCAGAATAAATCCCAGCTGCCTAAGGGCCCCACTCACTCTCCAATTGATATGAGCCCTGTACGTCATTTTGCTGTCCAGAACAACACCCAAGTCCTTTACCTCACTACACTTTCTAAGGGATATGCCGTCTATTGTATAGTTAAAATAGTAAGGGGTATTGCGATGAGTAAAAGATATTGAGCAGCACTTATGATTATTACAAGATACATATTATGAATATAAAAAGATTAAAATAAATGTACCTATAAAAAATAAGTGATCAGTAAGAAAAGAGAAATAAAACATAAATCAAGAAGAATTACATGATAAAATAGATTTTAATGAATTTCTATAAATTCCGATGGACATACCAAAAATATCTATTTCATCATTAGTTAGATAATCATTACCGAGTCGATGAAGGTAACCGAGCGATTAAGGTAACAATATCTTGTTTTGCATTAAAACGATATAAAAACAAGTACACAAACCTTCAAAAGATCTGTCAGATTACAACGGTCATAAAAATATTGTATTATTATTATTATTATTAACGGTTTGTATTGAAGATTAGCGCATCTGATGGTCAGATTCGGAACTACCCGGCCAGGTGAAGGCATAATTTTTTTCTCGTCTTTTTAAATGTTTGAAGACCATTGGTAGATTAGGCGAAGGAGGACACACATCCACTATTATGGGTAGTAGGAGTACTTAGACAATACCCCACGCTGGGAGCATCCCCCATTTCACTTGTCCACAGAATGTCTGTGATTTGCCCCCCAGACAGAGGAAGTTATACCCTTCATCATTCCTGAATAAAATATTGGTTTCCCGATGAAAAAAATCCCACAAAATAAATGTCACTTTAAATAGATTTATTACAAAAAATTAAAAATCAAGAACCATTTGTAAAAGGTTACGGGGCGAGAACCATGTACAAATCGTTTTTGATTTTTAATTTTTAAAAATTAAAAATGAAAGGTTACAAAGTGAATGCCTCATCAATTAATGATAGATTTATTTTCATCAATAAAAAGTAGCTGTGAACAGGTAAAATACAACAAATAAATATGACTGAAGAATCTATGATCTTTAATCTGTAATCTAAGTTGCAAAATATATACACTTTCAAAACTCATATAAAATGCATGCCCACAAAGAGACACGTATAAGTTCGCGCTTACTATGGCGCTTACAAATGCTGCTCTTTTTACAGCATGGGTGGTCAGCGTTATACCAACATATAAGATAAGGAAGAAACAAATTGCGGAATATTTGTTTTCCTTTTCCCTAGCAACCCGGTCGTGTTACGCAGAATTTTGTCAATCTCAATTCTAGTGCGGACCTCATTGTTTCCATTATCCTTATCTGTATTTGTAAAATAATCTAGATTGCTGTCTTCGATTCTGTATGAGTCAATTTACCTTCACTAACTGTCCTAGGATGAATCTTGTTTATTATTCATGTACGTACATAATTATATATGAGACGTCGATCTAATGGAAACACAATTAAGTCTATCCTTAAATAATTACTGCACCAAAATTAGACTGCTTAAATATTAAATCCGGTCTATCCTTACATACGTTGGTATAAATAAATTTGTTGTCTATAAATATAAAATGAAATTCGAACTCAATTTCAACATTATATTTTCCAAGACTTGAAGTATGTTTTTCGTGTCTATTTCTCCTTTGTTAGGAAGTAAAAAGAGATTTGATTCAAAACACTTCTCTTTTCAATTGAAAAACAATTTCAAATAAAAAGCTCACAGAGCTGAAAGAATATTGTCTTGAAAGCTCGATCCAATCTCAGCCGCGTTTGTAGATTTATTAGTCTTGTACTTTAAAAATCAAATTCTATGTGTAACACAAGCATGGCGTAATATGTGTAAATTAAATCAGTGTTTATGGCTTTAGTTCCGATACATTTTTTGTGAACGCTCTGATTGAGTTTAAATGCAAAATGTTGTACTTGCGTTGCTGCGAGTTATTTTTAAAATTGCATCCATCACCATGGTTACCAGGGTCGGCCGGGCTGCCCTTTGCCGCGCATTTCCCGGTCTAGGTTTACTCTGCTTCCTGGTTTTTTCAATCGAAGTGTCTGGCGGTTGCCATGGTGACCAAACACCCTTCCCACTCCTCCACTACCACACCCCAAACCCACCTGCCCCTGTCTCACCTATCGGAAAACAGAGAAATTAAAAGCCCGCTCTGAAATTTCCCATAAATCATGTTATTAACAATGCCATTCTGCGCTCTACATTGCCACCTTTGAATATAATCGATTTTGATTTATTATTTTTTTGCTTTATAAGTCTCCCCTCGTTTTCTATACCTTCACAATATTATGGCGCTGAGCTTTTTCAGCACAGTGCCAATTTTCTGAAAGAGTTTTTGATTCTTTACATTGATTTCTCGTTAGGAAAAAGCCTACTTATGAAAGGTATTATAACGTTGTAAGCTACACGTGAAAATTTTTGGGAGAGAAAATGTTATTTATTTAAATTTTGGTGGAAACTTGACTCTGAGGAATGTTTTTAATCCTACATCTAAGAAATACTTTTTTTCATACATTTATATCCTGCATTAGTCCGGTCGATAGCTCAGTTGGTAGAGTGCTTGCATTCCATGCCGTGAGCTCGGGTTCGAATCCCACCGAGGGTGTCAGAAATGATTTCCCGTTTCGGTGTTTATTTCAAACCCCAAAATAAAATACCGGCAAGGCTTACTCAGCCTTCACAAGAAATGAGTACCAGCTCTCTTGGGAGCTGGGAAACCCCCACTTCAACTGAAGTGGTTGGCGTAAGGCCGACCCCCTTACCTGTAAAAATAAATAGGTTCAACTCGCCACATGCGACCCCTTCGGGGATAACGCGGCCAGAAGTTACACTATATGTGTAGCTTAGTTGCGTTGCGTTTGCGTTGCGTATGTACTTTCATTAATTTATACCAATGTAAAAATCTTAAAACGAACATTTGTAAAATAATACTTTCTATAAACCCTTTAATTTCGTGTTAGAAAAAAAAACTATTTGTGATAGCAGCATTGTTATCATCCAGAAGTTGTTTACGGTTATGTGTTTGTTTGTTACTTTATTTTTTGCTTTGTAGACCTTCAATAAACTTTGCATTTTTTTCATATTCCTACAACAAAGTTTCTCATTACTACAGAGTGTATCTAAACAATTTGTTTGTAACATAAAAACACGTGTTTTGTTAGCTTTTAAGCTCTTAGACAAGTGCTTAGTCCGGCGAGTGTTTAGTGTTGGATATTTTGTGTTCCAGTTTCCCACTGCACCAGACACACTGGCGGGTCTACGAAGCGTAGCTTGAATATTAGCCTCTACGATTTTTTATTGTTCGTTTTTTTGTTGACTTATTTTTAATATCATTATTTTTTTTAGAGACTGCAGTGTTACTCACACTTAATACCAAGGGTGAACCCAGGATTAAAACTAGGGGGGGGGCAGGTTTTGTAAAACAGAAGATCATCATCACCAAAGTATCTTGTCGACAAGGGGGGAGGGGTAGGCACGCAATTTGCAAGGTGATTCTGATATTCCAAAATTAATATTGAAATTTTTAAAATTGCAAAATAAATATCAGTGGCTTCTCTCTAGAAGGGGGGGGGGGGAGGGCACAATATCTCTGTAGAATGGGCAAGCCATGATCGAAAAATGATCATTTCAGTAATTGCAATACAATTAAATAACGATTTAGGTTTTTTTATGTTATTTTTTTACTCCCAGGGGGGGGGGGGGGCAGCTGCCCCTTCCTAGTTACGCCCATGTTTAATACTAATCTAATCAATTGTGGTTTCAACGCAAATTTACTGAAGGCAGAAATATAGATGAAGAGCAAAGACGATGGACAGACGAGAGTGGAGGAGAATCCTGGACTCAACCAAAGCCCACCCAGGTCTGTCGAGATCATGATTATGAATCAATTATTTATCTTAATAGAGGATCCTTTATATTAATATCTTCATTTCTTCTATTCTTCTTCTATTGGTTATGAAAAGTTCTGATGCCGTGAAAACAGTCTCGAGTATTTATAAGTAGAACACAATTTTGTAATTATTCTAATTTTCAACTCTTTTGTGTAATAATTTTAACCTAGTTTTTTCATATAAAAGTATTTTGTTTAATTTTCATTATTATGTACTTATTTTTCCTTTTCAGGCTGCATTGCAATCTACGCCCAGGCGTGGCTGAAACATCCGCTGAATAAATAACCCCCTCCTGTCTCAACCCCTTTCTTACCACCCCACACCCCCGACACCTCTGGGGTGAGGCTGTGCACCAGACGAGCTTAAAACTTTCAGCGAAACCCGCTCCGGAACCAATTTGCCCATATGCACCGCTTGTCCGATGTCGTAGTTGCACCAAATGTATGCAGACAGAAAAGGATTTACTGCATCTACATGCCAGCTCTGGTAAGTATACAAGGCATGTTATCAAGTTGTGACCGCTCCGTAGTCTAGTGGTTAACGCTACGAACTCATAACTAGAAGGTTGTTTGTTAGATTCTCATAACAAAATCAGTTTATTTTCTACCACGGGTTTTGCTGGGTGGACAATTCATAAATCTTTGCCAAAGACCGGTCATACAAGGTCCATCTAGCTTCACAGTAAATGGAACTAACGTAAAAACTGTCGTTTTCAATAGAAAATAACAAGCTTGCCGAGAGCTCTTGAGATGTGTGATTCGCACAAGTATTCTTTGGTAAAAGAATCCACTGAAGCTACGTAAATATACACAGCCCTCCATTATGGAAGTAATGCTCATGATTTTTTTGTGACTCGACTATCCATGGCAGCGCTGTAAATTGATCGAGAAATATGGTGGAGAGTGTGTCCTTCCACGCACCTGGTTGCCAGTTTTCTCCGAGCGGTGTGAGTGGATAGACGTGGATCAGCGTGATTTTTTTTCTATTCTTAACCTTGTAACACGGCGCGATGGACCGTTCACTCGAACAACGATACGCCGTTAAGTTTTGCGTTAAACTCGGCAAGAATGCAACCGAAACATTCAAGATGCTTCAAGAGGCCTTCAAAGATGACTGCATGTCAAGATCACAGACCGGGAAGTGGCACAAAGCGTTCAAGGAGGGCCGGGAAGAGGTCGCTGACGAACCCCGTTCTGGGCGCCCAACAACGGCCAGAACAGATGAAAACGTGGATCGTGTGCGTGAGCTTATCCAAACCAAACGTCGGTTGAGCATCACGCAAGTTGCTGACACCCTAAACATGTCTACATTTGCAGTACATGGGATAGTGACCAAGGATCTGCCCAAGCGCAAAAAAAGCGGAAAGCATGTACAGAAAGTGTTGACAGAAGATCAGAAGGAAGTTTGAGATTCGAGATGCCACAAATTCCGGTAGTCCCCCAGCCCTCCTATAGCACCAACTTGACTCTGTGTGAATTTTTCTGTTTTTCAACTCAAGTGAAAGCTAAAAGAAAAGCGCTGGGAGACCATGGAAAAATAAAAATGTATGTTACAACATGTTCCTGAGAGATGTTCTCATTATCGACTTTCAGGATGCCTTCCAAGAATGGCAGACACGTCTTCGCAAGTGTATTGATGCAGAGGGAGAGTATTTTGAAAAATTTTAAGCGTTTGTACAATTTTGATTAATAAATCTATTTTCTCAGAAAATGCGCATTACTTTTATTATGCACCCTATATGTAAACACACACCTTTAGGAAATAAAGGAAACGGGGTTGAGAATACAAACAAGTATACGAGTAATATTGAATCTAAAACGGAAATCAAGAATTTTAACTGAAGAGATAAAAGTAGATGGAAACATAGAAAATGTCTTGGAAAAAAATAAAACGTTATTTCCTCATTTTCACATTAAATCCTAGATTGCTATCTTTGATTGTATTTGACTCGTTTAGTAAAAGGATAACTGGAAAAAACGTGGTCATACGCATAGAGGTAGTAATTAGGTACTGCATATCGACGGTCATACGCCTTTATATTTTCTTCCTTCAATTTCCAAAAAACATAAAAGTCGTAGCTTCCGCGCAGACTGTAGTCGTTTGACATTTCAAACATTTTTACGTGTAAACTCAACCTTAGAGTGCTACTAAAAATGCATGGAAGCTGAAACACTAAGTAGAGGCGCTGTTTTAGTTTCCAAACATATTTTGGTAGAATCCTGTGTCTGAGTCTAAACGTAAACGTCGGTGTGGGTACTGATATTTACAGTCTCTTTATTACGCAGAAAGAGGTCAACGCTCCATTTTCTCGTCTTTTCATACTCAAAGTGCAATGTTTCACCTTTATCACAAAATTTATAGGAAGAGCTGCCACCGTTGTATCCACGTATAATCTAAGTTGCAGATATATGTATTTTAGCATTTAAGATTTATTAATAGAGCAGAGATATATTTAGGCAATATTGCTACGCAATAAAGCTGCTCATAAAGTGTAACTTCTCATCGCTTTGTCCCCGGAGGAGTACCATGCAGTGGGTAGAACCTGTTTATTTTCACAGGTAAAAGGAAGGGCCTTACGTTAACCACTTCAGTTGAAGTGATGGTATCCCAGCTCTTGAGGGGGCTGATTTTTTGTCAAGGCTGAAATGAAAACAGCCAGAAATGAGAACCATTTTTTTTTGAAATACATTATTCTTATGCGCACGGCAGCCGCTGGTAAGTTTGTTAATGTGATTTATTGTTATTAAATTTTTGTTGCTTTACTTTTTGTTATAAACTTATTCATATTTAGGTTAGGTTAGGTTAGGTTCATCAATTTGCACGGTGCCGTGTAAAGTAAGTCAACTTCGCCGTGCACATAATAACAACCTTGGAAATAAACACCGAAACGGGAAATCATTTCTGACACTTTCGGTTGGGACCATTGTTGGGACCAAACCTTAGCCCTCTTACAAAATGCAAGCTTTCTACCAACTGAGCTATACACCGGACAGTAAGCAAATGTAAATACCAAATTTGCACTTACACATGCTGCACGTGTGCTTATAAAACGCAACTAAAAAAAAAAACGCAACTAAGCGACACATTTAGTGTAACTTCTTGCCTGCGTTATCCCCGAAGGGGTCGCATGTGGCGCCTTGGGACCTATTTATTTTTACAGGTAAGGGGGCCGGCCTCACACCAACCACTTTCAGTTGAAGTGGGGGTTTCCCAGCTCCCGGGGGGGCTGGTTCTCATTTCTTGTGAAGGCTGAGTAAACCTTTGAGATCGAACCCTTGCTCTCGGCATGGAATGCAAGCATTCTACCAATTGAGCTATCGACCTTTTTACGAGCTTGATCGTCGTCGCTACAAAGCGCCAATTCTCAAGCAAGACCCAGTTGCTGTAAGGCTGGATGGACCTTGGTGATCGGTCATTGGTAAAGGTTTTATGAATTTTTCAACCCGGCGAAGAGCAAATTTGAAAATACAAATGGTATATTTTTTGTGCTCCGCCGGGAATCGAACCCACAACCTTCCCATTCAGAGTCCGCAGTGTTACCACTGAGCTACGGACCGGCTTATAAAACAAAAACCCAAATCTCAAAAGAACATTGACTCTTCACCTCTGGCCGTTTTTCCCTGGCGAAGGCATTCGAGATGTGAATTTGTAGGAATATGACCAAGACATCATGGGTTGAAAGGAAGTCCAACTAAAAGGTGTTGCAGGAAGTAGAAGAAAGAAAAGAGCTATAAATTCACATTTTTAAGTGGGAGCCGAATTTATAAGGCACTCTATAACAGTAGAAATTTTATAACAACTATGTGACAGACACCGTCACTGGAGCATTGATGTCTAGTATGTAAGTTATTATGTTTAATTTGTGAAAAAATTGTCAATGATCTGTTGGTGTTTTTACAAATAAATAAACGTCTTTCTTATATTGAAGAAAATCTTAGGAAGACGGTCAAGAGGTCGCCCAAGAACTTCATACTTCCAGGCTTTAAAGTGGCTCATGAATGTCTCCTACTATTCACAGCTCAAGCTTCCTTGACTAATAGGTTGACCCCCCCTGCAGTTTTTAAACTTGGTTCGCTTTTGCCAATGCTACCTCAGTTTTAGGGAAAGGTGCAGGTAGAAGTTGCAAGATTTACGTTTATGTGAGGTTTGTTATATTTTGTTTGTACACATGCAGCTTGTGTTAGCGCGTACTTACATGTGCGCGCATGTGGTCATGCAATATATCTTTGCAACTTAGATAAAAAAATAAAGATAATAGAAGAAGATGGAAACCAACACAGACAAGGCACTGCCTTTAGAAAATTATGATGATAATGAGGTGGTCAGCCTCATACTAACCTATTAGTCAAGGAACAGTCACTACAAATCGTTACCTATATTTTTGTCGTAGTTCTTTTGAGTGTGAGTGTGTGCGTTTGTGTGTGTGTGTGTGTGTGTGTGGGATGTCGGAAGTGTGGTGTGTGTTATGTGTGTGTGTGTGTGTAGCAGGTTATGGGTAGGTAGTGCAGTGCCGCATTGTGGGGGTAGGAAGGGAGGCTTTTTAGGGGTGACACAAAAAATCATCAAAAGATATTTTCTTAAAAATCTTTACCAAAAACTGCGATTAATTTATCACTATGAGTATTGTTGACTTGTGATTAAGTGTATGAACGCAACGCAAACGCAACTAAGCTACACATATAAGTGTAGCTTCTTGCCGCGTTATCCCCGAAGGATTTATGAGATATTCAATTCGGAGGCTTGGAAAAGATGTAAAGAAGCGTACTTTCAAGAGTGAAAAGATAACTTGAGTGAGAAGAAAGACACTACGCTACTAAGCTAGACATTATGTGTAACTTCTTGCCGCGTTTTTCCCGAAGGGGTCGCAGGCACAACGTATTCTGCCCAGATTGTATTGACAAACTGTATGAAAGCTTTCATTCATCTCCATAAGTACACTCCTGATTTCCGACCCGGATAGAAAAAATTATAGACAAACCGTGCAGAGTGCGACTAGTATGAAATGGCTGGAAATGTAAAGAAAATTATATAAAAACAAATACATTGACAATCACTTGTAACGAGATGAATTTGTTTGTTTAGTGGAATGGAACATTATATTTGAATTTGAATAAAAAAAAGGAAAACAAAAGAATGCAAAAGAACAGAGGAAGCTTCCCTGGTGAGAGAGCCACAAGCTGGTGTAAATTATGATGATAAATATTATTGTGTGTTGTGGTTATTGTAATTGTGAAACAAATAAAGTAAACATTTAATGTGGTTGTTGTATTAACATTGTGTCGTTCATCTGTCAGTGGGTACTTTCGCTTGTGAAGTGAACTGAATAAATCCTTCTAGTTTGTGATGAAGAAATCAAATAAGTGCGGTATTGAAATTGAAGCAAATTGTAAACAAACACCTCATTGTCCTTTGACGATCTTATTAAATACTCGTAAGTAAGAAAAACCCTCACACACTGATGAGCGGTTTTTAAAAGAAAAAATAAACATAAAACTTCGTACAAATCGTATTGCGCGTATAAAAATATTTGCAATAATATTTTTGTTATTGTGTGCCTAGGCGTGTTTACTTGCTGTGTATGTGTGTGTGTAGACGTGAGTGTTTGATATTTTGTACCTTGTACTTCTCGCAATCTCTGGAGACATCATAAAGACGTCTCAAACATGCGAAAATATGCCTTGGGCACATATAAATATAGGCTGCGGTTTTGTGGAGCTTTGGTGATCCATTAACGCCCAAGCCGTCAAACCGAAAAAAAACAGAACCACACATACTGTAAAAAATGGTTCACTTTGCCAGTGTCACCCCTGTTCCGGGGAAGGTCGGCAAAAGTTATGGGGCTTATGTTCATTTGAGGTTTGAATTTTATTTGTAAGTACACAATCAGCATTTGTAAGCGCGAACTACACATGTTTGTTTGTGGGCATACATCTGAGAGCTTTGAATGAATATATCCTTGCAACTTAGATTATAGATTATAGATAGATACCCCCTCCTCTCGTCACAACAAGGGCAACTCGTAGAACGGCTCACATTCAACCATTTGCAGTCGATATCAAAACTATGAGAACTTGTTGTTTTCACGACTCATTCCTTTGCCAAACTGCCCGCTTATGGATTGAGTTACCGGTATCTGTGTTTTCATCACAATTTAACCTTACCCTTTTCAAATCTAATATCAATCGCCATTTCCTCTCAGTCAGCACAGTCAGACAGCACTGCGCAGCTAACGGCCCTGCAACCGGACAAGGACAACTGCCACATCACCAACACCTCTGCGGCACTATAACAAGTGTCATAGACCCCTAGAGTCTCTTGAATCTAGAGAGTCTCCCGCACAGGCTTTCTTAAAAAAAAAAAAAAATTAACTCGTAAAAAAATAGTGTAAATAAGTTCTACTGCAATTTTATTAAAAGTGAACCCGAAAAAAATCATAACAATATCAATGCATACGATGAACTTACAACTAGTTTTTATTTAGATTTTTTCCTCGGCTGTATAAAATCACACTTGTATGGCACTACAGTTAATAACAAAAAAATTTTTTTTGCCTTATCATATGTTGGATCCAATTAATCAAAGTCAATTCATGTGCGGACTTCATAATGAATTCTGACTTTTTTCCAACTCTAAAAAGAAAAATTATGTGAATAAGTTGTCTGTTTTACTTTCGTTTTAGTATTGGTTGCAGCCCTCGCTAGGCGGGGGGTGCAAGCTCGCGCATGGGGCGGTTACATAACGCACACCGGCCGTCACAACACGCCTGCCGGGGGTGTTAGGGGGCGGGGGCACGGGGGGCGATCAATGACCCGCCCGCGCCTGCGCCCTGCGCCCCGCCCGGGCACCACCCCCTCCAGCTACCTCCCACCCCCCACAAGGCATGCACTTCACGGAAGTAAAGCGACTGCAATACACCTGTATACATACATTATCACATCCGCAATATTAATTGTTGATCTGAGAAACATACTGGTACAATGACCGGTCCGTAGTCTAGTGGTAAAGCTTCGGACGTTTGTGGGTTCGAATCCCGGCGGAGTAACGCAACGCAACTACGCAACTAAGCTACACATATAGTGTAACTTCTTGCCGCGAAGGGTGTCGCATGTGGCGAGTAGAACCTTTTTTATTTTTACAGGTGAGGGGACTGGTACTCATTGATTGTGAAGGCTTGAAAACCTTGCAGGTATTTTATTTTGGGGTTTGAAATAAACACCGAAACGGGAAATCATTTCTGACACCCTTGGTGCGATTCGAACCCGAGGTCACGGCATGGAACGCAAGCACTCTACCAACTGAGCTATCAACCGGAGCACAAAGAATATGCAATTTATATATTTTAAACATGCCTTTCGCTGGGTTGAAAAATTCATATGCCTTTACCAAAGACCGGCCAACAAAGGTCCATCCAGCCTTTAAACACAGACAACATTGGCAGATTGTGCAGATTGGCAGAGTGCTTGAGAATTGGCGCTTTCTACAGCGTAGACCAAGTTCGCAGACGGCACTTGAGGCTTGATTCACACAAAAAAAGCGCTCACCAAATAAATCTATAATCTATCATCTAAGTCGCATAGATATATTAGCATTCAATGCTCATATCAAATGCATACCCACAAACAAACACGTGTAAGTTCGCGCTTACAAATGCTGAATGTGTACTTACAAAAACCCTGCAACGTTTGCCGACCTTCCCTGAAATAGTGATAACATTGGCAAAGTGAACCATATTTTACAGTATGGGTGGTCAGCCTCATACCAACGTTCAAGTCAAGGAATCATCCTTACATTAAATTAATATAATTTTTATTAGTTTATCAATGGTAGATGTCTAATGATTAATACTGTAACTGTAACTGTATCTCTGTCGCCATTCCGCTAGGGGTGGCCAGAGCCTCTGCAGAGTTGCCTCCATTTTTTCCTATCCTTACATACCTCTTTCAATTCATTCAAATCCATCACCTTTTTCATGCATTTTCTTCTTTTACTTTTTTAATGGAATGTGAAAAAGAAGTCGTATTTGAATATTCATGTTTTTCAACTCAGCTGAAAGTGTGTATTATTATCTAAACCCATACGAGCATTATACAAATTTTCACTCACAACAAAGAAAACAAGAAAGGGAATCAGAAAAAATGCTGGAAAAATATGTTATGATGCTAAACAAAATTTCCTTCACGTTAAAAACACAGTCTTGCAGAAAAATAGGGCAAGAAAATAAAGTGCTACGCTATGAAAAATGCTACGCTATGAAAAGCGCTACTCTATGAAAATGCTACGCTATGAAAAGTACTACGGCGTAGCTTTTGTATTTACGTCTACATTGTTTACAATAAATGAGCTACGAGGCATTTCAGCGTCTTTAGACCCCAAAGTTGTGCACCCCTTTAATGGGTTTTAATCTCTTAAACACAGCCACTTATGGGGTTCCAGGACAAAATTATTTGAAAGTATTTTAAGCCCTGCAATTTTAAGTATTCCCTGTCATTAAAATGCACAATTAGAGAGGAATTCCCGTATTAAATTTTAGGATTAAATGAAAAAGTTTAGAAATACAATTCAACTTTGTTTGATATATTTTTTAATACATTTATAGACTGTTTTGTTACTAACGTCATTTTTTTACATTCAAAATAAAGCTTTTTTTTTTGTGAAAGCAATTCGGAAAATAATTTCTGTATAATAAAACTAAAAGGGCCTTTGCCGAATTATTTGGATTATTAATTTAATTATTTGAAAGGACCAAATGCTCTTTCATTTCGTTAAGTGTGAATTTATATTTTAAATTAGAATAATACAATACACATGGCACTTGGCAATTGTTGCCAAATTGTAAATTAGATAGTACGGACGGCTGTGTGTACTTTTGGTAAATTTCCAAAATTTTGACAATCAAAAGCGCTGAACAACAGCAAACTGTTTCTGGCTGGGTTTCTGAATTCTAAAGATTTCGGATAAAAGTTTCATAAAGGGTGCATTACACTAAGTCGTCGGTCTGATGTACGGTGCACATTAACAAAGCTATTATCTTAAAAACAAAGTGAAAAGTTTGCAGTCGTATAGGCATTAATGTTCCAAAAACAGTTTCCTAATGAGGTCCGAACATTTAACATAGACAAGAAAGGTGTGACAACAAGACCAAAAAACCTGTCCAGGGCTGGAAGTCTCATCACTACGGTATTTTTTTTTTTAAATAGATTTGTGAAGAGGATAATATCATCAATTAATAGTTCATTATTGTTTATTTTTAATGAATTATTAATTAATAATTAACCAATTACTTACATCTGTTGAACCTGGGTCAAAGTTATGGTCAAATGACCCAAGTGAGGATTGAACCAACGTTGTTCCGTTGTTGTTACCTACCGAATATTTTAGGTAGAAATACTTGTCTGTGGCAGCCGTGATATAAAGAAAAATAACAAGAAAAAAGTTGTGATGTTTATAGCCTGGTTTTCCATGGTAAAAGAATTTGACTGTTCCGTTGTTGGTTGCTAAGGACTTTGGAAGATACATTGGAAGTCATGGTTGTAAAAGGATGAAGTGTTACTATCAGTGTCATTAGATAAGCTAACTTTAAAGATCCGGTGAAATTATTAAAGCATTTAAACAAACTATGTAAAAAATGGTTCACTTTGCCAATGTCACCCCTGTTTCAGAAAATGTCGGCAAGAGTTGCAGGGCTTATGTTCATTTGAGGTTAGGATTTTATTTGTAAGTACACAATCAGCATTTGTAAGCGCGAACAACACGTGTTTGTTTGTGGGCATACATCTGAGAGCTTTGAATGAATATATCCTTGCAACTTAGATTATAGATAGATTATAGATTATAGATGAAGTCCAAGAAAAGAAACCAAGACTTTGTGAACTTTACATAATCATTTTAATTAATTCAGGAATATTGTTTAAACCTGAAAAAAGGAAAAGGTGTCTTGCGGATATATTGATAAATGGATGACACTCATTTATTAGTTTATTTTTCAGCAAAGTCCTCATTTTGTTTACAAGACATATTGTGGAAGATTCCGCAGTGGTAGTAAATTACATCGCTTTTTTTTTTAATTTCTATTAATTTTTATACAAACAAGGCACTTGATTTTTTTTCAGAAATAATTTCTTTAGATATCAGGGTTTTCACAGGTTTTTTTTTGTTTGCAGGCGTAAAATAAACGGCTAACTATGTAAACATGAAACCAAACGCCCACAGGAAAAGATGGCGAAGCCACCTTCCCACAGCTTGAAAACGACAAATAATTTTACCTATTTTATTATCGCTTATTTTGATTATGAATATGTTGATTTTCTCTTGAATTAATCTAGTCTATACCTACGTTTTTGTTCGTTCGGCGAATAGATCAGTTGGCTGAGTGCTTGTATTCCATGCCGAAAGCTCGAGCTCGAATCTCACCGAGGGTGTCAGAAATGATCACCCGTTTCGGTGCTTATTTCAAACCCAAAATCAAATACTGCCTAGGTTTACTCAGCCATCGCAAGAAATGAGTACCAGCTCTTTCGGGAGCTGAGAACCCCCCTTAAACTGAAGTTGTTGGCGTAAGGCGATCTTTCGATCTTTCTTGAAAACAAGGGTGACATTGGTAAAGTGAACCATTTTTACTATATGGTTAATCAGCTATAAGCCAACATTCACTCAACAACAATACTCACACAGGAAAAAAAACTAAATTTTATGCATTAGACTGTAAATTATTTAGATGTAAATTATATCCTTGACTGATAGGTTGGTATGAGGCTGACCACCCGTGCTGTAAAAATCGGTTTACTTTTCCAATGCCACCCCGGTTCAGGGAACGGTGGCAGGAGTTGCAAGATTACGTTCATGTGAGGTTTTGCTTATTTGTATGCACAATTGCAGAATGTGTAGGCGCAAACCTACATGTGCCTGTCAGTGGGCGTGCATTTAATATGAGCCTTAAATGTTAACATATATTTTCAGCTTAGATTATAGACATTATGAGATATTGGTATTTTTCACTTAGGGTGGTGGTCGATACTCCTATAAATTCAATATCAGGCTTCGTTTAACTGTCAAAGTGGTACTTCTGGTGGCCAGACAGATAAAGTGTATAAATGCACATTAAAGTATATGTGTAACCAGTCAGACTTGCTGTATGTGTCTATGTGTCTAGTGCATATAATCGCCTATAGTTGTGTTCACTGTCTGGCATCGCTAATGGAAAACGAATCATGTGCAGTGCACTGCTGCTTATGTACGGAACTGCATAAATGATACTGTGCACCAGTATGTGTCCGTATGCACTTATGGCTGCAGCTTGCACTATTTACCACTTGGTATAGCGTTTTCGTTGGGTGTTTTAAGATCTATAGTTAATGCATTAGTTCAGTACTGAATTTGCTTTTAGTTTGCACAAATTGTTGCGCAGCTTTCACGATGGGTTTGTAGTATAGTGATTAGAAATATAATCCGATGAACGTCCGGTCGATGGCTCAGTTGGTAGAGTGCTTGCATTCCATGCTGAGAGCCCGGGTTCGAATCCCACCAAGGGTGTCAGAAATGATATCCCGTTTCAGTGTTTATTACAAACTTAAAATAAAAATACTGGCAAGGTTTATTCAGCCTTCACAATAAATGAGTACCAGCCCCCGGAAGGTGGGGAACCTCAACATTAACTGAATTGGTTGGCGTAAGGCCGGCCCCCTTACCTGTAAAAATAAATAGTTCCACTTGCCTTTTTTGCTAAAACAACATGAGAAACTCTTCGGGAATAACGTGGCAAGAAGTTACACATATGTGTAGCTTAGTTGCGTTTATACACGAATTGCTGAGTAGCATTCAAGATGAGCTTGATGTGTAGTGATTAGAAATACAATCCCATGAACATTGATATTCCACTAGACTCTAGACTCTAGAGCTATACTCGTATATGATGCAGATGTTCTAAAATTGGTAAATCAGAACCACGAATGAAAATACTCTCTTGCCATTGAAGAAACAGAAATGATAAAATGAATTGTTTCAACAGTATTTTGTGGACTAAAGTGTTTAATGATTTATGTATTCATTAATTTATTGTCTTGTTCAATTCTTGGTTAGATATTATAAATAAAAAGTTACAATTAGTACACTCGTAACTTATAAGGATTAATTTTCCGCGCAGCCTACTTAAAAAACTTTCAGATCGAAAGTTAATCCACATCCAAAATGTTTACATTTAAAAAAAAATAGAAAGTTTGCATTTATAGTCTTATGCAACAGTTTTTTTGTGTACATTGGATTTTAAATTGGAAATAATTTTATATTTGAAAAAGGAGCTTTTTGCTTTAAAAAGGTATTTTTATATAATCTATAATCTAAGTTGCAAAGATATATTATTATTTAAAGCTCATATCAAATGTATGCCCACATGCTAACATGTGTAGTTCGCGCTTACAAATGCTGAATGTGTACTTAAAATAAAATCCAAACCTCAAATGAACATAAACCCTACAACTTTTGCCGACCTTCCCTGAGATAGGGGTGAAATTGGCAAAGTGAACCATTTTTTACAGTATGTGTGGTCAGATATAATTTAAAAAAAAAGAGTCTATCACGCCTGTGAATTTTCCGGCAGTGTTGGTTACATGTTTTATGATGCTATGTAGATGTAGAAATGGAACAAAGAAAAAGCGGAAACGAAAAGCGTGTCTCATTCCATCATTATCAATCAGAGTTGGATGAATTGATTCGACAAGAGATTCATTAATTAATGTAGGTAGGTTGCTGGAAACGCAGCGAGCTGTACAAAATGTATAGACTCTTAATGTGCAAGCTTTTCCTGGTTTATTCTCAAAATAATGGCATTCACGATAGGGTATAGTTTACTGGTCACAAAAAATGGTATTTTAAAAACTAATATTTGAAAGATACGTACATAATCATTTGGAAAAGGAGCAATGTACACACTTTTTTGTACCCATTAATTAAAATTTTAAAACAATAGAAAATTCTAATTTGTACAATTCACTGTTTTTTTTGTGATGGGGGTTTTTATATATTTTTTGTTTCATATAAGCATTAATTTGAGAATTTGGAGGGTCAATCCAGGGGATGCATTTAGAAAACCTAAAAAAAACACTAGGTCAATCCTTATTTTTACGTAAAATATATTTATTTATTTTATATACAAAAAAAAGGTCGGCTTTTCCGTACCTAATATTTAATTTTGCATCTATATCATAAGAATTATATATACTTGTATAGCAAATAAATTTATTAGCAAATCGTTTTATTAACTTCAAAAAATCCATCTCAAAATCCCAAATCTTTCCAGTATCGTCTCGACATTTATTAAGACAGTCGTACATCAAAACGTTATGGCGTCACGTATCTTAACTTCAGCGGGAAACATTCACCATGTTTCCTATAAAATAAAAGTAGAAATCAAAGTGCAACTCGGCAGTTTCACGTCCGCATTGTGAGAGTGAAACAGACGCAGAGATGAGGGAGAGAGGAGAAAGCTCCGCTAAGGGTTGTTAACCCCAGCCCGGGACGTAGGGGGGATAACGCAGGGTGTTCTCACTTTGCTGCTGTGCGCATCGACCGATAGAGGAGGCTTGCGACTGGGAATGGAGGATTTCAGATCTAAGATGAGTTACGCATCTGTAGCATGAACAGGAGTGAAAATATCTCAAGTTTGTATAATTAATATAAGCTCAAATGATTTGAGTTTTAAAGATGTCTGATAGAGGGAAGTAAAAGTAAGCACAGAGGCAGGTAAGATTGGGTTAAACAATTTAATCTATTTATATCTATACCTACTAATATTTGCAAAGATATGTTAACATTTCATTATCATATTAAATGCATGGCAACATGTGTATGTTTGCTTCTAAATATGCTGCAAGGAATAATCATTTCTCTAAGTTAATGTAATTCAGGAGCATTCGAGAGCCAAGTAAAACTACTTTTCTGAAAGAATTATCGACTTAAGATTTTTTTAAACTCATTTTCAATACAGATTACACATTTTCTTACAAAAATAGTTTTTAATGAGAATCTTCCTTTCTTTGACATATTTACCTTATTTTGTAAAACTGTGAAGTCTTATTGAAAAATGGAATCAAGTGTGTTTTTCAATGAGTTCCACACAGGAATTGACATAGGCAAATTTTAACATCACACGGCCGAGTTGCTGTTATTGGTTGCTAAGGAGCTCAGTCCCATATAAGTGTGACGTTTGCTAGTCAAGTAAAAAGTTCTAAATAAAGAGTTCATTACCTGCAATATTTTTAGACATAATATAAATGTTTCAATTGATGTCACCTACATACATACATAATCATGCAATCACATAATTACAAGTATTTATATTTACTAGTATTCTGAGGTCTACGCCTCTACGCAGATTGTTGTGTTGCCGTCTCTTTCACATCAAGGAGAATCCCTCCTCTTTCTCTCTCACGCCAGATCGTAGCACTCTCCCTCTCTCCCTCTGGCGACAAGTTCTGTCCCGCTCTGTTTGGCGTAGCACCGGGAAATACGTAGACATAATTATACGTGAGTACAGAATGAACGAGGCTACGAGCGCGCCAAATTTATGATGCATTAAAACCAGCCATCAAACACTAATTTTGGTAGCATTTAGAATTAATGATCCGAACTTTACTTTTGGTCCTTTTTTTTCTATTTCCACTTGAGTATTTTTAATCCACATTTGTTTTCACAATGTATAGATACTTCAAATACTTGATTTTACTTTTTTACTAAAAGTTTATTAAATTATTTATTTTTTGTATTAGATACTTTAAATACGTTTTCCTAAGCACTTGGTTCTATATAAGAACAAGCTGTTTCAAAACTAAAAAAAAAAAAACTAAAAAAAAAAAATAATGTAAAAAAAAACACAACGTTTTTCTTCACAAGTTGATTTATTTCCTCGAGCGCTTTCAATGTTCATAAAAGAACAAGAGAACAATTCACAGATCTAAAATTGTAAAAATGAATTCCGCAGAAAATTTTAGGTGGCGGAGTTAGGATGGGGTGAGGGTAGGGGTAAACATAATAATGAAAATAAATGTTTATCATGATAATATAATAAGGAGGTGCTAGTCAGATTTTCAAATTTTATCAAATTGTTAGTTGAAAGCCTATGCCTACTATAGTACTAAATTGAGGATGAAATTAATAGTTCTCAAATTTTCAACTTTAAATGATGAAAAAAATATATGAATCTTGGGATTGATGCATTTTCACGGATGAAAATTATATTCAAACTAAACTGAGTGAAATAAAGTTTATTCTACGACTAATTTTTCTGAACTACATAATATTGAGTAGTACATTTTTAACAGTGTCTTTCATATTAACCTTCTAAATATTCATCAACATTATATAGACTACTCTTAATCCAACTGTAAAAGACTCTTTATCCACGGAGGCTTTTAAGGTTTTTGAATTCTTTACTTTCTGTAACTGTAATTGTAGCTCCGCCACCATTCCATTAGGGTTGGTCGAAGCCTCTACAGGTTGTCCTCCATTTTTTTTCCTATCCTTGCATACCTTTTTCATTTCATTCATATTAATCACCATTTTCATACAATTGTTTCGTTTCTATTACGATTTTTTTCCTTCTTCATTCTTCATTGCTTCAGAAATATCTCATTAAAAAATGCCATAATTTTATGACGTGTAAAGCTGTGTTATATTGTCACGTTAGAAAAAATACATCAAACCCACCATAGAAAATTATATATAGGGTATATGGACGCCCATCACAGAGCTCATACATATTAAAAAGCGGATAAATTTATTTCGCGCTGTGTTTCCCTACTTGAGAATAAAATATATGAATATTCTACATCTCATCTATCTCCATTATTCTAAAGGAAACAAGAATACATCACCAAACTCATACGAATCCCCGCCGTTCATCCCTCTCCCTCACATTGTCTACCAGCATCCCGTCTCTCTCCCACCTATTCCTCTAAAAATCTTCACTTGCATCCCTCTCCTACGGTTTGAATCCTAATGTATCCATCTTGCTCTCTCACGAACCCTCTTCATCATCGAGACCATTCAAACCGAACCAATAACAGCATACATAGACATAATTATTCTAGAGAATAGTGCAGCATTTACATTTGTTTTAATCAACTAACCCTATTCGTTCTGAAGCTCGGGTCCTATCAATAAGCCTTGAGCACTTGATGCATCTAATCACTTTTTTAAAAACTTAAAATCATAAGCCTTTTATACTTCTCCCACACTATATACATAAGCATCCGCGTGTGAATTTTAGGAAACTTACCATTTATTAGTCGTCTTATAATTTGTATGCTGTTATCATCAATACCAAGATTTATAACTTATTAATTGCATTCACATTTTTTTTTTCACCCATACTGTAAAAAATAGTTCACTTTGCCAATGTCACCCCTGTTTCAGGGAAGGTCGGCAAGAGTTGCAGGGCTTAAGTTCATTTGAGATTGGGTTTTTTATATTGTAGGTTCACATGCGGCATGTGTGAGCGCGAAATTATGCGTGTCTGCTTGCGGGAATGCATTTAATATGAATCTCAAATGATACATATCTTTGCAACTTAGATTTAGATTTAGACTTGTACGTTTTAGATAACATACCACTAACTTCTTTATCTTCAATGCCTTTGCAGCCCATATCACGAGTGCTGTGATATCTTTAGTCTCGATCCGCCTCCGTCCTTGGCCGTCGTTCTCCAGCTTGAACCCTGCAGTAGACACGCTGCATCCCTTCTAACCTCGTAGTTCCACTTCAACCTTGGTCTTCCAACTCTTCTCCTTCCTCCTTAGTGTCCATTCAATACGTGTTTGGGGACCCTTGAGCTATGCATCCTTTGTACATAACCATTTTCTCTCAATCTCTGCAGCTTCATATGTATGAAGATGTTGGGTGTCTAGTAAATGGTGTACAACTCATCATTGCGTCGGATGCATCATTATTCCTCATCTCTCACGGGCCCACAAATTTTACTACTATTCACTAATCACTTACCAGTCCCTCTAAACGGCTTGTATACTATCTCCGTCTGTAGGTCTACGCCTCTACGACTGGTTGCAGCTTGTTTTTGCCTCTACGCTAACGGGAGGCTGCATTGCGTTGCCCGGATGGGAAACCCCCCTGAAAGAACCCCTGAAACCCCCTGAAAGACCCCATGCCCTGCTCTCCCGCAAAGGTCTGGGGAGGATCTGGAATAAAGGGACGAAAGGAAAACTCGCTCGCTTTCAGGCCCTGCGTGTTTTGTTCGCAAAATCGATTTGTGTACGCTTTATGTGCGCGTTACGACAAATTGTAATATTTAATTTTTGACTCGACATTTCTAGCAACGTCGTGTCGTTCTACCGCTTATGTTGCTTACATGGGCTGAAAACTTTATGGTAATAAAAATGCGAAAATATTCCAGTCAAATTGAGACATAGGTTGATTTTTACATTTTTTAGAAACAAAATTCTAATAAAACACTGTTTCTTTTCAGAAATATCAATTTATTTTAATTAATAAAATTACGAACGTTTTCGATCTTATCGATCATCTTCAGGTACTGAGAGAGTATCTGAGGCATGGGTACTTGTATTAGTAAATCCATCGGAGGTTTATTAAGTTGTTTTTTATGTCCACAAAGAGGTTAATAAATCCATTTGAATTAGTTACAAGATGAATTCTGCGCCAAATTTTACTATCGCAGTTTACTTACTTTTACTTACTATGACTCAGATCACCCATGTCTGAAAACTAGACTTCGCTCCCTTAAATTTGCTTATTGTACTTTTTTATACGTTTTGGGATAGATTATTGTGATTGTATTCGTGAAAAATGATTAAATATAGTTGTTTACGCAAGTCCGTTGTTGCTGAAGGGGTCGCGTGTGGCTTGTGGAACCTATTTATTTAAAAAAATAAAAGGGCCGGCCGTACTCAAGCCCATGCATTTGAATTTGGTTTCCCAGCTCTTGATGGGACTGGTTCTCATTTCTTGTGATGTAAACCTTGTTTGTATTTTTAGTTTTGAGTTTGAAATAAACACCGAAACTGGAAATCATTTCAGACACCTTTTATGGGGACTAAACCCTAGCTCTCTGGCATGAACGCAAGCATTCTACCAATCTTCGACCCGACTTCTTACGTTTTGTCATAACAAACGGTTGTTTTTTCAGTTTTTTTTTTAATTTTAGAATCCAAAAAAATACAATAAATATCCCAATAGAGCATGTTATCTACGTATAAGACAATTCAGTCGTATAGAATCAAAGGTGGCAATCTAGGGGGTTTTTTGAATGAGAAAAACAAACGAAAATATTTTCTCGTCATTTATTTAATATCACAAAAAAAAGTTGTACGGCCGTCTGTGATTTTATCGTCTGTGATTAAATCCCTTATTTTGCATGTTTTCCTGAGTTGTAAGCCAGTTGTACGCGCAGGTTATTGGTTGCGTAACTCCCCGTATAGCTTTGTATGATATCTCTGTATGGCTTTGCGTATATTTGCGCCCGGAGAGCGTCGACCTTTGTCCCAGTTTCGGCTTTAAAATCTCTGGGAAAATTCGAGACGCTTTTCTGTTCGGGCCGCGCTCTCCAGCGGTGATTCAACTCGGAGGTACGTAATCATATTATTATTGTTGTTGGTGAACGTTGCGTTATCAAAGCACGCGTTTATCTATAGTAAGGGAACGATTCATTTTTGATTTGTGAATGGAAAATTAAATAAATAGTGAATTTAAAAATCTTAACGTTTTTTTTAAATATTTTTCAGGGTTTGGTGGTTTACACAGTGAAAGTCCATTGTATAATTAATCAAATAAATATACTGTTTTAATTCACTTTTTTATTATTTTATTTTAAATATGTCTAACAGTTTTCGCCTAAAAAGGCATCCTCAGGACAATGACAATGACAAATAGGGTTTTTGTCATTGTCATTGTCCTGAGGATGCCTTTTTAGGCGAAAACTGTTAGACATATTTAAAATAAAACTAGGGGCGTTGCCCCTGGCTGCTACGCAGCCCAACCCCTTAACATTTGGTGAATGTGTAAATTGCGCATAGTTTCCTCGCGTTAAAATTCGGAAAACATGTAAAATAAAAACATGCAGCCTTTGTAAAAGAAAATCGACCACCCATAGTTTAAAAAATGGTTCACTTTGAAGATTTCAGCTGTGTTTCAGGGAAGATTGGCAAGAGTTGCAGGGCTTATATTAATTTGAGATTGGGTTTTTATGTTGTAAGTCAACATGCATTATGTGTAAGCGCGAACTTATAAATGTCTGCTTGTGGGAATGCATTTAATATGAATCTCGATTGGTATGTATCTTTGCAACTTAGATTATAGAACTTAACAAAATAAATTCCTTGACTTATAGGTTAGTATGTGGCTGACCACCCATACTGTAAGAATGGTTTACCATGAAAATTTTATCTCTGTTTGAGGAAAAGTCGGCAAGAGTTGCAGGGCTTATGTTCATTTGAGATTAGTTTTTTATTTTATAAGTCCACATGGGGCATTTGTAAGCGCGAACTTATACCTGTCTGCTTGTGGGAATGCATTTAATATGAATCTCAAATGGTATGTATCTTTGCAACTTAGATTATAGAACTTAATAAAATAATTTCCTTGACTTATAGGTTAGTATGTGGCTGACCACCCATACTGTAAGAATGGTTTACAATGAAAATTTTATCTCTGTTTGAGGAAAAGTCGGCAAGAGTTGCAGGGCTTATGTTCATTTGAGATTAGTTTTTTATTTTATAAGTCCACATGGGGCATTTGTAAGCGCGAACTTATACCTGTCTGCTTGTGGGAATGCATTTAATATGAATCTCAAATGGTATGTATCTTTGCAACTTAGATTAAAGAACTAAACAAAATAATTTCCTTGACTAAAAGGTTAGTATGTGGCTGACCACCCATACTGTAAGCAATGGTTCACAATGCAAATTTTATCTCTGTTTGAGGAAAAGTCGGCAAGAGTTGCAGGGCTTATGTTCATTTGAGATTAGTTTTTTTTATTTTGCAAGTCCACATTGGGCATTTGTAAGCGTGAACTTGTACCTGTCTGCTTGTGGGAATGCATTTAATATGAATCTCAAATGGTATGTATCTTTGCAACTTAGATTATAGAACTAAACAAAATAATTTCCTTGACTAAAAGGTTAGTATGTGGCTGACCACCCATACTGTAAGCAATGGTTTACCATGCAAATTTTATCTCTGTTTGAGGAAAAGTCGGCAAAAGTTGCAGGGCTTATGTTCATTTGAGATTAGTTTTTTTATTTTGCAAGTCCACATTGGGCATTTGTAAGCGTGAACTTGTACCTGTCTGCGTGTGGGAATGCATTTAATATGAATCTCAAATGGTATGTATCTTTGCAACTTAGATTAATGAACTAAACAAAATAATTTCCTTGACTAAAAGGTTAGTATGTGGCTGACCACCCATACTGTAAGCAATGGTTCACAATGCAAATTTTATCTCTGTTTGAGGAAAAGTCGGCAAGAGTTGCAGGGCTTATGTTCATTTGAGATTAGTTTTTTTTATTTTGCAAGTCCACATTGGGCATTTGTAAGCGTGAACTTGTACCTGTCTGCGTGTGGGAATGCATTTAATATGAATCTCAAATAGTATGTATCTTTGCAACTTAGATTATAGAACTAAACAAAATAATTTCCTTGACTAAAAGGTTAGTATGTGGCTGACCACCCAAGTGTAAGCAATGGTTCACAATGCAAATTTTATCTGTTTGAGGAAAAGTCGGCAAGAGTTGCAGGGCTTATGTTCATTTAAGATTAGTTTTTTTATTTTGCAAGTCCACATTGGGCATTTGTAAGCGTGAACTTGTACCTGTCTGCGTGTGGGAATGCATTTAATATGAATCTTAAATGGTATGTATCTTTGCAACTTAGATTATGTAAAGAAATACACAAAATAATTTTCTTGACTTATAGGTTGGTATGAGGCTGACCACCCATACTTTAAAAAATGGTTTACTTTGCAAATTCACCTTTGTTTCAGGGAAGGTTGGCAAGAGTTGCAGGGCTTATGTTCATTTGGAATGGGCTGTTATGTTGTAAGTACACATGCAGCATATGTAAGCGGGAACTTATACATATCTGCTTGTGGGAATGCATTTAATATAAATCTTAAATGATATATATCTTTGCAGCTTAGATTAGATTAGATTAGAACTTATACATGTCTGCTCGTAAGAATGCATGTAATATGAATCTCAAATGTTATATATGTTTGCAACTTAGATTACAGATTGAAATCCATTTTTATTTGGCTTTTTTTTTATTTTTAATTTGCATGAAATAAAAGAAAATGTAAAAAAAACTTTTACGTTTTGCCGCTAGATGTCAATATTGTTCCATACATTTTTAGTATGAACAAACAGATTAATTCCTAAAAGTTTTCATACATTTGTAAACACACACGCGTAAGCTCGCCGCATTGCAGCATATATACAAAAATTAATTTGCTATAGAGCATGAATGTGTTTCATCTGCTGTGATGGCATTGATTTTGAAAATCGAAACTCGACGACGAATGACGACGACGAAGGGCAATATAATAAAGGATAATAAAAAAGTGAATTAAACCAGTATATTTTTTTTAAGTTTATGAATTTGAAAATCAAGTCGCCGTATTTCAGTGGAGGGTGGATAAAGCAGGCTTAATTTTTGTTTAGGAATTGGGTTTTTATTTTGAACATCAACAGTATCACTTGAATTTTAAAAAAACCTATATCATTGGTATCAAATCACTAGGTTTGAATCTACAACTCCCGTTAAAAAACGGACACATGACAAAGTGAAAAGAATTGAAGATTTTCTCGATCAGCGGTTGACATTCGAGAGTTAATCGTTGCACATCAAATCATCATCACGCTGAAGAAGCCCATCGCAGATATGGGCGAAACTTGCAGAAGCTCAAGCTCCGATAGACCACGGCAACATAAGAAATCAATCTATCGACCGTAATAATTATAAACACATTTTTTTTCTTTTTGACACGTTATCAGATGTTATCAAGTTCTACGAGCAGTTAGAAATAGGAACTATTCATAGTTCTGTGCCCCAGGTACTAAACTTTACGCTGAAACTCATCTGTAGCGTTTTACAAAAAATGTAAGTAAAATAGATCGCACACCAAAGGCGATGTTTTAGTTTCCATAGATTTTTTGGTAAACGATTTTGTTGAGTTAATACGTAAAATATTATACTTCGATATTGTAAACACATTCGTAGCACTAATCTCAGAATCGCGTGTGTAGAGCTTTGTGAAGCTACGATTCTCTCCAGGAGTCGTAGACTGTTACTAAAATAATGTTTACAAAGGGAATAATTGATTTGTATTTAATCATTTTTCATAATTTAATCAAAATGTCAAATTCAGTTAGGAGATTCACAATATATATCAATTTAAATGAATTTAAATATTTTCTATTTAAATATTTTAGACCATTATTTTCAAAAGTCGATTATTTTTTTGACTGGCAAGTTATACGATATTCTTTTTGTCATTAATTGAATTAAATATGTCGTTTATGTTCTCCAATTAATCTTCATTAGACGCCAACATCAAGATTTACAAAAAATATTTAGATGAGCTTTTTCAATTAATAGTAAAATTAACAATAATTAATCTTCACAAAAAAAAAAACATTTAAAAAAAGAAAAACATTCTGAAAAATATAATTAAAGAAACGTACACAAATATTTCTTTTAAATTCACCAGATGTTCTAAAGAAGATTTAATTGAATCTTAGCCTCCATGATTCCGTGTTATGGAATCTTAAAAAGGTTTTATAAAAAGGAAAACACTAAAATGTGAAAAGAATCTCTCTTTATCCGAATGAAACTATATCTTGCGGAAATAGTCTTCAAATATTATTATATAAACAAGATCTTTTTTTAAGAATTTCATTATATTTTGAGATGTTCTAAAATTAATTAAATTTACTTTTAACACGATGTTCCCGTATTATTGTATTATATCTTAAGATATTCTAAAATTAATCTAAACAATATGTCCTTAAGTAAATTTAATTCTGGCATTTAGCTTACGCCGAAACAACTACTCATTGCAAAATGCATTTCAGGCATATTTTATAATCAGAGTAAACGTAAAATTAATTAGAAGAATTAAAAAGTAATTACCCAGAGTCTGCAAGTCTAGTATATAAGGGAGGGTCAAAAAACTTCGAAGAATGCCAAGAAAGACCGGGAACGTGGATTTTATTTCATTTTTATACGACTAGGTATATCTGAGGGTAGAATTCACCCTCCGAACAGAAAAGGAACGCGCATTTCAGACAAATAAATAAATAAAAAACCTTAAAGGCAATTAACTAAGAAAAAAAAATACCGCGAAGTAAAAGCGGAAAGATAGATTCATTAAGGGTTGAATAATGGCCTGAGAGTTGTAAGAAAAAGTCTAATTAAATGCTCAATAATGAATGGAGTTTAATTTTTTATTTCGTTGGATTTTTGAGGTATAAATATTTTATGGTCGAGCGTGCCGTTTTCAGGAAACGCTGTACAAAGCATTGAAAGGGGTGATTTGTTTTGTGTACTTATTTCGAATATAACGATAGAGTGGAGAAAGGATGGAATTAAAATGCTAATTCATGGTAAGAGGTCAAAAGAAAAAGAAAGCTTTCATGAAAAGATGGATGTTTTTTTCTCGACCAATTTTGTACTTTAAATGATATTATAAAATATTTTTACCTCAGAAAATGAAATCATGTAAATTGGCTTTTCAAAAGTAGTAGCCATAAATGACATACATGTATTTAAAAAATGTGACAATATTCCGTCAGGTTAAAGCTTTTCTTCCTGGTTGCTAAGGACTCTAGTAATCTAGACCAGTGCCAGTGACATCTGCCTGATGAGAAAATTTGAAAATAAGTAATTTATTAGGAATTCAATCCGAAATAACATATAAAAAAGTATAAAAATTTTCGTTGATCAAAAAAAAAATCTATCACATGGTATTTAAATTAAGAAAATATCATTAAACATTCACGTCGCTAAAGAAAGCGTCAATTCTCAAGCAAGACCCATTTGCTGTACTGTATTTGGTGACTGATCTTTGGTAAAGGTATTTGAATTTTTCAACCCAGCGAAGAGCATATTTGAAAAGATAAATGGTATATTTTTTGTGCTCCGCCGGGAGTCGAACCCACAACGTTCCATTTACAAGAAGCGCTAACGATTAGACTACAGACCAGTCAAAAATATAACCTCAATGCTTAAGTATGCTTTTAATACCGACACTCTGTTTGACTTATAATTCACATAAATTTGATTCACTGGGAGCTACAAGATGAAGCGTCTTTTATTATTTTTCCATCGAAGGGATGAAAAATGTTTTTCTCTCTGTTACTGCCGCTCCAGCGACCTTTCCATGAATTGCTTTACGCGTGGCGGGTCGCCCACCTTAGACGCTTCAACGCAAAAAAGGTCGATGTATTTTCTAGATTAACGAAAATTCTCCAGCCGCTTCTTTGAAGTCCCCCATCTATAGGTTCTACAAGTTTATAAACGTCCAACATTCATAGGCTCTACGGGTTTGTAGACCTTGTTTTTACTCCCATTTCAACGTTGTAAAAAAACAAACACGACTCAGTTTTTGCGTCCGTAAAAGTGTTGCCATTCAGCTTTCTTAATTTTCCTTTGTGGATTCGGTGACCCAGATATTTTGTTTTTTATTATCAAATATCATTATGTAATTATATGTGAACTATAACTCTATGATGTGAACGTATAAAAAAGATAATCATTGTAATTGGCTCGCTAATGAACGTGTTTTTATGGAAACAAATATTATTTTTGATGTTTTTCAACGTGAAGTTTGTTTTGATTTCCATATTTTATTTCAGGGAAAAGCCATCACGATTCTTCATAAACTTAACAATGTTTTCGTGTAAAAAGTAATGAAGTATTTTACGATACTCTTAATTTTTTTCTGTAACAAGTTGCCAGTACAGATGAGAACCTATTAAATATGTGTGTGAACACCTGATGTAAAATAGATTCAAAATATTTTTGATTTTGAAACTTTTGTTTCGGTGAGCATACATACGTCAGTCTTGCATGGGACTGCCGCCCTTAGCCTACTGTAATCTATAATCCATAATTGAAGTGGCAAAGATATATTACATTAAATATTCATATAAAATCCATTCCCATAAGCAGGCACGGATAAGTTCGCTCTTACACATGCCGCATGTGAATTCACAACATAAAAGCCCAATCTAAAATGGACATAAGCCCTGAAACTGAAACTTGCCGACCTTTCCTGAAACAGAGGCATTGGTTAATTGAACCATTTTTTACACTGTGCGTGGTCAATCTCGTAACAACCTATAAGGTCAATGAACAACAAAATCTATTAATGATAATTAAAATGTGTTTAAAAATTAATTTGCCTTCCGTAAATGTGCAGACATGAAAAAATAAATACGCTACGTTTCATCGAATTATCTAAAAGGTGAAAACCTCCAGACTACTATCAACCCATAACTACATTTCCAAAAAGGAAGTTAGCGCGTTTGTATGGCCGGTGTTCCGTCTAGGATGCACTCCCCCTCCCACCCAGTCTGGCAGTGGATTTATCACTAGCCAACTTTTAGGGATGCGCCCCCTGTCCTGGGGGAGACGTCCCCCGCGTTGGGGGAGTCGCCCCCCCGCTCTGAGGGAGGCGCCCCCTGCTCTGGGCGGGTCTCCCCCCGTTCTGGTGAGTGGGGGGAGGTGCAGCCTGCACACGGATCGATGCGGACTGGCGGGCGTTGCCCCGGGCCGGTAGTAAAGTACCGGCAGCCTTACCCCGGGAGAATACAAGAAATTCCTACTCCCAAACATCACCTTTCAACCATTAACAATTATTGCTACGAAAAAAATAATGTTTTTTAATTGTGATCCTTTGTCTGCATTTTATAGTTAGGAACTAACTTTCACATTTCA
The DNA here is from genome assembly GCA_951799405.1 of Agapetus fuscipes. NCBI lineage: Eukaryota > Metazoa > Arthropoda > Insecta > Trichoptera > Glossosomatidae > Agapetus > Agapetus fuscipes. Next base: position 7,330,641 of record OX637337.1, on the reverse strand, counting down.
CACACAACGCATCCTGCCGGGTTTGCCAATGGTTTGCCGGACAAACCGTGTGAAGTTTTTTATACATCCCCATACCCTACTAGCCTTCAAACCTGGGACCAAATAGAAATAATGTTATGTTATTTTAAAATAACATATAAAAAACAATCTCCAAGTGTACAGTGTGTTTTGTGGGCCGAACGGAACCGAACGGTCACGGAAGCGGCCGAACTGCGCCGTGTGATCTGATCGGGCCGTCGGTCATCAGTTCCCGGCAAGATGTGAAGAGAGTCAGACGTCAGCGACCAAGCACCAAGCGGTGCAAGAGGGGGGCATTACAATGGAGCTCCCTCCTCCCCATCTACTTGGATTTCCTGCCAGCAAGGCACCCGCCTTGTGGACCAGAGGCATAGGAGACATAGTGCATAGGAGCGCCCACCCAGGAGCTCCAACGTGTGGAGGCGTCCGCCTCGTGAGCCGCCGCTAGCCTGGGGCGCTGCCCCAGGCCATTCAGTTCAGAACTCCAGCCAACAGAGTAGGGAGTGTTTTAGTGACAAGTTCAGGTCTGGCCATTCCGTAATTTCCCCTTTTTACCCATATTAGTAAAGTAAATAAACCCTTATTTGTTCATGTTAAACTTATCTTTTAATATAAAACCCTTCCCAGGATACAAGTAAGCAATACCAAAGAAAGAACCCCACGCCCTGAGAGTGATGCTGATGATAGCTAGCCGGAGTAAGTATCCTGTAGGTACATCCTGGAGATACCTTTCCATTTTAAACATAACAATAAACATAGACAAACATTGCAGAATGCAACGCAACGCAACTAAGCCACACATATAATGTAACTTTCTTCCTGCGTGGCGATTCTGGACCTATTTATTTTTACAGGTAAGGGGGTTGACCTTACGCCAACCACTTTAGTAGAAGACGGGATATCCCAGCTCCCGGCCCCTCTGGAAAATAATGAGTACTCATTTTTTGTGAAGGCTGAGTAAACCTTGCCGGTATTTTCTTTTGGGGTTTGAAATAAACACCGAAACGGGAAATCATTTCTGACACCCTCTGTGGGATTCGAACTCGAGCTCACGGCATGGGATGCAAGCACTCCACCAACTGAGCTATCGACTGGAATTGCGTTTATTCTGGTGTTGGTGTTTTATAATGATCCACGGATCATCCTTTTTTTGCTAAAAAAATAGCTTTAGTAGTGGATGAGCCGTGGATACCCTGTGTGTAAATGCCACTGTCTAATTTGTAGTGACTCTTTTGGACGAGTATTTTAAACAGAACGAAAGAATAATGCGATAGATATTATGCAAATTTTTTCTTTAAACCAAATGTGGTTGAAAAAAAAACAGCAAGAGCCCCTTTACCTGTAAAATATTCATAGCCATATTCATCCCTTCAAAGATTAGTTAAGATAAGATGGGATTTACTATACGTGCAGCTTAGTTGCGATATAGGATTCCATCACTTATTTCCTTTAATTTTAGTCCGTGGCGTAGAGGAAAACTATGAACGGTTTAATATATTTTTTGTATTAAATTTGTTGTTGTTTTTTTCTTATTTGTATTGTAAGAAAGAGAAACAGGATTATCATTTATTAATTGCTCCAAATAGGGTAATAACTGCTCTTTTAACGCATGCGCCCAGACAGCTGGTCCACGGATGGCGGGAATTGCTACAGACGAACTATGAAAGCCCAATGTTGGGAAATATACGAGATATCCAAGTACCTCCTGGAGCTGTATAGCAGCCAATAAAGTATCCTTGCACGTGAGATAATAATTTAAAATGAATTCTGTCTTTATCGTTTATAAGTGTAACTACTTGTGAATCTTTAGTTTTCAGAGAGAAAAAAAAACTTCATAGTTTTGTAACACTCGTACTTAATTTTGGGGATGAGCAGTAGAACGCCGGTTTTCCGAATTAAACTGAGGGACAAGGGTGTTCATAAATTTGTTTTGTTCGGATAATCGCACTGCAAAACTCGGCAGTTTTATGTGTGCCAATAAAATTAACGTATAAAAAGATGTTGGCCTGTCGAAGCGAGGAAGTAACAGCAATTTGGTTGATCGACGCGACGTTTCGATAAACGATTCTTAAATTTTTTCATACAAATTTGTCACATTCACTACGTAAATATGTGAAAACTCATCGTTTACATTCCGTTTCTATCATATGACGGGTTTTTACTCGGACAAAAATACTACGAAAAGTTGGTGAATTTTTAAAAGAAAATATACTAATCGTAGACGTTTAAAATGAAGCCCAATTTGTGTTAGATTACTTTGAATACATCAAGTTCCACGACTGGTGCTACAAACAAACCGTTTACATCATCAGGTGTCCTTATTTATACGGTTTGTTTGCGAAAACAGTCAAGGAACTTGATATACTAAAAGTAATCTAAATAAAAGTTGCCTTCATTCTTTATCTTGTAAGTTAGATAAATACAATCAATGCAATTAAGCTCATTTTTTTTAAAAGCGACCACGTGATTCAATTTATAAAAAAAATGCAGTGGCAAAGGGTGCCATAAATGCCGGTTCCCATCGGATTCCCTTTTAAAATGATGTAACAAAGTAGTTAAAAAATATAGGCACAAAGTAAAAAAATACAGTTAAAACCAAAGTAACAATCCGTATTTTTTCCCCATTGAAACCATGCAGTCTACTTTATTATCATTTTTGCCTCATTTTAAATGGGAAACTGATGGGAATCGGCTTGTATGGCACCCTTCGCCACTGAAAAAATCCCAATCAAATAACAAAACTCAACGTTGGTTAGTTTTTGTAGAAACAATATTACTATTTAACATTTAACCAACATCCAGTACTTGATGCAAACATCCAATTGTTCCCACGTTTTTGATTCAATAATTTTCAATATTCTACGGAAATTCATGATGACTGCTAGAAAAGCTCAAAAGTCGATGGTAAATGCGGAACTAACTGTTGATTATACCGCGGGCATATTTTTATATTTCGTGTTATTGGAAACGTCGCTAGTATTAATAAATTGTCCCGCACAATAATTTAGCGGCCATTAGTTGCACCCTGGTACGTAATACGTGTGTTTATGAACGAGCGCGTGTTTTTGTGGGGTGCATTGCAGTATCGCAAGTATAAAACAGAATAATACCAAAATTGCATGATAAATAAAACTCTCATTAGAGGCGCTGTTTTAGATTCAACATATTTTTTAAAGTTGAGTCAACACGCTAATTTTTTATACTTTGAGAACTAGTTGTCTGTTTTGGCAGTGGAACAGGCGCCGGCTGGATCAGGCGAACAGAAGAGGTAGATGGTAGATGTTGTATGTTAGAGCTTGACTCGTCCAAGTAAAAACATAATTTCAAACTCAATAATAGCGTTTATAAAAATATGTATAGACTCGGAAACCATGCCTCTATGGAACGTTTTGGATTCCATATATTTTTGGTGAAAGGTATGGTTGAGTTTAGACGTTTTTATAGTTGGGGTACTGGCCCGGGCTCCTTTACTGCAATGCGGTGCAATCACCGCTTGCGATGTACGTACTTCCAAACACACCACCTCCTCGCCGCGCCTAATACCCTGCTACCAGACTATTGAAAATATGTGTGTAACATTTAGGGTGGCTGGTGGTTCTAATGCATTTTTGTTCCTGCTTCAAACAAATCACAGCTACCCCTTATCCATTATTTCCCTGCGTTAAAAATGTTTTGTCATTTGGATCGAAGATTAATGACGTAACAAATACCAACATGCGATAGTCTGTACCAAAACGTTGATGTGGTCTGGTCAGAAAAAGTCAGCAGACTGCATTGGCTGAGGCACATCCATCGAATGGACCATCAGAGCCTGGAAAAGATGGTTGTGATGACGAACCAAAAGGGGCGCAGGACAGTGGAAAGACCCAATTAAAGTTGCTTGGCTGGACGAAGGGGTAGCAGACTGCCATGCTGTAGAAGTGTGGGACTGGAAGAGTAAGGTGAAAGCCGTGTAGGCTGCAGTTGATCAAGAAGTCCAAGACCCATTCGGATTTTTGTGCCATTGATGTTGATAGTGACAAGGAATGCGTCGATTTCGTAAGAACTGGAAATCGTGGTTAGTTTGTTACCTATGTGTCAAAAACAAATTCTTCATATCTCTGGTCACATTGCTCGTTCAGCTCTAGTGTCCTCTGTAAAACTTGTGATAATTGGAAGTTGCAGAGCAAATAATATATCTTCAACTTGGTCAATTGACCAAATGAAGAAAGGCCGCCCGTTATGAAAGTTTTATCGTGAATCAATGATGGCACCAATGGTAGAGGATCATCCAAGGTCCATGGGGAACTTAGGAGTTGATGGAACAAATTTCCGCAGAGGAAGGAAAAATGATTCCACACTAAATTTCATAAAAAATCTAGAAAAGCAGATTGTGAGAATTCAATTGTGAAAGAATGGGATATACAAAGTAAATATCTGAAATGAACGGATTAAAAGAGGCACGCAAGGATAGGAAGAAATAAAGGCAACCTTGCAGAGTCTCTGGCCATCCCTAACAAAATGGCGACAGAGATATAGTTATAGTTGTCAGGACTCCTCATCTTTGTTCTTATTGTTTTTAATTTTAAAATAATCACTTTAACCAACAGTATACTGAGTACGAGTTGCAAAACTTGAGAAAAGTAAAGTTTACGTAAAGTATTAAAGAGTGATTTTCCCCTAAATCTGCCGTTTTTGTTTGTTTGAACTTGATTTTCTTCATCACTGTAACTCTTTTGCTAAGACCATAAAGCGAAGAAACAAAAACGGCAGATTTTGTGGGAAATCACGCTTTAATATTTTCCGTAAACTTTACTTTACTCAAGTTTTGCAACTCGTACTAAGGGTACAGGACTCTAAAATGAGTAATGGTTAACTATTTACATTCATCAAAATACGACAATAATCTCAAACCTGTCACAGCAGTTTCCACTACCTATCTACCGATCATATCGGTAGATAGCAAGCAGTAAAAAATGGCCGCACTTCAACAGCTGATCAGGTTGTACAATTTTCTCAAGCCAATTGTACACAAATTGCTTTCTTTATACTTATATGATCGGTAGATGAGACTTCTCACACTGAAAATTTTCTATGGCGCTTTTGAATTTCGTTGGAAGTTAAGGCCTTTTTTACACCAAAGCTAAATTAAATGGTTTCGTTGTTAAACGTCTATAAATTATTTCAACATAAAAAAAAACCGTTAAGCATCATTAATCAGATTGAAATAATCTCAGGAAATTTAGAAAGTTGGGTAAATTATTTAAAGCACGCAGCCTTCCTTTAATGGTGAAGCAAGTATGGTACATTGGTAGTATAGGTAGTACTGGTAGTAGATATCGGTAGTACTAGTACACCTTCCATTCTTAATCGATAACAATTTCACCGCAGGGGATTCCCCAGGTAGGAATGAAATTGGTTTATTTTAGTATATTGTGTGCATAGTCTGGCACGCGACTATAATTAGCAGTACGGAGCAGCGGCATAGGTTCATTATTTTTTGGAGGGAAGCCGCCTTACTTTAAGATTTTTTTTGGTGAAAACACTCCAGGTTTTAGGGAATGCGGAGTTCTACGACGCATATAAATAAACTTTATTTACATAACTTATAAAAAATAACACAAATGAAAAGGTTTTTCTCTTAAAATAATTCTAATGATAGGTACCGGCTTGCCGTTGTACTTTTTATAATAGACATTCACAAGCACGCTCATGGAGAAAAAATAAAAAATGCTAATATTTTTTTCCTACAAAAAATAAGGCCGGAGTATTAGCGGGAATCCACTAGGAACATCCAATAGTAATTCTTCAACCAGTATGGTTTCGTAATGTGTGCGTGTATTGGTAATCCTTGAATGGAGCTCAAAATCATTTCTAAATTTCTATTTTTTGTCATCAGGGTGACATCACAGGTCTAAGTAACAAAACCTGTCGGGTAACGTCACAATTATTTTCTGCGTATTTTGTATAATCGCGAACTTACACGTGCTTGTTTTTGGGCATACAACTAAGCATGAAACTTAAAGTCAACTTAGACTTAAGGATTGTTATAGATTGTCTACTCATTATTCGACTATTTTCCTAGCTTTTCCCTGCGCTACATTACTGGTGGGTAGGTATATTATTATTATGATTTCGGTTGCAGTGTTGGCTGGACTGGGATTCAAAATGGCGGCCAGTGGCGCAGCGCGAGTTTCCCGCGCATTCTGCTCGCGGCGCCTACGTGAGCGAGGGAGCGTTTTACTACTGAGCTGAGGTACTCACCGAGCCACCCCTCACCAGGAAACGTCAAGCTTTACAGGGAATTCCCTGAAAAAAAAGGATCACATTGGACAATGTTATCCCGCGCAATGTGCATCTTAAAAGGATGGTGTGAGTAGCAAAAAAAAAGTGCAAACATGCAGATTAAAAGTTAAGCCTTATGACAGTTTACTCTCCTCAATTTCCATTTGATAAACGTAAACTTAACTAAGCTACACATATAGTGTAACTTCTTGCTGCGTTCTTCCCAAAGGGGTCACATGTGGCAAGTGAAATATATTTATTTTTTCATGTAAGCGGGTCGGCCTTACGCCAACCACTTCAGTTGAAGTGTGGGATACAGGTACATTCATGAATTTGATGTGACAAGTTTTCATGTATCATTTTTGTTTCTTACTTTCACACATATTACGTATATTGTACATTTTTTCCCGTTTTTCTGATCTTTAAAGCTAAAATACTTTTATTATAGTTTCTTTTCTACTATGAATTTGTAGCACATAAATATCCGTGGTTATTTTTTTAATCAATGCAGAATATTATAAACACGAAGAATGTATTTTTTTTCCCTTTTTTATAAAATACTTTACCTACTCAAGTATAGAACAAAAACAAAAAGCGTTGATCTAAATAGTTTTTGTAGGATTAATTATTAACATAATTATTCATTAAATAAATAGCTTTATTTTAAACAAAAAATAGCTTTATTTTAATTAAATAAATGATTAAAGTATGATTCATTTACATACAAAAAGTGCTACGCTCTCGTAGCACTTATATATTTTCACTTTAATTGTGTGCATATTTTCATTTTGCTTAATATTTATCATTTTAAATGTCACTTATAGCATTATTCGTTTACAGTGATTGAATTTCCTTTGTCGTGGGACTTTTCCAATCACTGTGCGTCGGTCCCGGGACTGCGGAAGTTTCTAGGCTACGCGCCACCCAGTAGTACTCTAGCTGGGCTCCACGTGTGCAGTGCTCCCAGGCACGTGGCCTCCCCCCCCCCCACCCCCTAACGCCTTCTTCATCCCCCGCCCCCCGGTCATTGCCAAAGTTCAGGGCGGGCCGCGGCCGGCTTTGGGGGCGGCGACCGGAGCTGCAAGCGCTCTTCCCCTCACTCTTGCCGCCTACCCGAAGAACAGGGTTGACGATCCCCGTGACACAATTCTGGTGGCGCAGAGTTTCCAGCTAGCTGGGAGACCAGACTTGTATGGGTGAACTTTAACTTGTTTACGATGATATTGATGCGTGAATGTGAGTGGAACTTGTCGTGTTTTCGACACGAAGAAATTGAAATCAAAGTTTGAATTGAAATATATTCTATGGTTGTTATATTTTCATTTGAAAGGAATTGCGTTGAAGAATTTTATGCTTGTTTTAATTTTCGAGATAAATAAAATAGGCACGCACACGATGAAACTTGCACAATACATTTTTTAAAAACAAGTTAAAATGAGTATTTATAATTTTGTTTTGGGCAAAAAAACATCACACAAACACCAACAAAAATACAACTGTCGAATCTTTCCAGAATTTTTGGTCTTTTTTTCTATTCGGCATTAATAAGTCACGTGAAAGAAAAATAGTTGACGAGTTTATTTTTGATAAATCTAAATAATGCGTTTAATTCATATACAATGGATTCCTAACTAAAAACGTTTCTAGTGTTTTAATTTCATAAAAAACGGGACATAAAGATCATCAATGATGATGATCTTTATGTCCCGATTATGAAAGCGATTTCAAGAAAAAGTCTTCAAGGTCCAAAGAATTTTTTTGGTTTATTGACGCCTTCAAAATATACTTGATATTTTGTAAACAAGCACCTATTGTTAGTTATGTTCTAAAAATATACGAGCATCAATTAAAGAAAGCATTTTCAGGACTATTTTTTACATATTTCCACAACGGTCAATGCTCCGTAATTGGCCCAGTTACCTCCCATGCGCTTGGAGAGCGTTGTCTGTATTCGTACACTCATTCGCCGGCAATGTTCGTCGTGCCCTTGCAGCCACATTTGCCGACAGTGTGGAAGGGTCATTCCACCTAGCTGACAGTCTACCGTCTAGTCGCCAACAAGAAAATTATTAATAATAAGTTTGTACGTCGCGTCGGCTTGGGGTGCTGAGAGTTCGACAGGATTCTAGCAACAGTAAATTCCAACAGGATTCTAGTTAGAGAATAAAGTACAACGGAGAAGTCTACTGTCCAGGAATTTGAATGCGGAAAAAAAGTTCTAGTAAAAAGTGTACTGTCTAGTCCCAACTAAGAAAATCCATCTATAAATATGTTCCACAGACAAATTAACGACTAAGATCCAAATGAAATATATGCCCTCCAGCAGACAAGTATAAGTTTGCGCTTACACATGCCATGCTCAAGTGTACCTACATACGAAATAAAAACCCGAATCTTAAATGAAAACAGGGGGGACAATAGTAAGTATTTTTTTTACAGTTTGGGCCTTTTTACAGGTAATCCTTTATTAATTATGATGTTTATTGCAGTCTTGGAGTAATGAAATTTCCACAGAATTCTAGAAGAATCTAATTCAATAGAATTCCAATGAGCACAACAGAAGTTCAACAAAAAAGTCTATTGTCTGTTCGCAACTATGAAAATTATTAATTATATTTTTTTCATGTGCAGAAAGTTCGACAGGATTTTGGAAGAAGTAATGTTCAAGAAATTCCAAAGTGGAAAAAATAAAGTTTCTTCGCGCTGTCTGGGCGCGGATGTTGAACTGTCGTCTTTCCAAACAATGGAAAGGATTTTTTATTGAAAGGTTTCGACTCGACCGAGAGGCAGACGTTTGCAGAGGCTTTGTAAGGTATTCAGTTTGTTTATTTCAGATGTAAAAGTGAGTGAATCGCTAGACAGTAATAAGGCAAACAAATGGAATCTGCTCTTGAAAATAAATACTGAGCTTAATAACGGTCATGAATGTTTAAGTGGAGTCGCAGCTGGGGATTTATTTCCGAAAATGTGACAAAATATAGTTTGCCTTACTGTGATCTTATCCTAGTTGGTCAATTATTGTATAAAGTAATTGTATATATTGTATATATTGTTAATATTGTAATATATGAGTATTGTTGATTGTGCTATTAAGGGTGTTTGCAAGGGTATTGAATTTAAAACTATTCGTTAAAATTACAAGCCATGTTTCGAGTGAGTTATCTTTTCAACTCTATTTCAACTTTCAACAACTATATGTTTGGAGTACTTAATTACTTTACATGCTAATTTATTCAAATGAAATCATTAATTTAAAAGATCCGCAAAGTAATGTTTACACAACACAACGATTTAGGGATTATTATTATTGCGTGTGGCATCCCTATATTTTCCGGGACTTCCCCTTCCTTCTCCCCCATGGACCGGCATTTCCGGGTTTTGTCCCCTTTCCATTTTCCCATCCCGGCGCACCTTTCCCGGTTATTTTTAGGTTAAGGACCTACATACAATCTACGCCATGTTATTAACGCTGCTCTAACTTGATTTTAATGACGTAATTTTGAAAGCGGTCGAGTAAAACTGTACGTCGTCAAACCGTCTTTAAACCTTTTTTTAAATTTTGTTACCTGTTTACCTGCACAAAAATCGAATGCATATTTTATATATGAATGCCTATCATTGCATCTGCAAAACGAAAAAGAAATATGTAAGCAGCAAATTGTATGCAACTTCTTGCCAAGTTGTCCCCGAAGGGTTTTATTTATCATGTGGCCTTACACACCTACTCATTTTCACAGTAAAGAGGGCCAGCCTTAAGCCTACTACTTTTTTCTCAGTGAATGTTTCCCTGCTTTTGAAGGAAAATATTCTAAATACTCATAAAGGCTGAGTACACGTTGCAGGTATTCTGATTCGGATTGGAAGATAAGACCAAAACAGGAAGTCATGTCTGACATCTTCGTTGGAATCGAATTCTAGCCCTTTAGCTATGACTGCAAAGGTTCTAGGTTTTGAGCTAACGACAAGACCTTTTTGATCGGACACCTTTACTTATTCGGATGTACAATGTACATGTCAAGAAAACAGGAATCTACGAATTACCCTATCGGTAGACAGGTATGGTCGACAAATCGTAGACTGTATAAATCTATTTTCAAAATATAAGTAAGCAAAGATGTATAGATATTTAAGATTTAAATTTTATGTATGCCTACAAGTAGACATGTGTATGTTAGATTAATTAACATGTGTGCTTACAAAAAAAAAAACCCTAATAAATATAAACCTTGCAATTCTCACAGCTATTTCATGAAACCAGATTGGCATTGGCAATTTTTGGCAGCATGGGGGGTCAGCCTCATACCAGCATATTATTAAAGAACGAGGACTCAAACACTGATATTCAATATTCTACGAAATTCTAGTATTAGGGTATCAGCATGCAATGAAAGGTTTGTATATCAAATTAATTTTATGATTGAATTTCCCTCAGTATTATATCCAGTTCACCTTAATAATAATATCAGCCTATCTTGTTGACCACGCAGGTATTCTACGTCAGAACTTCAAGTTAAATACTTTACGTTTAAACTTGAATACAGCGTTGTATAAAAAATAAAGAGGAATTAGTCTGTCACTGGGTGTACTGTATATTATTTGGTATACGCTGTGGCTGAGTAAAGCTTCATACTTGGGATATTCTGAGACCCTGATTACAATGTAGATGAAGTGTTGTATGAGAGGGGAGAGGGGGGGGGGGTAGAAAGGGTTGCAGGTAAATTCGTTTACCCTCCCCCCCCCCCCCCCCGTCCTTTACCGCAGCCTTCCCTCCTCCCTCCGCCCCTCCCATACAACTGCGGTAGTGTGACCGGCTTTGATATTAATAATCCAGTTATGTCAGTGGCTGTAAACCGTCAATAAATGGGGTCGGGACTTCAAATTTTGGGGGAAGAATGTGATGTTACACGGCCGGGTTGGGGTCAGTTTTGAATCTGAGCACTGGTGCTATCATGACAGATCATTTGGACGTAAGAAAGATATGTTCTTGTTTTTTGTTCTTGAGTTTGCAATTTTACTAGGTTTCCATATAAAACAAAATATAATTATTCAACCTACCGACTTCAATTAAACTTACATACGAGTACGCAACTTAAAAAATATTTAACGCTGTAGTTTCACAATGATGAATTACGGTGATATTTTAAGACATTTTAGTCGTCCGTTGAGCCCACGCTTTGACAAACTAATAATGCCTGAGCTGGAAGTCTCATCACTACGGTCATTCTTACCTACCGAATTCATTAGCATCATTAGTTTGTCAAAGCGTTCTGAAATGATGACTCTCTGTACTACCTTTTAGCCCGGACAGGTGACATCACAATTATTATTCTTCAAATTTCAAATATTCTGAGACCATTGTACAACTTTGGGACTTTTGAGGAGATGGAAATTGGAAATTGTTGGTGACCCCATCTTCCAGAACAAACGTTTGGAAAGGGTGAACAGTTCAGGGGTCGTTACCCTGCCACCGGATTTTCTACAACATGAACAAATTCGTATCGATTTAGCCTCTCCTGATTCCGTTAGGGGACTTTCCTTTCTTTCAACACAAAAATATTATTGATCCTTGATATAACGACCTTTGACCGGTCTGTAGTCCAGTGGTTAAAGCTGCGGGCTCGTAGGCGTAAGGTTTGATTCTCGGCGGAGTGCAATTTTAAGAATTTGGTCTTAGCTGAGTTAAAAATTCAATTGCTTTTAACATGGACCGGTCTCCAAAGTCTATCCAGCCTTATATAGCAACTTGGTCTTGTTTGAGAATAGGCGCTTCCTATAGCGACGACCAAACTCGCAAAGGAATTTTGATTTGTCTGTTAACATTGAAGTAAATGTATTGCCACAAGCAGACACGCATGAGTTCATGCTTTCACATGCTTACAAAATAAACCAAACTTCACACAAACATTATGACATTCACACGAAGATTGGCAAAACCGAACCATGTTTTTATAGCATGGAAGATTAACCTCATACACACCTTTTAATAAAGGAGCTATAAACATAAAAAATATCATTTTCACAAAAAATATTCACAAATTACTTCAACGCTTTCAGTTCAAAAAAAAAAAAAAAACTAATTTATGAAATACAAACTTTCCTCGCTTATAAAAACTCACAAGTCCAAACCTGAAATTATCACATTAAAAGATACTTCAACCGTTTTATAAATTATTTATGAATAAAAAAAAAATCTATGCGAGTTTTTTTAATGACGAAACACATTTCTGAACTGTGAATGAACGGAAAAGTTTCCATTCACCCCTCGCTTATTTTTATTTCGTTAACTTCCGATTCGGAATTTTTTTGTTTGTTATAAATGTATTCATCTGAGATCATCTTTGTGCTTAAAAAAACTTTCTCTGTTTTGATTTCAAAAGTTTACCAAGTCGATTTACGTGGATTTTGTTTAGAATTGAAAAACAAATACAAAAATGATTTTTTTTTACAAATTCGTGTTTCTGTATATTTTTACAAATTAAAAAAATCTTAATTGGACAATTTTCAAGTTTATTTATACGTACGTACCAACGATTGGTTCTTAAAAAACTCAATATTATCCATTTTTAGAACAGTACCCTTAGTACGGGTTGCAAAACTTGAGAAAAGTAAAGTTTACGGAAAATATTAAAGAGTGATTTCTCCCAAAATCTGCCGTTTTTGTTTCTTACACTTTATGGTCTTAGCAAAAGAGTTACAGTGATGAAGAAAATCAAGTTCAAACAAACAAAAACGACAGATTTTGGGGGTAATCACTCTTTAATAATTTCCGTAAACTTTACATTACTCAAGTTTTGCAACTCGTACTAAGGGTACAGTTGGAAAAAACCAGTGTCTTGGGTTTGTAGAAAAAAAAATGTTTGTTATGATCTATGATCTACGTTACAAAGATACATTGACATTCAAGTCTCATATTCAATGTATGCCCACAAGCATGCACATGTAAGCGCTAACACATGCTGCATGTGTACATACAAAATAAACCAAACCTTGCGTGAACATAAACTTTGCCGCCTTTCCCTGAAATCAGGGTGGCATGTTACTATGGATATTTGCATTGACAAAAAACGTCAATAAATTTTAATAGAAAAAAAATACATAGGTATTTCTGATGAAGCTGAAGGATATGGGCGAAACGTCCGGAACTAATAGTTTATTTATACGACGGCCACCGATGCAGGACTTGATTTGATCACTAATAGAATATTTCTTCAAAAAATTATAAAGAACCTTTATATCAGGTAAATATAAGTTTCCAATAAATCTACCCTTCATCTATGAAATGAATTATGTATTTTTTTTTAAATTGCGTATGGTTGTACGTACGTACAAGTTTTTTTATATTTTGAATATCACCCATTGGTAAATATTTGTTTACGAGTAGTTCATTTTTTAATCTATCCTATTTTTTCAATATCCCCAATAAAAAAGCTGACTTAGCTTTCGTGCTTTCAAAATTTATATCCGGTTCCCTAAGCAAGTCTAGTAAGGCAAGAAAGGTAGGTAGGTAGGCAAGTCTAGGTAAAAAAGGAATAAACCCTTATCTTTCTTGAAAATATTACTATTCATGTTCAATTTACCCACGCAGGCTTACGCAGGGGGCTGGTTTTATTTTATCCCTTAAGTACGTAAGGCAAACAAACAATAAACTTTTAAACCCCTCGGTATATCGATGCGACACGAATGGATACATTTTTTTTATATAAATCAATTAAACTGGTTTACGTGTTACAAATCTAAACTTAAAACCCTATAACTTTTATCATGTTTATTGTCTAAGCGTCTTGTGATTTTACTAAGGCATGAAAATGTTAAAAATGGCAATTCTGTTAGTTAAGCCTTGGGTAAGGTATACTGATTCAACGTGGATTCAACATTCTGGCATAATTTATCTCGTGACTTTTCAAACTTAAAAACTTAAAGATTTTTCAACTGGCATTTTTTTTAATGTCTAAAATATGTATGTTAAAATGTGAAACTAAATATGCTGAAACCATTTTCCTTATATAAATAAAGAATACGTAAGCATGTATCATCCGTGAGAAAAGGCTCATCATTGTACAAAATGGACTCGGTACATAAAAAATATCCCTTGTATATGTGACGCACGTAGGTATGGTTAATAAAAAATGGATTCCAAAGCAAAGTGGACCATTTTTTTAACAGTATGGGTGGTCAGCCTCATACCAACCTTTAATTCAAACAACTAACAAACAAATAATTACAACCAGCCATATAAAACAAACAAGCACTTAGCAAAAACAAGACCAAATTCTACAAAACATCTATAAAAATCGAAAATTGAAAACTTCAAAACCTTTGCTAGTATTGTCAAAATTTATAAAATTATTATTACAAAATTTATTACATTATTGTTAAACTTCAAAGCCATTATCATTATTGTCATTACCATTAAGGCTTGAAATTGTTATGTTTTTTTGAGCTACGACGTTATCATCGTAGCTCAAAAATTGAGATATTTGTAGTTCATACCCTGGAACATTGATGATAAATAAGTGCTGGTAGAGTTTCATAACAAATAAGAGTTTTTTATTTATGACTCTCTTGTATCAGATAAACATTGATAACAATCTGCATTTAAATTAACTAAATTTTATAAAAACATCCGTGCACACTTTTTTGTTTCTAAGAACTACCCATTTGACCGGTCCATAGTCTAGTGGTTAACACTTCTGACTCGTAAATGGATGGTTGTGGGTTCGAGTCCCGGCGGAGCACAAACAAATATACCATTCTGCTCCTGAAGATGCCTCATTAGGCGAAAATGTTCGAGTACAAAAAAAGAAATAAATAAGTGAACTCTGTTTTTATCCATTTGAATTTTTAAATAGTTAAAAATGGACTTTCACAGTGTAAATAGATTAACACTAAAAATATACCATTTATATTTTCAAATATGCTCTCTGCTTGGTGAACAAAGTTAATATACCTTTACCAAAGACCGGTCACTAAAGGTCCATCCAGCATTACAGCAACTGGATCTTGCTTGAGAATTGGCGCTTTCTACAGCGACGACCAAGCTTGCAGAGGGCTCTTGCGATGTGATACACACAAAAACAGCCCTCACCAAATAAATCAACCTATTTTTTTTTTAATTATATCGATACCTCAAGCCTTAAGGTAAAACTGAATAACTGACATATTCAGTCTGCATAGGTTTTTTTAGATAAATGCACCTTTTTCCTATTTTCTACGAGAAGAAACACTAAAAAAGTGTGAAAATCCTTTAGTTTAGAAGTTTTTCATCAGCACTTCCGGTCGATAGCTCAGGTGGTAGAGTGCTTGCATTCCATGCCGAAAGCTCGGGTTCGAATCCCACCGAGGGTGTCAGAAATGATTTCCCGTTTCGGTGTTTATTTCAAACCCCAAAATAAAATACCGGCAAGGTTTACTCAGCCTTCACAAGAAATGAGTACCAGCACTCTCGGGAGCTGGGAAACCTCCACTTCAATTGAAGTGGTTGGCGTAAGGCCGGCCCCCTTACCTGTAAAAATAAATAGGTTCAACTCGCCACATGCGACCCCTTCGGGGATAACGCGGCAAGAAGTTACACTATATGTGTAGCTTAGTTGCGTTTTACTTCCTTATAATCAGTTCACTTACTAATGAAAGGTTACACCCAAAAAAATGTTTTCTCCACAATTTCTTAAATAAGTGAATCAGTACATGTTCAGTTTCGCCTTTAAGGTGTCGATATGTGTTGCCAAATTTGTGCTGTACGGCTTTACAATTTTAGGCGGCTATGCTCTACTTACGAGACGAATCTGTTTCTTTAGAAATAGGTAAACCTGCACACATGCTCGTATATGCAGGCTATGTAGGGTAGTTTATATGGCATCTCAGTGTGCTCAGCTGGTAGTCTGCTGCCTTTGTTGTATCAGCTCATTCATCAAGGAATGAAATTGTGGTGACGTGGCGGGGATGAGGGGTGGAAGGGAGTGCAGAGGGGAGGGGGGAGGATATCCGGCCTAGATTCTGAGGCGCAACGGCAAAAAATCCACTGGCAACATACAATAACTAAATACGTGGTGGAGTAAAAGATCTCCTCTAGTAATATGTACTCAGCTGGTAATATTGACGGATAAATTGTAATATTTTAAATTTATTTTAAGGTGATTCATCTGCAAGTGCTGCTCTCGTTCTTCATTAAAAAAAAAAAGCGCCGATACCTCAAGCAAGACCCAGGTGTTGTATGATAGAATATGATTGAGCTTTTGGTTTGGATTGAGCGCTATCCTATTACATTTCTTTCAAATCCTCGGATTTTTACTTTCTTGCTATAGGCGAAAGCTATAAAGAAAGTATTTATTTGGTGTGATTTTTTTTTTCGAGGTTTTCACGGAAATGAGTTGTCCTGGTGCAGGACATGCCAAAAACACTACCTTGCAAAAACTTCCGTCTGTATTTATGTGTGTGTGTGTGTGTGTGTGTGTGTGTGTGTGTGTGTGTGTGTGTGTGTGTGTGTGTGTGTGTGTGTGTGTGTGTGTGTGTGTGTGTGTGTGTGTGTGTGTATGTGTATATGTGTATGTGTGTATGTATGCGTGTCACTTTCCAAAGTATTAGACTTAGAGATACCAAATTTTGGGTACATCGACTTTCTTGGACACGTATTAAGAATGAAGAACACAGCATTACACCAACTAGAAAATTCAAGATGGCTGCGATACTTTGTATAGTGGGTAAACTAAAAAGATTACCCACCATACAAAGTCTTAGTTTGCATACAAAAGGGATCAATGATATAATATAATATTTTTATGTAAATATGAAATATAAATATTTAAAATAAGTAGATTATTAGTTATAGTTATAAGAATTCTGTATTATATTGTGTGGGTAGGAATCATTGAATAAAAATACTTGAAGCATCGAGAAATAATGATTACTACGCCTTTCTGGAACTGTCTAGCGAATATAGATCTAGATTGTACTGTTTTGAAGAGTATAAGAAGGGTGCAAATCACTTGCAGAGCAAGTATCCTACGAGCTTTATAACTACATTGAACTAAGTTAACCAGTGAACAGAAACCAAGTCTAATGGAATAGTCGAGACTATCTTTGTGAAAATAAATTATTAAAAGTGTAAAATAAACAACTGTATAAGAAGACCAGTATTTTTAATTGAAAGACTTTTGAACCCTAAAATCGTAACAATATATAATAACAAACAAACACGTGTAGTTCGCGCTTACAAATGATGAATGTGTACTTAAAAATAATATCCAAACCTCAAATGAACATTAGCCCTACAACTTTTTCCGACCTTCCCTGACACAGGAGTGACATTGGCAAAGTGAACCATTGTTTACACTTTACAGTATGGGTGGTCAGCCTCATACCAACCTATAAGTCAAGGATCTTTCTTGTATAATCAGCGCTTTTTACAGAGAAGACAAACCTCGCAGAGGGATTTTGAGGTGTGATTCACACAAAACGGCGCTCACCAAATAAATCATCCAAATATTTATATTAATTCAAATATTTATATGGCTAAGAGATTTAGGCTTACACGGCCGGCTGATGATGCTGGAGTGAAGTTTTCCGGGATCTGTTGCCGTGGTCTGTGGGAGCTGGAAGAAGCCCATCGTAGAAATGGGCGAAACGTCCGGAAGCTCCAGCTCCCACAGACCACGGCAACAGATCCCGGAAAACTTCACTCCAGCATTTATATGGCTGTTTGCGTGTTGCACGAGTAGGTGCTTACCGCGGTGGAATAAAATTTATTATATTTTTATTGAAACTGCATAAGCTGATAGAAGATTCTAGCTTTAGGTACACACAGTGGATTAATTTATGCCAGAAAGTCGAGTGCAGATCCTGTGCAATTTATTTTTATTCTCTTCGTTCATTCTCTTTTTTTAACTCAGCTGAAATTATTCATATTTTGTTCTGGGAAATGAAAATATATTTATTGTTATTCACATTCACGGTTATAAGTTTTATATAAAAATTCAGGGAACTCGCAATGTTACAGTCACGTTAAAACTGTACTTCTTTATACAAGTTCATGTAGAATAAAACAGGCACACCTACTCAAACTCCCCATTTACGTATTTGAAGAGTATTACGTATTTAATCCTCTTTTCCCAGACATTACTCTGAGTATAAAACATTGACATTCTGTTAAACGTATTAAAGATACAACACAACCTCTAGGAAATGTTTTAGTTTGGTGTTGTTTCAGTTTACGCGATCGTTGAGTATTTACGCAATGTTTTATACTTGAGGTGCATATCCTGGATGGATTCAGCTGGTTGCCAAGATACCGCTGCCGAGTCTTGCACCATTATACATTTACACTCAACAACAAAAAAATGTGGAAACTAGAACAGCGGCTCTAAAGAGCGTTAAAATTTGCATACATTTTTCAGTAAATTATATGGTTGGGTTATTAAACTATTTTATAGTTGAGGCTGATGGTTGCCAGGAAACCGCAGCAAGGTGTGGATGCAGGCATAGCGACCTTGGATGCATCCATGGAAACCCTGGATGCAACCATGGAAACCGTAGCGCCCCTCTCTCCTGACGCCCACCTGTTCCTGGTATACGCCCGGTCGCACCACACAATATTCAGCTCAATAAGGTTAAACGAAAATAGATAATGCGCAATTCATTTCCACGAATTACCAATATATGTAGAAATGTAATGTCAAAATACTTTTTTTTGTAAACTAAAACCATATTTTGAACAGAATTCTATTTTGTCAGATTAAAAAAACACTGATTTAGATGGCCCACTACTTAATTTGTGCATATCTAATTATTTATTTAACTAACACTCTCGTCACCACAAGGTCGAAGAAAAGGGAAGGCCAAAAATACGATGGATGGACAGTGTGAACGCAGATGCAGCCAAGACGGAAGTATGTGGCTGGAGAGCAAAGGCGATGGACAGAGAGTGGAGGAGAATCTTGGAATCATCCAAAGCCTACCCAAAGCTGTCGAGCTCATGATAATGATGATGAATTATTGATCCCGAAACCGAAGTATTTTTATTTTCCCACCTTTAGAGATTGACGATGACACGCAAGATTATGAAATTGGCTTGATAAACCAAATTACAATTTAGTTAGTTGGTTTTGAAACATCTAAGATTTACTAGTGCTAGGATCAAATAAAACGCAGATGACAATCATAAGATCGATACTGGAGAGAACCCTAAAAAACGCAATATCGATGAGGGTTTACAAGGGATTTGTGATGTTGAGGACGTGTGAGATGGAGCAGAGAAATAAGATGGTTATGGAGGGAACATGCAAACAGAACGGACCCTGAGAGGGTTTAAAAAATAGCGGCTTGCGAAATTTCAGGGATTTGCACATTACCGAGAAGATCCTCAAAAAATCTTGTCAAACAATAATTAATTGATCTATAGAAGAGGAAAGAAAATAATTTTCAATAAAACATTTTTTATATTTGAACCACGTATCTACTTTTAGATCAGAAGTTTGTAATGGTAACCACTGTACCACGGACCGGTAGCAACAATTTTGTAAGATCAAATCCTATTTTATTCAGTGGGTTGTGTTTCCCTCCTGTGATGCTGACGTTTTCATCTTTATGTGGACTTTCTTCGAAGCCGATTGTCCCTTTCGATTTCCTCAGAGACTTCTAAGTCCCTCGCCCCCAATACAAGTACAGAGTTTCCCCTAAAAAATATTAAGACTTTATTTGTCTTTGATAAAATGATGTTATTTCATTTAGCTTTATACGCAAGCCTGCAGGCGCGTGCATTGCGTAGAGGCTAAAAAATTTCAAAATAAATAAAATATTTGGTTTGTATTTTAAAAAAAAAATGGTAGAATTTAATGTGCGTTGAAACAATTATTCAATTCTACACCATAAAACTTCTGGCAACCATTAAGCAGAGAAAGCTGATGTACTTTGGTCATGTTTTGAGAAATAAGAAATACCGCTTTCTCCATCTTATCATACAGGGTAAGTTTAAGGGGAGAAGAACTCAGGGACGCCGAAAGATATCGTGGCTGAAAAGCCTACGACAATGGTTCAACACAAGCACTTAGTCCCAGTTTCGAGCCGCAGCATCAAAATAGTCATCATGATCGCCGATCTTCAATAGAAGTGACACCAAAAGAAGAACAAAACATCATAAATTTAATTTAGTATTTCATTTCCAGGCTTAATGCATTTTTACTATTATCTTTAACTTATTTTTTTACTATTGGTTTATACCATTGTTAACTACCAGACTACGATTGGTCGATAGTCGTAGCATAGTGGTTTTACAACTTTACCAAGAAATGGGCTAAGTTTATCGAGCCAGATTAAAGCAAGCAAAGCTATGGGTGAGTAACTATACTATACTATCGCTTGCAATTGTTTGCCAAGACTTGAGACTACATTGTACTGCATTTCTTGACGCTGCATGCCAAAAACCAATACTGAATGTATGAATAATGTGTTTTAAGTTTATCAGCTTAGTCTCGTCTGAAATAATAGAATCTCTGTCCGACAGTACTTTATGAACAATGCCTTATGTACGGGATCTACCATATCACATGCTGCGTTTGTCTGGTTTATGTATTTTCCCAGTGGACATGGGAAGTAATACCTCAAGATTCGAAATAGATTTTCTTCCAAATGTTCCAGCTATAATATCTAAGTTGCAAAAATATATTAACTTTTAAAATTCATATTAAGAACCATCGTCTATTTATTTATTTATTCTATAATCTGTAATCTAAGTTGCAAAGATATATTACATTTTTTTAGATTCATATGAAATGTAATACATATTTACATGTTCACGCTTACACATGCCGCATGTGGACCTACAATATAAAAATCCAATCTCAAATGAACATAAGCCCTGCAATTCTTGCCTACCTTCCCTGAAACAGGGGTGAGATTGGCAAAGTGAACCATTTTTTTACAGTTTGGGTGGTCAGCCTCATACCAACCTATAAGTCAAGGATTACAATCAATTAATTGCATTTAAGTATATAAAACAAACAAACACTTAACAAAAACAATAAAACCAAATCTACAAAACATTAATAAAAAACGAAAATTGAAAACTTCAAAGCTTTTGCTTTAAAATAAGGACAACACATGCCGTGCTCACTTAAGCACGCGTCTATTGTACGAGTGTTGAGGTTCCGCTTTGGGAAGTACCGTTCTGGTAGCTAGGAGGATGCAGATCAGGCTGGCGCAGGACCAGGGTAGGAGGAAGCCGGCTGCTGATGGGGGAGAGGGGGGAGTAGACTGCGGGGTGGTGTGGGAGGGAGGGAGGGAGGGAGGGAGGGGGAGGCTGCGGAGAACGACGCCGGATCGATAGACGCGTCGGACCTGCCCCCAACCAGAGAATCTATAACAAAAACCATCCCATAACAGGGAGTGATAAATTCAATAATTTAAAAGTTTGAGTGTGAGTATGAGGATTTTTTTTGGTAATTTTCAAATACGAAGTACGTAGGAATCTGCGACTTTGAGGGCGTTGTAAGTTAGAGCAGATAAAGAAGACAGCTTTGGAGGTAACATACAAATATAACAGACCCTGAACGATTCTCAAAAATTGCGATGCGCGAATTTCCAGAGGGTCGCAGAACACCGATGAGACTCTCAAAAGTTTCTGTAAAGAGTATGTGGGCTATTTTTAAATCTGATAGAAAAGTTCACACACGTAGTTAAACAACTAACATTTATATACTAGACGAGTCGTTGTGGGACCAAAATATTATTCTCAACGTTTCGTTGGCGTTGTAGCAACGCCTTCAGGAGGCACATATGTACTTGAGGTTTAAATGAATAGATAAAAATATGAAAACTAGATGAAAATATGAAACAGGTCAATGTGATGGGATGATGAGAAAGTGATGTTTGGACATGGAATTTAATGGTGAATGGGAATACAATATTAGGGTATCTACTCTCTCTTTTCAATCATTTTAAAAAGACGCAATGCGTAATTAAAATTATAGTAGAAGATGGTACAATGATAGAACATCGTAAATAGCAAACACCCAGTTACCATTTATAAAATAATATTTACGCATTATAGCACTTTTAACAGAAGCGTAGACCTATACATTGATGGGTTTTGTGAGTGCCCTCCCTCACCCTATATTGGCTAGGAGTAAACCATAATACCTCCAGCCTCCCGACAGCTCCCACCTCTCCCTGCTCATCCCAAACACGGGAACACAAGCAGGAAGTCCTACCTGCGACTGGGATGTTGCCTTGTTAAATAATAAAAACAATATTAATGGAAGAAACATAATTGCTTCCAAGTTATTGTGAACGTCGGAAGATGTCTTTATCCATGAGTAGGTACAGGCAGACTGAGAAAGAAAAAGAATATTAATTATTGGGATGCATCTTATCTTCTTTTTGTGGCTTGACAAGTCTCCCTGAAGTTGACACTTCACTTGAGTGTAAGTTTCTAGGTCCTGGGCAGCTCTGAATAGTTCCTCCACAGTTCGAAGTCCCGTACAGTCCCGGATGTTCCTCAGCTAGGAAATTCTTTGCCTCCCATTACCGCGTCGACCCTTATTTTACCTCCATGCATCTACCTATTATCTATAATCTAAGTTGCAAAGATATATTAACATTTGAAGCTCATAACAAATGCATGCCCACAAACAAACACGTGTAGATGTTTTGATCTTTCTACCAGTGTGATCACAAGATAAGTCCAGGCTCCAGGATGAGTATTTGTGGTTCTGAGTAAACTTATCTGAATAAACTGAACTTCAAGTCGTTCCTGACTGTTCATCGTTCACCGATAACGTAGACAAGTAAATTAACTGTTGACCAACAGATTTACACAGCTCCTTTTCTTTAAAGATTGGTGGGTCTTGTGGAAATTATGGTCTCCCTCTATATAGACGACATTCTCTGGCGTTATCCAATATAACTTCAAAGCTTTGTCGCCCCATTTGTGTCCATTGTCGCCCAGAAGAACTGAGTATCCTCATTTCACTGCCGCGAAATCTTTCATAATTTTTACCACAGAAACTGAATTTATATATAGATATAAATTCAGTTTCTGTGGTAAAAAAATATAGAATCTAAGTTGCAAAGATACATTTACATTTAAAATTCATATTTACTTAATGCTCACAAGCAGACTCGTGTAAGTTCGCACTTGTTTATGCCAAATGTGTACTTATAAAATTAAAATAAAACCAAATCTCATATAAATATGTATAAACCTTGCAAATCTTCCCGCCTTACCCTGACACAGAGGTGACGTTGTCAAAGTGAACTATTCTTTACAGTGTGAGTGGTCAGCCTCATACCAACCTATTAGTCACTGAAATTCAATATAAATATATTATCATTTAACAGAAAGTCAACATCGTTTGCAAATAAATGCGTTTAATTTTGTGTTTACTTCAAAATTTTATAAGGTTAGACATTTAGGGCCTGTTGCACCAACCTCTAATAAATATCAAATTTGATTGCTTAATTCTGATAAGGACCTACGTTAAATATTTCTCGGAAGTGGGTAATAATATGATGGAATTTGAACAGGAAAAATGATGTACATCAGCTAGTTTACGTATATGCAACCAAAATTTTGATTTGTTAGGAGAAATCACACTTAATTTTGATTTTTGTCTGAGTGAAGTTTGGTGCAACAGGACCTAAAAAATGCCACACCTAAGTGACCATCACCGGGTATAACAGCAGCTTTTCCATTGGTATGACAAAATGGTGTTTACGAGAGCAGAGGCCAAAACGTCTGCATTATTAAAGCATCATCACCATGTAGTACTCCCACCTGGAGGGGATTAATACATTAATATATTATTGTCGACAAAGCTCCCGCAGGTACTGCTTTTACATCATATCCGCTCTATAGATGGAGCATATGAACGCTGAATGTTGCTTCTGGAAAGTTCTAACGGTTTCCTCGTTCTAATAACGTCATTTTTGAAGTTAGTTTTTTATCAGGGTTAATGACAACAATTATTTGATTGGGGGAAAATTATACGAATTTTACCTACCACTTGGCGTGGATCAGAAGTGCACTTCCAATTAACTTCTTACGGTGTTATTCAAACACAAAAGATCCATGGCTCAACCGCCACCTAATGTGAATTTGCCGTACAAAAAACCGATGATCCATGGATTAGCTATGGATCAAATGTGTTGTGAATAGCCCTGTTGATGCCTTATTCTCGAATCTTAACATTATAAAATATTGTAAAAATTTAAATTTACATTAAAGTCAGCCATAGAGTGTCCGGTCGATAGCTAGTTGGTAGAATTCTCGCATGCCAGGCCAAAGGCGACGATCCCTACCAAAAGTGTCGGAAATGAAATGGAGTTTATTCCAAAACCAAAATAAAATACCGGCAAGATTTAATCATTCGGGTAAAGTGGTTGGTGTAAGGCCAGCCCCCATACCTGTGAAAATATTTTTTTTACAAGAAGGTAGGACTCACTGCTTGCAGCTTTTTCGGGGGCATCGGCTAGAAGTTGCAGTCAATGTGCAGCTTAGTTGCGTTGCGTTTTTTAAGGTTAAATTGGTTCCTGAATATATATTTTTTCTAAGTAGACATGATGTGCCACAAAAAATAGCAAATAGTCGTTATAAGGAGTTGTTCAGATGTCTCAAGAAGGTGATGGTAGCCAATGTCGGGGGGGACTTAACTTGAAACTTTACTTAAATAATGTTATAGATTCGAATATATAAGAGGGGCTGGGAGAATCAGCTGTTCAATGAAGAAAAAAACTATCGAAAATGTAAATTCTATTATACCTTTTATAATCTACATTATTGTATTATGTTTTACTTTCAAGATGTACTGGTAACAGTGGTAACCTATAGGGTGAGCCTGAATTCAATTACTTTTATATTTTTTGCGTACTTTTTAATATCACACTTGTTTTTTAAAAATAATTTGTTGAAGTTTCTTGACAGATAGAATTTTGATTTATTCACCAAATTAGAAGCTCTTATTTAAATAGTATAAGTTTTTGAGCCTCGCTTTAAAACATCGAGGAGTTCAGACATCTTATACTTAGATTTAATAAAAGTTTAAGTTTAGTGACTGAGATTTAGGCAAGGAGGTACTCAGCATTTTTATTGAAGTTAGATTTTTTATAAAAACAAATAAACCTTGAGAATCTGATAATACTGTTTATTAAATAATTATCGAAACATGTTTATTTTTTTCCACGCTTACTAGATATACGATATAATTATAATCGACAAAGGATTGAAAATAATACTACCTACTTCCTTTCATTCTAGATTTTTCTATAAAAGGACTAGGAAGTTGTACTTTTATCATAGATGTGTGCTCTATAATAATAATCTATAATCTGAGTTGCAAGGATATATTCATTTAAAGCTCTCAGATGTATGCCCACAAACAAACACGTGTAGTTCGCGCTTACGAATGATGAATGTGTACTTACAAATAAAATCCAAACCTCAAATGAACATAAGGCCTACAACTATTGCCGACCTTCCCTGACACAGGGGTGACATTGGCAAAGTGAACCATTTTTTACAGTATGGGTGGTCAGCCTCATACCAACCTATAAGTCAAGGAATTATTTCCATTCATTTTTTTTATTAATCGTAGAGAAAATATGAATTGTGTCATTTTTCCAGCTTCAAAGAATATTAGTGATGCGAAATTATTGACTAGCAATAACGCAAACACAACTATGCTGCACATGTAATGAAACTCCTTAACGTGTTGTTCTTGAATGGATCTCATGTAGTATGTGAACCTCTTTATTTTCACGGATATGGAAGCCGGCCACACGCTTTCCACTTCACTAGAACTGGGATTTTCCTGCCAACGAGGGAATTTTTACAGCTTCAAAGAAAGTCAATGAAATCTATTTTTTTTACTTTTAAAACTAGTACTTATTGTATTCCAATCAAATACAATAATTGATTTCTACTAAACTTTATAGAAACAAAAATTCTAATGAAACACTATTTTATTTTCACTTTATTATTAATTTTATTTTCATTAATATTTACGAACGTTTTCGATCTCTCGATCATCTTCAAAAATTAAAAAATGTCAATTACCTACCCTTCTAAATTTTTGGTTGAATGATTTTTTTTAAGTTAAATGATTTTGTAACCATCGGATGGACATAAAACCGGTACAGATTTTTGCAAAAAAAAACCCTAACCTTGGGACGGAGTCCTTATATTTCGCAGTGGTTCTTTTGTGCGGAATATTCGCAGACGAGGGGCGGCTCAATAGACGCGGTGGGAAAATAATGCGCGCCAGCTGGCTGTTGTGTCTGGAGCAGAGAAACCCCGGGTTCGATTCCCAGACGCAACTCAAAGGGACTGTAAACTCGACTGTTGGGTTTTTAAACCTTCTCGAAAAGATTGAATAATGGACTCCACAAAACTTTAATTTCCAACTTTTTTCTCAGCGAGCAAACGCCGGGTGGCGTCACATTTTTGTCTATGCCAATTCATGCGCAGGCTTCCTTGTAAGTTGTATGTTTGTAAATGAATCATATCGCCATCTTGGGTCATATGCGGGTTGATTTTAAAGTGTGTTCGATGGTCCACAAAGCTCTATTTGAAAAAAAAACTAAATACCTCGTCAATCTAATCAAGCTAGTAGCCCAACGGCAAAAATAGCCTGACTCCGGTAGAAACCGGAACCAAACACGGGTTGAAGAACCAGTAAGAAGGGTTAAACCTGTGTTTGAAGAGCGTGTGTTTGCAGTTGCTGGTCTTCTGGCCTGGAACCACCTGACTCATCATGTGAGAGAGATCATGGAAAGTTCCGAAATAAATTGAAGACAAGCAAATTTCTGGAATCTGCACGAGCGTACTTGGAGTTACTACTTACATCACAAAACGGCGCTCTTAAGAAGTCAACAACTCTTCTTCTCAGCTAGATGATGATGACATGGATGAAACGTTCGGTAGCTCCCATTCCGGTAGTACAAGACAACAGATCCTGAAAAGTAACTCTCCAGTGTCAACAGCCGCCCGTGTAAGCCTAAAAACTGTACCGATGCTTATTTAGATGCTCAGTTGATTACAAAAGAAAAGTAACCTTGATATTCCCTGCAGTTCTTATAAGTACCTACAAATTGTATAACATGAACATGTCTACGCAATAACAGGACCCCAACTCAGGTACTCTCTGTATTACTTATTTCGCAGTGCAAGGGTACTTAGAGTACTGTAAGGGTGACCATAAATATGCTCGTAAAAAAGAGGATACTTCAATAATTTGTAGTCTAAGAAGTCCGGTAAATAAAACAGAATCCTTGCAAATGGATGTAAAAGTTACGTATGAAAAATGTAAGGTAATAAAAGAGAAGTCTTTTTTTTTCTTCTAAAGAACATAGTGTGATTGTCAAAAAACACTAAAAGCCTTTGTCTTTCCACTATAACCTAGAAATAAATGCAATCCACGTTCTTAGTCTTTATACTTTTTCAATTTTTAAAGAATCCTGACCATTTGTCAATCATTTTATTGTAATCCTGAGTATGATAAACAACCCAACCGGCTAGAAATAACCTTAAGAGTTATGTTCGCCCGTTTTCAGTAAGTACTTTGTCTGATGATTTTCCCGTTTATGAAGAATCATTAATTTATTGTCAAGAAAATTCTTAGCCCTATGGGCTTAAGCACGTCGTACACAAAACAAAAGGCAAATGAGACATTAACAATCCAAGAACATGTGTTTACAAAGAACATGACAAGAAACATTGTACTGCCAACTAGAGATGGAAAAAACGGCTTAGTAAAAAAAACGAAAAAACGCTTACGCTTTTTAAAAAAAGCAGCTTAAAAAGCGTTTTTTCGTTTTTTGGGTTTATTGTAAATATAAAATTTAATTCATTTAGTAGTTTCAGTTTTTCCTTATTTACTCAAAAACTATTGACATTGTCAATGTCAATAGTTTTTGAGTAAATATGGAAAAACTGAAACTACTAAATGAATTAAATCAAAATTAGCAGAAGCAGCTTTTTATACGCTTTTTTTTCAAAACGACTTTTCGTTTAAATTGTAAGCGCGCTTAGTTGCTTAAAATAAAAAGCAGCTATTTTAAACTGCTTTTCGTTTAAACGGCCACCTCTACTCTGCCAACTGCACATAGTTAAGTATCCCTATTGGCGAGCAATTAAAAAATCGCTTATTTTGTTAACAAACAGTGTAATTACACGTATTTTAAATTTATAGTTAAAGAGAAAGAATACATTTTCTACACAGTATTTTCAACACAGACTAGATATTCCGAAAAACATAAAATATTTTTACAGTCCCATTATTCTCCGAACAGATGGCCTCTCCAGTTAGTTTGCTTGCACCCCATACAATATGATTTCGTCCCCTACTTCTTTATGCGTACGTCTACACACCACTGGCATCAAGTACCTCCATGCAGTCAGCATGATCTGTCTGGCACGCCATTGCACAAAGCCCTTGAAATCCAAATAAAGCAAACTCACATAATGCACCACATACCGGATACTGCATTCAGGGTTAATCGCATATCATAATCAATGTCTGGCTCAAAAACATCGTTTTTTAAGCTCACATCTCTCCTTTTTAAAGCATGGTCCTAATCAACATTTTTTGCAACACTCATGCTATGTTTTTCTATCCTTGGAAAAGTTTTCTCACGTTCTCATGTCTTAAGGCCCCGAACTATATCGCCTTCTCAAAGGTAAAACTGAATAAGTACTGATTCACTGATCTGAAATATCCTGGATACAACATATTATGCAGGCTGAGTAAGTGAACTAATTTTAAGGAAACGCAACTAAGCTACAACATGTAGTGTAACTTCTTGTCCCCGAAGGGGTCGCATGTGGCGCTTCGGGACCTATTTATTTTTACAGGTAAAGGCCCAAGTAACCATTTAGGTTTTAAAAAGGTTACAAAATGGTCCCACAACCTTTGTATGGAAATCGGCACGTAAGTCTTAGTAGTCTCAATAACGTTATATTTACCTTATACTAACCTCGTGAGTGCTAAAAGGGCCCCAGTTTTAGAACCTTGCGAAGAGCTACACCAAAACCTATAGCTCAAATACAGAACCGCTCTACGAGCTACGGCAGAACCCAAATATAACTTCGGCAACCTTAATTTTACCTCAATATAACCTAGCAAGACAGCGTTTACGTTCTAAATAAGTCTTGGATGTAACTCGTATACAACTTACAACTCGGGTTCTCTCGAGAGGACCCGAGAAACATCTCGCTCTCGCTCGGGTGAGCGAGAACGAGATGTTTTTGTGGAAGATTTTTTACACAGCCGTGAATTGAAATACATAATATAATGGCGCGTGCGCGCCATATTCCGACTTACCAAGTTTCAAAATGGATAGATAAGTATGAGTTGTTTTCAAACAAAATAATAAATGGCTTTAAGAAAGCAGGGGAAATGTAAAACTTACTGCGAATGGCACTTTATCGTGATACTTTAGGATAATAGTTCTGTATACGAGACGGGCCTTTCGTAACTTAAAAAATTTAATATTTTAATTTTAATATTTTTTTTCAATTAAGTGTTTGGTGGTAAGTTGCATTATAAATTAAACTTATATTCATACAAAAAGGCATGTATTTTAAATCGCATAGGATACCATATTTAATTTTGCATAATTAAATAAAAATATTTCTGTTGATTAAGATAGTTAGTTTTTTTTCATTGAAAAAATATGGCTGCCGTAAAGAAATTACCAGTAAGCTTTAAAATATACCTTTTTTGCCAAAAAAAGAGCTAAAGGTTATCTCGCGGAGCTACTAACAACCACAAGGCTATTTTCGCAGCTTTAAGCTTATTGCGAGGAGCTCTTAAAGATTTGTCAGTCGCGACAATAACTGCGAAGAAACATTAGTTACCTTAAGTTTTGTTGCTGACAGGACGTGTTGTTCATCGAAAGAGTGCTAAAAAAACAGCTACAGGGTCCTCTGAAAGTAAGTTCATTTTTTCAATCCCTTGAAAGTCAAATGTTAAAAAAACACTTTGGATTACGTTTTACGTCAAGTTTGTCTTTTTAACTCGCAGGTATTTTATTTTAAAGTTTTAAAAAATATACATTATTGTATTGTATAAAATTTCCTTTAAAATAGTGTTTGTGTTTACTGTTGTTATTATTACTTTTTCTTTATTTTCCGTATTTACTCAAAAACTATTGACATTATAAAAAAAATGTTAAGTACGGAACCTAAACAATGTATAGTTCTGTAATTAAAAGCAAAAACAAAATTCCAAAATACAGCACACACGAAAAAAGCCAAAAATGTAAAAAAAAAACGAGTTTTTTTAAATATTTTTTTGTGATGGCAATTCTTCAGTTATATATTTTGTTCAAGCTTTATAATTAAGATGCTTGATTTTTTTCATTACTGTAACTATTTAGCTAAGACCAAGTATAATATATATAATATATAAAGGGGCCGTCCATAAATTACGTCATCGATTTTGGCCGATTTTCGACCCCCCCCCCCCCTTACAATCATCCTATAGTCATTATCTAATGACCCCCCCCCCCTCTTGCTGTAATAATGGATGAGCTTAATAATTAATAATATTATATAACTTACATAATATTTTGTATATTTTGTAGAAATTGGTATTTACAAGAACAACGTCACTTTTGGTACTCGTACATCATTTGCCATCATCTGCAGACCAGACTCCCCCCCCCCCCTTAATGCGAATGACGTTATATATGGACAGCCCCATATATATAATATATATAAGACTAAGTATAACAAAACCAAGTGTAAATATTATATGCTGAATCTTTTCGGGGGTAGTCGGCTACTTCCGGTAGCGGTCGGGGGTCTTCGGCACCACCGGCGATACAGCTTTCACTACATACCAGGCTACCGAGAACGCCCGAACCACTCCAGAGCGGCTCCAGACGGAGTGGACCGACAACGCCGGACGCGTGTTCCCATTCCACGACCTAAAAGGAATCTTTACTCAGACAGCACACGGAAGTATCATACCCTAAATCTGCCGTTATTGTTTCTTACACTTTATGGTCTTAGCAAAAAAGTGACAGTAATGAAAAAAATCAAGCATGTTTATTAATTTTTTATCTTAATTATAAAGTTTAAACAAAATATATAACTTAAAAATTGCGACCACAAAAAAATATTTAAAAAAATACGTTTTTTTCACTTCTGTAGCTACTTTCTCGTGTGTGCTATGTTTTGGAAATTTTTTTTTTCATTCTATTTATAGAACTATACATTGTCTAGTGTAGTATTGAAACCGTTTTTTTATAATGTCAATAGTTTTTGAGTAAATATGGAAAAACTGAAACTACTTGATGAATTATTTTTTTTCCGTGTGCTTGTCTGAGTAAAGATTCCTTTTAGGTCGTGGAATGGGAACACGCACGCCGGACGGTCCTGCAAGAAATCTATGGCGGAGATTGCCGAAGACCCCCGACCGCTACCGGAAGTAGCCGACTACCCCCGAAAAGATTCAGCACATAATATTTACACTTAGTTTTATTAAAACGTTATAACTCTAAAGGTCCGAAGATGGCTTCCCTTGCGAGGCCGAAAATTCACCTATTAAATAATAAAAATCAAACGATGTTTCCAAAAAACAAAATCATATTCCACGTCGTGAAAAAAATTATCTAAATATATACATATATGTTTAGATAAAAAATTTCACGACATGGAATATGATTTATTTCTTTATTTTAACGATGTTTCCAAAAAACAAAAAAATAAATCAAATACATATATATATCTAAAAATCTAAATCTTAATCTTAGCTGCAAAGATATGTATCATTTGAGATTCATATTAAATGTATTCCCACAAGCAGACACGCATAATTTCGCGCTTACACATGCCGCATGTGGACCTACAATAAAAAAAAACTCAAATGAACATAATCTCTGCAACTCTTGCTGACCTTCCCTGAAACAGGGGTGAAATTGGCAAAGTGAACCATTTTTTACAGTATGGGTGGTCAGCCGCATACCAACCTATCAGTCAAGGAAAATAAATAATTAATAATAATAGAAATATATAATTAATAATAATACAATAAATGAATAATAATAGTAATATTTAAGATGCTTTGTAGTCTTTACCATTCACCGAACTACCTACCATAAAAAATAATAAAAACTTACCGGTGTATTGATAATTCGTAAAAAAAATTTACGGACTTTACGTTTAAAATTTCCATTGAATTTCTTTGATATCACCCTGTGTCGGTTCATCTTACTAGGCAACGTATTGCTTTGAAATTCCGTAGACAACTAACAGCTGTTGAGAATGCCTTTTAAAGCATTATAATATTATACTTGTAGCTCCTGAAGACAACCTATTGGTTTAGGTTCTTACCACGCAGTCCTAATTTGTTTGCCTAGACAAGTCTTATACAACCTAAAGCAATTTCAACATTATTTTACTTTATGGTTCTAACAATATTAAAAAGATAACCTTTAGCTCTCACTTTAGCAAATGCCAACCTATCTAGAACGTAATCAGGAGTATTAGGCAACCTTAAGATCATCGGACTATAAGCTCTTGAAACTTAAGTCACAATAACGTTAATTTAACCTCTTGTCAGCAACTTCTACGTTGAAATAATAACCAGTTGGTTTTTGGACGTATAAGTTATCCTCAAGCCATTTATATGACCAAATAGCAAAGCATTAACCTTTTTATGAGCCTTATAAGACCTAAAGACAATTTTCACAACTTAGGACGACTAAAGTGGTTACTTGGGGGGGCCGGCCTCACGCCAACCACTTTTAGTTGAAGTGGGGGTTTTCCAGCTCCCGTGGGGCTGGTTCTCATTCCTTGTGAAGGCTGAGTCAACCTTTGAGATCGAACCCTTGCTCTCGGCATGGAATGCAAGCATCTACCAATTGAGCTATTGACCTTTTTACGAGCTTGATCGTCGTCGCTACAAAGCGCCAATTCTCAAGCAAGACCCAATTGCTGTAAGGCTGGATGGACCTTTGGTGACCGGTCATTGGTTAAGTTATGAATTTTTCAACCCAGCGAAGAGCAAATTTGAAAATATAAATGGTATATTTGTTGTGCTCCGCCGGGAATCGAACCCACAACCTTCCCATTCAGAGTCCGCAGTGTTACCACTGAGCTACGGACCGGTCCAACACTCATGAAAAACCTAACCTAACCTACAGGTTTATCACTCTTATTTAGTGTTATCTCTCGTAAAGAATAGGAAAAAAGGTGCATTTATCTGAGAAACCCATGTTAGCTTAATACGTCATTTATTCAGTTTTACGTTGAAGGTATCGATAAATGATGTAAGTAATTACATGATTATTAAAAAGTGTTTAATTTAACGATTATGAATTGAATAAAAGTAATTAATAATTTAAAAATACTTAAAAAAAGGGACTAATAAATTAAAAAATCTGAGAATATAACTCCTTTGAAAATTTCAAAGAAAGCTGTGAATTTGACCTATTTTGTACTGCGTGTAATTATGTACTCACTGTGTATTCTGTATTCACCAACAATACTCAATTTGTGCTCAGCTAAGGGCGCCGCTAATAAAATAATCACAGCGCTGGAGCTTATGCACCGAAAAATGCTTAGCATTACTTTAAATAATATCAGGTCTACTTGATACTGGCGCCCCTGCTCTCCCCGGGAATTTGCCATAAAGAAGAAGAATAATAATTATGTCAGATAAAAAATGTGACAAATCTTCACATATAGTGTAACTTATTACGGCGTTCTCCCTGAAGCGATTGCATGTGGCGAGTGGAACCTTTTTATTTTACAGATAAGCGGGCAGGCCTTACGCCAACCACTTCAGTTAAAGTTGGGGTTTCCCAGCTTCTGACCCCTCGGGACTCATTTCTTGTGAAGACTGTGTAAACCTTGCCTTTTGAAATAAACACCGAAACGGGAAATCATTTCTGACACCCTCGTTGGGATTCGAACCCGAGCTTTGGGCATGGAATGCAAGCCCTCTACCAACTGAACTATCGACCGGGTAAGGTGGGTGCAGTTAATTTTTAAGTAAGTTTTTTTTTCCTTTCTGAAAGGCTCATAAGAGAAGTGGCTAATTGTATATGACGTAAAATTGCGGTATTCATAGAAATGGACTAACCTTTTAAGTTCCTTGGCTGTGTTCTCACCATAGAGTAACAATAATACTTACTCTATGGTTCTCACCATTCTGCAGAAAGAAGGAGTTCCTTGAAGATTGGTCCAGGTTGTCAGAAATCTTACTGTTGTAACACATAATAAAAATGGAAATTGCATAAATTAATTCATCTACAAACATTATTTTAAAATACCTAGGTCATCTTACAAAATAAATGACTAAATTTAAAAATTATGAAGCGAATGCATAAATATGTTTACATTAAACAGCAGCTGAAAATACAGTAACATAATAAACATTTCTCTAAAAAACTTCTCACTTTGCCAATGTCACCCCTGTTTCAGGGAAGATCGGCAAAAGTTGCAGGGTGTATGTTCATTTGAGGCTTGGATTTGAATTTGTAGGTACACATGCATCATTTGTAAGCGCGAACTTACACGTGTCTGTTTGTGGGCATGCATTTAATATGAATTTTAAATGTCATATATCTTGGCAACTCAGATTATAAATTGACTTTATAAAGGTTAATTAGAATATTTAACTTTGAACGAGATTTTAAGAAAAACCGAGATGAAAGAGTCCTCCATTACTCAGATGTGTTGGCTAGCACTGAGCATCGTAGCTAAAATTGTTTTTAGCCTATTCCCTGGACCAGTGGTATTCAGACTGCGGCTCGCGGAGCAAATCTGGCCAACCTCTATCATCAATTATTCAGCCTGTGAAAAACTAATGACTTATTGTTACTTAGGCAAGTTGGATAAACAAACAAAAATTAAAGTATCTCTACAGTATATACTATATACCCTGTCAGATATTATGTCAGGGAAAAAATTGAACTCATTCATAATAAAAAAATTGAGAAAAATAGATGAAAGTTACCACTTGCAATTACTTAAGCAAGACCCAGTTGATGCTTGCATGCCACTTTTCATGTCTTAACAATACGTCTTTGCTAAAGGCACATTAATGTTTTAATCCATAAAAGAGCGAGCTAAAAAAAATAATGTTATATTTTTTTTAATTCGTTCAGAAATTGAGCCCACGACCTTTTGATTACGAGTCCGTAACGTTAACCGCTAGACTACGAATAGGTCTATTATAAAACCCCACATGAATATTTGTTTCACAGCGTGGTACCGACCTATTTTTTGTGTTTTTATAAACCCTTTGCAAGAACTCCTATATTTGTGGATGTTTTCAGTTTACACCTGGGTTTTTTGCAAGTTTTGTTTTTAGGGTTCGTCTCTTGGAGCGTTCTCGAGTTATTGTTAAAGGGCCTAAAGATGAAAAGTTTGAAGACTTCTGCCCTAGACCGTAGACATTAGACAAGGGCGCCGAGGGTGACTGGAGGTGTCTGTCAAAGTCTCTACGCCGTAGCTAAAGTCGTAGCCAAGGACAGAGGAACTAAAGGATAGAGGGTAAACCAAGGTGCTACAGGATAGAGATACTCAGGACGAATAACATGCGGAAATAATGAGAGTTGGATTGTATTATTTGTACTGTTACGAATATACGATTGTATGTCTGTGTATGTTTACTAGTGTTCGATCGAAGCTTCTAATCAGGAAGATTTTTGCATGGTCTATTGTATGCCAGAGTAGCCCTTACTCCCCTATAAATAGACATGGCGATTGATTTGAAGTCGGATTAGTATCAGAGCTGCTGAGCCAGATAGTACGAAAGATTCACTGTGAACCAAATGTGAATAAAAAAAAAGGTTGAAAGTACCGAGGCTAAGGGTGTGTTACTTCTTTTCTTTCAAATTTTCAGGATACAATTATTTGTATATGAAGTTTGAAGTATATGTTCACTAACTGAATATGAAAAGGGAAAACACCAATGAAAATCCTGTTGGTAATATTTTTTTGTTCAGTTTGAAATAAAATAAGGTAACATCCAAGCAGCACACCCTTAGATTGCTGTAACTTCGTACATACGAGTATAGGTACTATCAGGTACTTATTTGTGAACTACATTATGTACTTTTTGTAATTAAAACATGTTTGTTAAGTTTATCCCGTGTTTCTAGATAAATACGCTATCTTGCATCACGAAGAGACCTGTGAATGACTGCCAGACAAAATATTATATTAGAAGCTTGTGTAGGCAGTTTTATATAATTATACCTGAAATTAAAATTACTCGTTAACGTTACCCATTTGTTAGTAACAGCCCTTAATTTTAAGTATCACTTTTAGAAGCATATAAGAACAAAAAACTTGAATTTGAAAAGCCAAACTAAGTACAAAATCGTTTTTATTTTAATGTTAGCTTATTCTCTGCTAGCTGTAAAGAAGTCCTTCATATTTGTACGTGCACTTCTTTTCTGGTCCAACAAGTATCTAAAACACTCCTTCAGATAATAATCTTATTTCATTTTTCATAAAAAAATATTGTTCCCTTGTATTATAATTTTATCGTATCTTATTATTAGAAACAAAGATTTAAGAGGTCTAATGGTATTTGAAAAATGGTTTGTTGTAAATATTTTATTCAAAAAATAAATTCTTTTATGAACTTGCAAAATAAATCAGTGGAATAAAATAAAGTTCTTTTATTGTAAGTTTATTTCTATATTATTTAATAAAATATTTAAAATGGCATTCCACCATGTATAACCAAAGCAATTTGAGATGTTATTGGTTTATTGTGTTTTTTCGGGTAAGAAATTCTCTCCCGACGTTTCGCTTTCACGAGCAGAAAGCATTCTCAAAGCGAGTTTTTAAAGTGTCGCGGTGGTCTTCGCTATTTTCACGGTTCCTTTGTTGTTAAAAACTGAAAAACAATATTTGTAGAATACTTACTATCCATTTTATCTTCAGTCTCAAAATTTGGCGATAATAAAATAGACGTCTTCTTCTGAAATTTTCCATTGCCACCTCCTATAACGGTTTTCAATTCTGGATAACAGCCTAATCAAATGCCGTACTAATCTTTGCCATACTGTCGGTCTCTGTACCTAATGTCATCTTATTATAAAAATAAGGAATTTCTTAATTTTCTTATTGCCACCCTGAAGTGGCATCGTCCTGAAGCATGTTTATTCATTTTAATGTCCAACGGGCCATAAGAATATCCTTATAGATGATTTTTCTGTATCCAGTAGTTATGTTTTCTTATTTAAAATGTTTCTCTTTCGTGTTGCATCAACATTTCCTTGTATGTGTAAATGATTTATGCATGAACTTCCTCGATATTGTGAGCTGTTTCCTTGGGGATGTGAGCTTTTGTGTCCTGCTGTTGAGTTCATCATCTATATTTCCCGATGTTTCTTCACAAGATTTTGGTGGCTCATTTGTTAGCGATTAATTAATTATCAATACAAGAGCCAATATTGTAAACATTCCTCAAGTGTAGGATTGTATGAAAATTAAAAAAAAAACTGTTTTATTTGGAAAGGTGTCAATTGTGATTTTATCTGATCATACGTCGGAGGAATGATTAGAATATCGGCAGCTTTGAGTAGAATAAATTAAGGGTTAAGGTTGCAACAAGATAAGAAATAAAACATGTTTTTCCGATACAAATACGTACTTTTATTTAGTTTTTTATTTATCTTTAGCTATGCAGATAATGTTTCCTATTAAATATAATGTATTTCAGTATTAATAATATAATAATGGTTAATAATACACCATACATCATGCTGTAATTAATATTCATTATAAATATAATATTTAAGTCGATATTAATCGTTATAATAATAGTAAGACGAAAACAAATGCTATGTAAGCCGTTTCCATACATATGTAACTCACGCGTAAATGTCAACAACATATAATATAATTACATAATCCTACTCTGTCAAAACATAACCCAGAAATATGCTGGAGACAGAAGCATCGGCTTAGCTTGGGGTGCAATGTGGTAAATGCATCCTGAGATGACAAGAAGCTCCGCCTCTGAGCTCCTCTGTTTACAGTTACAGCGATACACGTAAGTCATTTATATGAAATCAATATTAAATTAAGAGTAATACAAATCAGAGGACTGTGATACGACTAACATAGAAGAATTTAAGTTACAAAACATGAAAGAACGATAAAAATACAAAACATTCGAATAAAAGTGTTAACGTACATTAAATTAAAAATAAAACAATAGATCGTTTACGAGCAACATCCAAATGAAACACAATCCACATTTAAGAATATTCCAATTTAAGTAATAATATATAATAGTAATAATAATATGGCTTCTGCACAATTATACAATACGTTATACAAGGTTAGTCTACAGGGTAAAAGTTCCCCTTTCCGGGGAAAGCATGCCGGCTCGTATCATTACACTTACGCTATACAAGAGAGAGAAGAGAAATACAAGAAGATGGCGGGTACAAGTACGAGTATAGGGAACCGCACCAGGGGGACACTTCGTGAAACCAGAAAACTGCATCTCGCACAATATTACCTACGCCTACGCCTCATTCACATTCCTACTTAGTACATCCTTATCAGATATCTAGTGAATCAAAAGATGAAAGAATGTAGACTAAACTTCAAAAAGAGTAGATAAATTATTGAATTTCATTTAAACTAAGTAATTAGTTTCACTTTTACAGAAATAATATAATTGTCTAAGTACATTAGAGATAAGAAACTAGACAAATTTGACTATCCACGTTCTATACAGCCTTCTTTTCATATCATATTCCTTAATTTAGTACATAATTTCACTAGTTGCGATATTACAAGTGACCGCTGGGAAATGCAATTTTCTGTTTGTTGCCATACGCGATGAACTTTTGCTCGTTTTGGACGAAAACATTTTTCCTTGGTATACGATCGGAATGGGAATAGATGACAACACCATGAAAAGCCACAAAAGCAGTATAAAAATAAAACATTTAATTAAGACAATCCCAATTGTGCGTTTACTTGTGATTTTTATTTTTTCATGGCCATTTTTTTATAAGAAAATATATCAGTCGATAATTTATCTCGATCGAAGTAACAAAAATATCTTTTTCTTCTTTTTAAAATCGCTTTATGAACACATCAACATGGAAGCCTTACAATTCAAATATTTTTTTCGAAGATAATTTTACTATCTAATGAAATCAGTAATGATGCATGAGCGAGTTATTTAGGTTTTCATTAAGTTAAGATGAAAGCTGCCATTTCATGATTTTAATCTAAAGGAATGGAGAGAACATTGTCGTGATTGAAATGTTCAAAATTTAATGAATTAGAAACAATGATACCGATTTTACCAAGGAAGTTGTTTTGCCAAGA
This sequence comes from Agapetus fuscipes, assembly GCA_951799405.1. NCBI lineage: Eukaryota > Metazoa > Arthropoda > Insecta > Trichoptera > Glossosomatidae > Agapetus > Agapetus fuscipes. The sequence goes on along the minus strand of OX637337.1, from coordinate 7,291,052 downwards.
CTGAGAGATTATTTAAAATATTTTGCCTTCACGAAGTATCCTTGTCTGATGCAGTTTGTTACAGCAGATAAATGTTGCGGGTTCGATGCGTTTTCCTGGTAGAGTTCTCACTTGAGTGATTTCTTTCCTATGAGCCTGCACATGAGATGAACTGTGACTGTGACTGTGCCGACACGACACTACATACATATGTATGTGTTTATGTGTAAATGCTGAGTAATAAGTATGCTGGTTACAATTTAACGCCCTGGCGAAATACGACAAAGTTATTATAAGCTTTCAATTTAAAAAATAGAATCAAAATAATCAAAAACAAGTTTATAAATATGATATTTAGTATAATATAATCTATATAGATTTCCACAACCGACATTTTGGACGAAAATGTTTTTCAATCCATTTTTTAAATAGCATTTACCAAAAAGCATTTCCTACCCTTGTCTATATAATCTGTATCATAAAGGATCCAACCGCACGCAACTTCCAAGTCCTGATATGTGTCATCTACAGAGATTTCATTATGTATATTATGTATGCATGTATGCGCTCATGCGCTCATGCAAGTACCAAGAGATCTCGTGAATTTCACTGTTTAAACTACTCTTACTTACAATTAATATAAATTAATAAAAAACACAATATCTTTTAAATTAAAAACAGAATACATAGTTTTTTTTTTACCAATTCGTTTTGGTGTGGTTGGGTAGAGTTTTGCTTTACATTCTAAACCTTACAGAGTGGTGAGTAACAATTATTGTTTCCGACTTAAAATAATAATAAAACATCGTGACCTTGTGCTGCAGCACGCCGATGCGCGAGCATGCACGTGGCAGAGACTAATTATTCACAGCTTCCTAGTCCTCCCTCGTAGGGCAGCCATTGCTTATATGACACGTGGACCATGGCCTCGGCAGTCAGCCTGTCAGCTGGTCAGATGGCCAACCACACAACCAGACTTCCAGTCAGATGGTCATCCGCCAAATGTATCTGGTCAGATGGTCATCTGCCAAATAAACTTCTGGTTAGATGATCCTCCACACAATCATAAATTCAGTCAGATGGTAATTCATACAACCAAATTTCTAGTCAGATGGTTTGGGCAACAATCTGACCAGATCTCTAGTAAGATGGTCCTCCACACAACCAAACTTCTGGTCACATGATCCTCCAAATGACCAGACTTACAGGCGACCGCCATCATGTTATAACAAAATTAAAACAAATTTAAAAGTAATCTTAATAAATCCAACAGTCAGAAAATAGAAGCTCAAATATCGATGTACGATTTCACAAAGGCTACTGACGACAACGACTATTTATATTATAAAATACTAAGTATAAAAAATATGACAACGTGTTATAAATATAAAAATGACAACTAGATATTATTATATATTATGTAATTATAAATATATCTTAAGATTTGACGACGCAATTGCTTGCGGATAAGCGTCTGAAATTATATTAGAAGGTTCACAACAAATCTCCTTCACAATCATGCCCGCTGTGGGGCGCTGGATGTACACGCAAAATCATCAATTAATCAATGATTAATCAAAGTACCTGCATGGATAATCAAGACGACCATTTCCCTATTCTAAAAAAAGGAGTTAACGTGCATTCCCTAACAAATGCTGGAAAGGAACGTGAAATCCCCACAGAAAGAAATGGGAATCAGCGTCTTGAGTGACATGAACAAATAATGCCGTAAACTGAACAGTCAAAATGAAGATCTGTTGGTGAAACAATCTGCTAAAAATTATAAACTACAAACATACAATAGAAGTGCCGTGTCGACCCAATTTTTCCTATTTTAAAACTTTCCTAATCATTACGCTACATTTTTTTTCCATTTCCTAAAAACGCCATTATTCGTCAGCTAGTGACGGCGCCCGTCAATTTCATTTACCAATCAACCTTAAATATTTTCCTAGACGATTTCCCACCATTTTACCTACTTTTACTCAAAAAAAATTCAGCATTCCGTTACACAATTTCTGAACCACTTTTAATTCACAACAATCATAAACATTTCTTTTAAATTCACATTACAAACATTCACTTTTTTTTAATTCAATCGAATACAATGATTTATCTTTTTTTTAGTTCCATGATTTGGTTTCCATCAAATTTGATTCAGAATTGATTCGTTTTGCTTTTTTTATTTTGAATCCACTAAGATGTGATGCAAATGATTTTCCCAGTTTTTGAGTCTGTGGCTGGGTGGTGACGTCAGGGGCGGAGCGTGCGGAATATCCGATTCTCTCTCAATAAATTATTTATCTTATTTGCTCTGCTATAATCTTCAGAAAATAATGAATTCATTTTAAAATTTTCTCTTCAATCTGTCAACGCTTCAATATAATGCATTAAATTCGGGATTCCGCCGTGGCCGCCCCTGTGATCCTCCTTTTACGAGAAATTGCCCATTCTCATAGAAGTTCCCTCTGAGATGTTTTACTTCAGTTCTTGTTCTAATAGACTTGAGCTCTTCCTTGTGACAAATAAGTACATTCTCCGCACGTAAATAATTAGATTATAATAATAGAATTTCGCAAATATCATAATATGATCTCAAATGTTAACTCGAAAATAAATATAGAGGTATTCAGTTTATTTCTCATCTTTAACCTTTTGGATTCTGAATTTATTTGCTACATACGCACCGCCAGAACGGAATACTTTTTTGTGGTTATTTTTTTACACATGAATTGATTTCCTACCTTAATTACTTGATATAACTTCAAAATTTATGAATAAGTATATTCATTAGTTATCCAGAAACACAAATCACAAACTTTCAACACATGTTTTCACTTGTTGTTTTATATAAAAACAAGTAAATCACAATAATATTATTAAAAAATATATATTATACGCACATTCCATAACTAGATTTTATATCCATTAGGTTTTAAACATTTTTTTTACTCACTTTAATACTCGTCACTAAAGAAAAAAATACATTAGTTATTTTACAAAAAAACAAAAAACCTAAACAGTTATACCTATCTGAATAGAGTATACTTGCCTGGATTTTGTTTATAAACATTGGTACACACGCGCGGGACGAGAGATCGAGCTGTTCTGACGAAATACTTGAGAAAGAACATATTCAAAATATGTATAATATGAGATTATATTAGTGTACCTATAATGTAAGCAACAAAAAAGTTTGAAAAATTTGAACACCGACTTCAGGGGAAGCTTTAAACTTCGATGACATGCATAGATGCCAGCCGCACTGTATGCAAGTTACGTCATGACATCTATGCATGCCAGCCGCAGCCAAAGGGTTAAAGTATTATTGAGTGACGCTACATTAGTTAGCTCTAAGTCTTATTACGTTAGGTGTACGGTTACAATTTGCTTTCACTAATAATTTAGTATTACATCCAAGTGATAGATTATCGACGCCCGTTAAAAACATTATTATTAAGAAAATATATGTGGAGTATCTGGTCGCTTAACGGAGTACAGGGTCCTAGAGGTCTGCCGAGTGCCGAGATGAGTACCAAGTGTGGAGTAACTAGTACCAAATATACAGTACCTAATACCAAGTAACAAGTACTAAGTAAAGTATACAGGAGTGAGTATTTAGTAACAAGTACCAACTATTACGTATTCGGTACCCAATAACAATTACCAAGTACTCAATACTGTGTATCTAGTAATGAGTACAAAGTAACAAGAACCGAGTATCTAGTGACAAGAGTACAAATTAATGACAAAAGTACTAAGTATTCAAAACTCATAACTTAGTAACAAGTACAAACTATCGAGTATGTAGTATCAAGAACCAAGTGCTAAGTATCGGATACCGAGTACCCAGTGACAAGTAAGTAGTACCTAGTAACAAGTATCAAGTGCCAAGTACCGAGTAACAAGTACAACAAACTATTCTTAGTTACTTAATTATTGGTATTTTACAATCAGACTGTCACTCGAGGGTTACGGGCGAGTGAACTATGAGAAGGGCATTTAATGTATGAGAGGAGAATAAGAAGAAGAAGAAGAATGATGAATGCAATCTTTCATGGTAATCTCTCTGATGCTGTTGTGTGTAAGGATGAGTGGAAAGGCTGCGAGAGCTTTCAAGACGAACCCAAATAGAAGGAATAGACTTTAAACAGAGAAACGTACATAATTTTAGTAACTTTCATTGTAATTTTGGCACCTGGGTATTACTTTCAAATTACACATTTATCAATATTTTTTAAGTTTACTTATATCTTCTTTTTTTACAAAAGTGTGCGGTATATGAATTCAATTTTTTATTATTTCACTTTTAGAATCGAAAGTCGAATAATCACTATGATAGAAATATAAAAATCGATGTGTTTACCGTAAATGATCCCAAACAGTAGATTAAATTAATTATTTCCTCATTATTATTTCAGTTCACTAGCGGCCGTCAGTTGACAGTTGTCATTTGACAGTAATTGTCAGTTGTCATTGTGACAGTTTGCGTCACCATCTGTCATCGACACTAACCTAACACTAAACGGTCGCAACTTTACAAACATACCAATTCTTACGGAAAACTTCACATTAAAAAAGTACAAATGTCTATGCCGACCACTTATTACTTATTAAACAACTAGATGTTTCTTTTTTTATACTCAACTCTGATGAATGCAATCTTTGATCCAGTCTTGAAACGACAACTGTCTTTTTTAACTTTTAATTATTTATCCTCGGAAGTCCAGATGACGAATTTTACTAAATACGTCACACGAGCCTAATCTGCAATAGTTATTTTTAAGTTTTTTATACAGAAGGAAGCAGCAGCGTGTGCTCGCCTACCCAATATTAATCATAGTTCTAACAACAGCTTTATTCTCTCTATCAACCATCAGTCCATTGACCATCAACCATTGCTTTACTTTGCGTTAGAGTAATCAATAACTATAACCGAGCCACTATCTGGACTAATAAGATACGTTTGAGCATGTTCACGGGATATTATTTTTGAAACTATTACCTAAAATAAAATGATCCTTATTTAGGGGTGGACACTCCATAGAGGCAAAATAAATACAACAAATTGTAAAAATAAACTTGCAGATTAATGACAAGACGTTATTCTTTTCTGTATTTTTTTTTTCAAAAGTACAACTCATGATTTTTTTGGAATTTATTTTTTCTATGGAATACCCGCCACTGTCCCTAATGAGTTCGAAAATTCGTCCTCATTTAAAAATACAATATAAGATAAATTATTAAAAAAAAAAAAAAAAAACTTTTTTACTTCGTAGAAGGTAACAAAATATGGGTCACTTTTCGTAACCTAATTCGGTCACTTTTGAGACCTATTACATGTCCGTTTTGTGACCTATTAGGGTATTTTCTTTGAGACCTATTAGTTTATTATTACTCGGCGTCATTTTAACATTATATTGTGTCCATCACTAACGGTTATTTCATAATTTAAATTGCTTTTTTATTAGTGCTCTTTCAACACGGAATCAAACCCTGTAGTTTTGGAATAACTCTTTATTGTAATGCAAAGAATTTTGTGAGCCATATAAGTTATGCTGCAAAATAATAATATTCAACGTATGTAATCGCGTGAAGGTGGCTTTAGAGAATTGCCCTCAAAGCTCGAACGTTACTGTAGAATGCTTGCTTCATCTTTTAACCAGTATTGACCACTATATGGGCAAAGTGGACAATAATTTTGGCACAGATACCATCCCATAAAATCCACATATTCTTTTGCGTTTATTTATGAGATAGATTAAAAAAAAGGCTGTCCAATTGTATCCACTTTTCCCATGCAGTGATATTAACGTGTGCCAAACCATAAAGCTGGACAGAAACTACCTTCCAGGTGGTGTGAGGATGATCACCAATTCGTAAAAATGCGCGTCACGAAAATGTAGCATAGTTTATGTAATTACTTTATTTCCAAAGATGGCCTAGTCCAGCGACTGTCAACCTTGCCCGCGTCGACTTATGATTTTTAAATATAAAATATGTATTCTTAATTTTATCAACCGGGCGATTCTAAATGCATTTTTATAACAGCTTATAAAATATTTTCCATCAAAATAAAAAAATATTCCCGCGATAATATACAAATCTGTTATCTTACTTTATATGGCAGAGGTGGTTTATTTTTTTTGTAACGCGGCAAAGGTTGACATCCGCTGCTGCTATGATAAATAAACCTTTATTTTGTATTTTTATAATCAGCGAATTTGATTTTATATAATATATATTTTTCATATACTGTTTAAATAGAAATATTATGTATTAAAAATTATCTGATTCATAAAATGGTACATTATACTTTTATCATTTATGCGATTATTATGTATTATTGTTAAACGCTACTTAGGTAAGTAAATGTTAAGTGTTTACTATGAAAAGTTACATCGGAGCTGAGTGGAGGGCCTAGTGTCGGTTTCCCTGAAGACGGTTCTGCCCTCTATATAAATATTATTGCTTAAGTCTTCCCCCACCCGCCCCCCTACGCATGTGGTATATGGAAACTACAAAACTATCTCATGTCCTTACACGCGAATATATAAATATCTGTTATAGTATTATTGTAAGAGAAATAATTTATCAGTATTTTCCGTAGTAATAAAATCCAAAATCGCTTAAAACATTATACTTTTTTTCCTTCCATTATATTTTACGTAATATTATTATAATAATTATTATTTCTTGAAAATATGTTACTCTGCATATTGTGAATTATTACGATGAAGTTTGACTTACTAGGCCTTCGCATCCTATTGAGAAAATACAGTAGAACCTCGATTATCCGAGTCTGTTTCATTCCATGCAGTGATTAAAACACGGACCAGACAAATTTAAATTTCGATGACGAAATTATTATTAAGAGAGTCTCTAATTCTGAAGCTCCACATAAGTTAAAGCAGATAACTGCTTTAACTTATGTGGAGCAGCAAAATAAAACGATTCGATGAGACATTTTCCTTTCGAAAAAATAGGTATACATTGCTGTAAAAATTGTCTTTTTAAACCTTGGTTAAAATTAATCAACTTCATACGTGTTACGCATATTACATATTTTATGTTACTACGTATGTAAATAAATACATAAGTTGGTGTTTTCCGAGGTGGGCTCGGTGCGCAATAGCTCGGATAATCAAGGTTCCCCTGTAACGTTAGAGATCCCTTCAGCGTTCACTAGAGGTTAATGGTAGACTGTGTATGTTCAGCGATGGACAAGGCGCGTTCCCACATGACCCACTCGTTACTACAGCGTTAAGCAGAGGATAGTAAAGTGTAGGTAGGCAGTGAACGTCAACGTGGACGTGGTGGTGATGATGTAGGTAGCGAGTCCACAAATAGTGTAACTTCATTTAAAAGGGCACAACCGATAGTTTTTGAACACAGTTCTAGTTTTCTTTCCGTATTGGCGAGCAGGGATCGTCCGCGGCTGTCTCGAGCACTTCCAACAATATCCCATTATTATGTGAATCGAGTGATGAATTGAATGATTATATGATGAGTTGAATGATGAATTGATGATTTAAACGATAAATCAAATGATGAAAATGATTGGAATGATGAAAATGATATGAATGATGAAAATGATGATACGAATGATTGAATGATGATACGAATGATGAAAATGATGTTTTGAATGATGAAAGTTATTATTTGAATGATAAATCAAATGATAATAATGATCTGGAAAATGAAAATGATAATTTGAATAATAAAAATGACGAATCGAATGATAAGAATGATAAATCGAATGATGAAATTGATGTCTTGATTTATGAAAGTTATGAAATGAATTATGAAAATGGTGATTTGAATTATGAAAACGATGATTTGCATGATAAAGATGATATAAATGATCTTATGATATATGAATTTGATGAATTTAATGAGGCATTGTATGAGTTCGTGATTCAAATATGGTTCAATGAAATGAAAGCTAAATGATATCAATGACAAAATTAACGCATGAAATGAATGATTTGAATTGAGAAGATGAAAGATTGATATGAATGATTGATTGATGACTCAAGTATTTGAATGAATGATTGAAGTTACGAAATGAATGAATGATGAAATGAATGAATACGAGTACATCGATGATTTTTACGAAACTTTTGATGACAACAAGAAGTGATGAAATGAAAAATGACCATAATCGATTGAATGATGATGATACTCGTAGTAACTACAGATTACGTGGTTGTTGATGATTTTAGGGATGAAAATATGAAAGATGATGCATTCCATGTAATGATGAATGATGAAATGAATGAAGAATGATGAAACTATGAGAATGGGATAATGTCGGAGTAGAAGAGACAGCCTCGGGCCTGGACACTATAATTGTCAGTTACAGCCACCGAATTAGATCCTAGAGCCTCTAACCTCTATTCTAAGCTACTCTACCCTAGTCTAATGTATTATGTTAACCGTTTAGTAAAATTACAAAAATACAAACGTCCAATTGTAAGGTATATTATAATATTAGCAATAGTTATTAGTGACTATGCCCAAGTCCATAGTTGTCTATGAATATAATATTTATGTAATAAAATGTTGCCCACCCCTGGCCGCTAATACATTACGCATCTTAATTGAGTATTTTAAGTAAGAATATATTTTTTAACGTTACACTTTAATTTATCGACAAAATATAAAACGAATCTTCCTCCATTTATCTTAGCGGATAATCCTTACAAATAAATAATCTTAGTTTCCTCTTTTAATTATAATATAGTCAAAAAATGAAATCGTCTTTTGTGCTAATATAAAACATGTCTTCCTACGACTCACTCAATATGGGAAATGTTGAGATCTTAACAAGTCTACGCTTACGAATACAATATAAGTCATGTACTGCATAAAATATATTGGAAATCAAAATCAAAAGAAAAACAAAAAGGAAAAATTACTAATTACAAACATCTTATTTTTCACAATATTTGGTAGCAATTGTTCTGTCAGTTCTCAACCGTGAGGGTGAATCATTCATTTATTTATTTATTTAATTATCCCAGATGCAGTTGAGATCGCTTTTCCGATATTTCCTAACTTTTCGCTAACTCCTTCCCTTCCGCTCAACGTCGTCATATCCCCTCTTATAATAATTATAAACAATCAATAATATTTCGAGTCAAAAGTTTTTTATAAAATTACAAAATAAAAAAATTGAAAAAATATCAATAAACTCGCCTAGTTATTTGGCTAAGGGTACACCACAATCGCCATATCATAGGAATAATCATAATCGAATATAAACACTACATTAAAAATAATCTAAGTAATTAAGCTAATTCAAAAAAGATATAAATGGTCTTGACGAGAACCCTCGCCTTGTACTAAATAGTCAAGTTGACATTTTTGTGGAAAAATTACGTAAAAAAATAAAATAATATTTATAATGTCATAACTTATAATATAATATTATTAATTATTCATAAAGATAAAAATTAAAAAGTCGCTGGGAGTGGAGTGCCTGCGCAGGACATCGTCTGTGGCGCACTGCGCAACCTGTCACTTGCGCGCGCATGCGCACATAACGTTCTAAATACAAAATCATCCAATCATAGATCGGCGGGTTCAAAATGGCGTATTCCCTCCCGCCAAAACATCCAACACTATGTTAACAGTTCCTCTCAGAATATTCATATACGCGATAGTCTAACAATTAGGGATATGTATCAGTTATTATCTTTTGTTTCATCTATTGGTTAATAATCATATAATAATACATTATAATCAAACGACGCGACGCCTGACTCTTCTGCTGCGGGCACAGCCAGGTTCCTCTCGCTAGCGTCAGCATCACCAGCAGCGGCCAGGAGCTGCCAAGTCTTCCTAGCTAGGCGGAGCTCAACCTCATTACGCGGGACAGTAACTACCAAGTCTCATATTGTAAACAGCTCTCCTGGCTCCCCACCAGCGGAGGCTCCTGGCTGTGCCCGCACTTGAGTATACATTGCCTTACTGTAGGATACACCAGCCGCATGTCACTACGCGACCGATTACATAACATTTTTTTTATAATTATATATTTATACAATATCATCAATATATTATTGTTTATATTTTTCATTATATTATATTATTGAATTTTCTTTTTTTATTTAAATAATTCTTGTGAATTGCCATATCGTTCAGCCTTTTGAGAATCACTGCGATATTTCAATACAAAAAAAACGAAACAAGAAAGAACGAAAAAATAAAAAGAAAATAAAAAACGTTACGAATTGAAAATTCATAAAAAACGATATTAATCTAAAATATAAATGTTCAATTAATAAAAAATGATGCAGCAGGTGAGCAAACAGGATCAGTTCATGGAGGAGAGGGAAGGTGTTGGGGATGGGGGGGGGACACGGGGAACTGGAGCTTTGGTTCGTAAGGAGAGTGGGTGTCGGGAGGAGGAGAGTGCTGAGAGTCGTTTAGGAGATGATGCGGATGGCGGTGACCGAGGGCATGTAGCAGATGGGGCACGGCCTGTTGGAGGAGGCCACGCGGCGCGCGCACTCCAGGCAGAAGTTGTTGTGTCCGCAGGGGACCAGCGCAGCCGTCACCGCGCGCTCTCCGCACATGGTGCAGCCGCGCGGCGAGCCGGATGGGGAGGGCCGCGTGCCGGGGAAAGCCCAAACTCCAGCCGGACTCTCAAAGCTCGGAGAGTCTCCCAGACCTTCATCCCGCTCGCGCTCGGCCGGAGACCAGATGCTCGCTAATCCAGTAGCGGCGCAGGATCCAGAACCTGACGACACCGAGCCTGAGCTGGAGAATGCCCCGGATGAACATGAAGTAGCGTTAGGAGCCGTGTCCAAGCGACCGAACAGAGTTCCGAGGTCTCCCAAGCCGTTGCGGCACAGAGCTCCGAGCAGTTCTGGTTCTTCGTTTCCTGTGCTTCCAGTGCCACTTGCTCCAGTGCGGACTGCAATGTGGGCTTCGATTTCCTTGCGAGCGGCTTCCACGCTTTCAGGCAGTCCTGTCACTTCGAAGACTGGCTCCTTGTCGCGGCTCGGGGTGACGATGTAGGTGTGGGTCTGGTGCTGGATGCGCTTGATGGTGGCTCCTTTGGGGCCGACCACGAGGCCCACCACGCGGTACGGCACGCGCACCTGGGCGGTCACATGTCCTGGGGCTGCGGCAGGCGGGCCTGGAGGGGCGCCGGCGCTGCAGCGGCGAGAAGCGCGGATCTGGCTGAAGTGCTCGGCAGCAGAGAGGATCTCCCTCTTAGCGCGCCCCACGTCTTCCTTGCGCCCTGTCACCACGAACACAGGTTCCTCCCCACGGACGGGAGTCTTGATGTATGTGTTGGTCTTGGCGCGCAGAGCCTTAATCTTGCAACCTGGGGACAACAGAAAACAGAACTATTAGTATCATCACACACAACACTAGGCGCTCGGTAAGGTGCACTCTACGGGATCAATGCATTCTGGCCGGATTGTCTATGGATTACCGGACAAACAATGTGAAAGCTTTCATACACCACTAACTTGTGACCCGGTGCCGGGTAGATAAAAAAAACTTCAGACAAACCGGGCATAATGGTGACCATATGCGCCTAGCGTGAAATGTCAGAAACTCCTTCAACAGTTTCATTTTGCCCCTAAGCCCCGATCTAAATTCAAATAAACATTTTACACAATAATAAAACAAATCATTTATGTTTTAGATATAAGTTATTTTGATAAACGTAAATTGTTCCACAGGTTGATGGATAGGAATAACTGCTCCCATTCCACCATCACTAAATAAGATGTCAGTTTGTCCTCGCAAAACAATAAAGACATTCTCGTAATTTCCAAGGCTGAGCACAATACGTACAAACAACGTCATCACTTCTAAGTTTTCAGTCTAAAATTAATACATTCAATTTTCATGACAGCATACAAAACAATGCTAGTAGCTGACAATGTAAAAAAATTCAAATAAACATTTTATATCCCTGCATCTATTTTAAATAAAGATGTTGATCCAAAAGTGAACGGTAAGAAGGATATGTATGAAAATGGTGATGGTTGCGTATGAAAATAAATGACGAAGAAATGGAGTCAATTCTGCACACTATCGGAATAGCGGTTTATACGATGTTTTAAGGAGTTCCTTTTTTTCAAATAATCATATTAGAACGAGAGACGAAAATATCCGATTCAAGTAATAAAGCAATGAAGACATTTAAGCGCCTAAAATATTTCGTATAGGCAATCCGCATTACACATCGGAAAACCGATTGCCTACTGAGAGCTTTTAAAAAGCTTAGATCTCTCAATACGAGTTCTCGAAGCATAAATTTAATTTGATGAAAGTATAAAAAAATATATTCCAATATACATATTTAAAGAAAAAATTGTAACACGTGTATTTTTTCAGTACCTACATACAGTTTCTTAGATGCGAAGCAATATCAAATGGAAAAACTCTTAGGGAGATGAAAAAGCAATGGCAGGAGACCGAAATCTACATTTCATAGTTTTTACAGATGTAGGAATGTGAAAGCGTTTAGCAATCTTTTTAATACAAAAATAATAAGAAATATTCATGCATATTATTTTAACATAAAAGTAGATCAGCCGAATCCGAGTGACTATGAACTCGGACTTTTTGCCAGAAGCATAGTTCCTTGACGAATAGGTTGGTATGAGGCTAAACCCCCATTTTATAGCACTTGGTTCACTTTTGCCAATGCCACCCCATTTCAGGAATTGCAAAGTTTTTGTTCATGAAAGGATTGGTTTATTTTGTATGTACATTTGCAGCATGTGTAAGCGCGAACTTAAGTGGGCATTCATCAAATATGAGGCTTTAATGCCGATATACCTTTGCAACATAGATTAGAGATTATTTTATAAACAGTCGTTCAATAAGTAACTAAGCTACACATACAGGGTAAATATTTGCCGCCAGAAGCGTATATTTAGTTGTTCTCATCAAAATTCAAAAATATTGTAGATAGTCGTGAACGAATGTGTGTGTACCTAACCTAACATCATAGCATGACTCGATGTTAAAAGCTCGCCCAAAACTAATAGAAGACCACTGAACAACTGTATCTACCAGTGGCGAAGGGTGCCATACAAGCCGGTTCCCATCGGCTTCCCTTTTAAAATGATGTAACAAAGTAGTTAAAAAATATAGGCACAAAGTAAAAAAATACATTTAAAACCAAAGAAACAATACGTATTTTTCCCCCATTGAAACCATGCAGTCTACTTTATTATCATTTTTGCCTCATTTTAAACGGGAAACCGATGGGAACCGGCTTGTATGGCACCCTTCGCCACTGAAAAAATCCAATCAAATAACAAAACGCAACGCGTATCTACACTTTGTGAAGAGATTAAAAGTTAAATTATGACATTTCATTTTCAATTTATATCGTTCTACGCTACGTCGAAACACAAATTTTCCATGCTTTATACTTGTGTAAAAAATTTAAGTTTCTCATGCTTTGCCATTATATTATTATAATAATTGCTCTTATCACTAAAAGTAGAACCTCAACACAATGCCCCAACCTTGAAAAGCCAACAGAATTAATTAGCGATTTTTCCGTACCAAATTGACGAAAAAAAACACTGTGTGGCTGGGTTGGCAGGAAGTAAGCGAAGAAAAAATACATCCAAGGCGGCGAAAGTATCAAAAGAAAAAGCTCCCTCGCAAAAGTTGAACGCGGGGTGGAAAATGGCACACATGCGACGCCCAGGGGGTGAGACGTGGGGTGGGTGGGTGAGGGGTGGCAGAGGCGTCACTATGGCAACGAACTGGGGATGGGTTCAATGCGGCAAAACATCGGCAACGCCGCTACCGGAAACTAAACTACAGACCAGACTCTGAAATTTGACGTTACAACTCTACCAGAGTGCTTGGAATCTAAAACAGCACCCACAGTGAGCGTTTCAGTTTTGGTAAAACACTTGGCTTGGGTTAACACGTAAAGTTTTATACTGGCGGTGAAGCTTAAATATCAGACTTGAATATGGAACAACCCACAGCTAAAAGTTTCGGCAGTTACCGTTGTTATGTTATGCTGTGTTATGTTATGGAATAGTTTTGTGTTTTCAATGGAATGAAAACAATTGTGTTTTGATGGGATAGAAGTATGAAACTAATACAAGTTATTCACAGGTTGGTAAAGTCAACGTAGCGTGTTGTTTTATTTAATTTTTTGCTTTACAAATAAATAAAAATTGAAGTAATTTCTAATAAGATGCATACAAAAAGCTCGAGTTAGAACTAACTCCGAAATTATGGTATTGTCAGAACAACGAAAATAAGTAGGGAAAAATTAAAACATCTACTCGTTCATAAAAAATGTAATGCTTTTTAAGAAGAAAAAAACGCGACACGTGATTGAAATGTATTTTTTGCAAACAAACCTTTGTTCTACTTCCTAGTTCACAAAAAACTCGGAGTAGGTTTTCCGTTTAGCCTTTAATATAGTTAAACCTTGGCTTTACACTCACTATTAATTCATAAATAAACTTGGTACATTTTCCTATAGCTTAAATAATAAAGTGAGAATAACTTCTTTATAAAATGTTATGACTCAGACTTATTCATTAGATGTGCCGAAACTAAAATAGAATCAGCCAGATACCTGCTTTTTAGTATGGACTTAAATTCGTATTAAAATTAAAATCTCTTCGTGAATAATGTGCTTTGTTCCTGCTTCCCAAAGTGACCTTTACGGCTCATTTTCGACGTGCTGGAGGAGTTCACGAAGCCTACAATATAATTTTTGGGTCCATGAGATGTGAATGGGGTCTACGAAAGTGGATGATATTTAGACAGTAACAGTAAAACAAAACACTATTCAATGCGAGTAAAAATTCAAACAATCTAAAACAAATTAAGTGAATTTGGTTCATTAGATTCTGTAGGCACTTTATTTATATATTTTATTTTTAGGCGCGTATTTTGCATCACTCTTGATAATGACCTGAGTATTGATGACGGTCGAAAGTGCTCGAGATATAAAATATTATTGTGAAAATTAAACTACGTTTAAGAAAAAATAATGATGATGGTTCATGGTATTAATATTAACTATCTTCATCATACTCGTAAACCTACATGGAACGTATGCTGATTGAAAGTATGTAACAGTCATGTAAGTTAGTCAACATTAGATAGTTAATTTGAAGTGTTATTTCTTGTTGCGTTCCCTTAAAAGTTGCATCTGACGAGAGGAACATTTCAATTTTATTCGATATCCGACTGAGCATGTTTTCCCTTATTATAAAGACTGGGCTAGCCTTGTCAGATCTATCGAGTGGGTAAGAAGAAAACACGAAAACGGGAAATGATTTCTGACATCCTCAGTGGGATTGAACTCCAATCCTTCTAATCGTGAACGTTCTAGAAATTAATCCATCTACCGGACCAACTAGATATATGTATAGCTTTGTAAAATAGGCGTCTTAAATTATTCTGAAGCGAAAAAGCAGTCCGTCATCGCTCGGATATAAATGCGTTGTTTTTGAAACATGGAAAATTCAGGCCATGCCGTATCGAGGCCACGGATTGTGGATGAAAGAGAGGCGGGTGGAAAGGGCGGGAAAGCTTTTTGCAAATCACCCCTTCTTTCATGACACCGAGTGACGCGCGTCACTGACAGCTCTATACGCCGGCAGGCTTTCTTTTCAGGAAATAAATCTGAAAATCTATGCCACTACAAGGTTATGCCAAAAGCCACGTGTATCTAATAGCCCTGATACCCGTGATGTTATTTAATGGTCTTATATGTAACATTATCCTGCTGATAATAACGTTATAATGAAGATGTAATTATTTTTTATGATAAGGATAATGTAACGCTTTCTAAGTGACAGATCAAGGTCTGTGTTACGATTCTTTTCAGGAGTACGATTGAAGGTCAAATTAAAAGGATAATGTATGAAAGTAGCTAAACTATTATCTATTCAGGCTATTCAATAAATAATTCAATAAAGCTACCATTAGGACATTTTTTTATAATCCAAGAGGCTTACCATCTGATTCTGCGAACAAAATAATCCAGTAGCCCGCACTATCCCTTTGAAGATAAAGTATTATATTGTATCCTTCATGTACACCTTCAAAAGTAAAATGAAAGCGTAGAAATGGAATGAAATGGGCCTTGTGTTAAAGTGACATAATACAGTTACATAGAAATAACATTGTAACATATTTGTCCATAGTAAAATCTAAGTCATTTTATAAGGTCGACGAAAATGAAAAATCGATACTATCGATTGTAATACCTACTTAGCAAGAAGTAAAGTCAATTATACGCCGTCAAAGTATTGGAATGGTTTTACCCATTTACAGCACACTGTGTCTATTTTTGTCTACAATAAGTATAAGCGTAGCACATGATGTCTACGGCTCACTTAATCAGGCTCTACGACGCGTATAAAACTTAACGTTATAACTTCAAAAAAAATGTTGGGAAATTACCCGTTTCCATAGGAATCGTTTTAGTTTCTTTATATATTTTTTGATAAAATGGTATGGTTAAGTTTAACGAAATGTTTTGTACTCGGGTCTACGAATATTGTAGACGAAAAATGCGGAATATTACAGACTAGTTGTCTTCAGACGCGACGTTGAAATATTATCGACATAATGATGAAGGTAGACGGCGGTAGGGGCAGTATAATGTAAACGATGGTGGGTCGTATAATAATAATTGAACACGTGTATGAAGGGTAGGTACTATGAAATTGCTATGATAATTTAAAAATCACAAGGTTCTTTGAATTTTCAGTATAAAAACAATAACACTCAATTCCTTTTATTTATTCGTGTATTTTAATATACCATCTTTATATTTCAAACTAAATTAAAAGTACAAAAAACATTAAGCACTGTATTGGTGTAGTCTGGGCTTCCAATGATTTCTAAGAATTGTTTTTCAATTAGTTCAAAAAAAACTTTTTTAAAAACTTCCTACGCTGTGTGATTAACTTGAGAAATTAATCGAAGGTTTATGTGCAAGCTTTAATCACGGAAAATGTAGACTGTTCATTTTCGTTTAGCAATAACAAAGGATTTACCAATAATTAATCAAAGTAATTGTGTAGGGATAAAATGATTAGATGCATAATATCAATTTTGTATGGAAAATTACAGCCGATATCTCTGAAACATCACGTCCCACAATTTCCAACACAAAATTATGTACAGGAAACACAAAACAATGTCAATATGGGATAGAGAGGTATCAGGATCACACGAGGACGGCAGAGATTTAGTACAAAACCTTACGTTCAAATTCAACCAAAGTGTTGGAACAAAAATTGTATAGAAACTGAAACAGTGCATCTAGGAAGTGTGATAGCTTCCGTTCACTTTTGATGAAACGTAATGGTTGAGTTTAAACTTGGGGGAACAGGGAATAAAGTTTGTTGGAACAATGCCGCCCCTGGTGTGGTATGATCTCCCGGTATGGAGTGGGAAGTTAAACCTTTGCAGATTCCGGGGCTTAAGCCTTGAGAGCAGTTTTGGAAATTCCCCAAGTTTGTCGCCGGCTTGGTCGGTGAAGTGAAAGAACGACCCGCGTGGAAGACCGCATGCGATAGGGTTATATTGTCAACTAGTCAGGAGTATCAAGTTGAAAACTTGGCGATCCAAGAATGATCTGCTTTATAATAAAACTAATTCATTGAAACCAATAGATAATTTAATTTCATACAAAGTTACAAACGAAAAATAAATGCTTCTACGAAAGTAATCCAAAATACCTTCGAGTAAGAATATAAGTATTCAATATTTAATGAATTACGTTGGTGTCATCTTTTGTCGTGGAAAACAATGGTTTATAGTTGACTTCTACAATAGAAAATGGATTCTTAATGTTTCCTTATAAACGACAAAAAAAATCGGTTTCGTTTTTTTTTCATGATAACGCACTTACAATAAAATTTGTGGTTAAAACCATCAATATCTAAGAACAAAGTGGAATTACTACCTCCATGGTTAAAACGGAAACCTAAATAATAAGTATTTATTAGAAAGACTACTAAAGGCAGTTGAACATCGGTTTAGAGTTCACTTATTGATTTGACGAATAAATTTAATATGGTTGCAAAAGTATTAGGAATATTTTTCGGAAAATCTTCCATTTTTCTTAAATTAAATCAGGAATAAGTGTTCCAATACATTATTGTTAAACTAGGTTCATACCTTCTTTTAAATACGAAATATTATACAGAGTAGTTGCTGTGGGTTGTTATGAGTTTACGTTTTGCGCGCGTCGGTCGTTGTAGCGCTGTAACCCGTCCATGGTTAATGGAACAACGAACGCCAGACGGGGTGACGGGGTGACTGCCTAACCCCAGTACGCCTAGGGGGCGGTGGGGGTGGGGGACACACGTGGACCGGAGATAAACGAGCGCTGCCGGAGATGCACGAACCACTGACTGGGAAAATGTATACACGCAAATGCTGCATACATTATCGGATATTGTGATTGTAATTTTAATAAATTGAATTTTAGTAATGATAAAATTATTGATGGAATTGTTGGTTATATTTTGATGAATAAAATTTAATTAATTATGCGAAAAAAATGCTTGGGTGAAAATTAATCCGAGATCGGTATGAACCAGTTTAAAATAAAGTGTATAATTTTTGGCACCAGTAAAAAAAATGGACTAATCATTTACTAATTTATTGTATTTTTCATGGCTTTATTAATGGAACAAGAATCTAACTAATCTGTGAATTTCCTTCTGCTGATAGTGAGAAGCTTTGTCATTTAAAGTGATCTATATCCTATTAAAATAATGAGTGAAATCTTATAGTGGCAAAAATATAAACCTATTTTTTAAAGTTAAGAAATCTGAGATTAGTAGAAAATCTGATAAGTAAAGATATTGTATACAATTTTACAAGGACATTTTAAATTTCCAGATCCCTTTTATTCCACATTTTTTAAGATCCCCTCATCAAATAAAATACTTGTAACAGCACAGCTTAGATTAAATGGCAGGCCTGAAATAAATTGCAGTATTTAAAACGAAAATTAAACATAATTAATCACAGGAGCTGGCAAACCGCCCCAAATCTTGCAAACAGAACCCTATGTATAATATTTGACGTTTAAACTTAACAGTTTTACTTACCGAAATAATGTATAGCCGAAATAATGTATAGAAGCTTTAACATGACTCCTGGTGGGTATTTTACTTTATTTACGACTTTGGTGAAACGCTACGGTTGAGTTTCAACTAAATGTTTTATACTTGGGTAGGGGGGTTGGAATTCCCTTCTCCCTCCCTCTCCTGGTGTTAGAGAGAGACGGGGTGGTAGAGAGGGTGGGTTGTCTAGTGGGTGGCGATCGATGCACCCTCCAGCAGTGCATTGACCCCGTGCGGTGCAGATTCCAGGCTGTTCCGCAAAAATAAAACAACCCCTACAAACGATAAACGCGCGAATATCAACTCTATACGCTGCATGTTTAAAGATCAATTTTCTATGAGGTTTTATGTGGTTATAATGTCGTTTTAAATTGAGTTCATAACAATATGTGTATTATTATTTTAATACTGAAATATGAATACGTATGGAAAGTTTGATGCAGTATTTTCTGGATAAAGAATATTTGACGTACCTACATGTATACCTATTTATCCTACTAAATTTATTCTTTTAGAATTTTACTAACTTAACTAACAATTCGTTATATTACTTTATGAGGTTAATTTTATTGAAAACGCAAAGATTTGAAAGCAGTGATTAAAAAATAACAAAAATCAAGTACCTAAATATGTCTAGATTTCTCCAAGGAGCTTCAAGCGACATGTCGAAAGCTCCAAGATTACTGTGTGAAATACTTTTCACAAGTAAGGATTTACAAAGTACCTATACATTTTAAGTAAAATCGTTGACTCATTGTATTTTTTTACTCTAAAAAACTCTATTACTAGCACATTCGTCCTTCTGTTAGCCCCAAAATAACAATACATTTCAATAAACGACCAAAATAATAGGTCTATTCCGCAGCGCTCCCCGATGTGGCACGTTTTCGAAGATTCTTCAGTGTTGCCAATTTAAGTAAAAGCTTGACCAAGTTTTCCAACCTACCTGCGGCGCTAAATATTTTATCTTCACCCACCGCGGAAAGGCGGGGATTAATTTAGAATTTGATATTTAAAGAGGACGGGGTGTTTAAAATTTAACGCTGAAACATTGGTACACTTTATCATGAGGACTGTTTGTTTTCCATTAGGCGATGAGCTGTTATTTCCAATGAAATAAATCATACGGTGTTAACGCTGCTCCATGAAATATTAGGTAGAATATAATACAAAGGTAATATACTGGAATACACAGAATGGGGGGAGTTTTTCCTGTAAGCATACAGCAAAGATATCTACCCCAAGTGTGAGGTTTAACTTTTTCATTGACGAATGAGTATATGTAAATTTGTATGGTAAAATTTAAATTCTGTCTAATTTTCATAACATTTGCGCTCACGTCGTGTCGTGGGTAGTTATAAATGGATGGAAGTCTGCGTTGCCATTTACGTATTTTTCAGGGAAACTTGCATACAGGTTTGATCTCTAATTTGAATAAGTATATTTCTTCAAATTGGGTGAAAGGGATTAACAGATCAAGAGAAAGAAGAAGTACTGTGTCATTTCAAGTGCGAAGAAATGTTTCTGCTCTGAAAAATGCGTATTTGATATCTGCAATATATGGCAGGTTATTTGGCAGGCTAACTGAAAAACTGCGTAACTGCAAAAAGTGATATAAATCAGCTGGCTTGATACGGGGGATTGAGTAATGGTTCGGCCGGAGTGACGGATTGGTAGCGCGTGGGGTAGGAAGTCGTGACTAGGGTGGATGGGGTGAGATGTGACCCCTTTCACCCCTTACGCGCTTGAGGCTCTTGAAGTGGAGTTTTTGAGGGATTGGCATTTGGAGATTTGCGCGCTGCCCCCTCGGATTATGGACTTACAAAAACACGGAAAGTTTTGCAGTTTGAAATATCGGATTATGATGAAATCATAATTTGAAAATTGAGGTGTTAAGTTTTTCTTAAAACTGACATCAAGGATCAGAATTTGAATGAAAAATTAAATATTCTGTAGTGATCAAAGCTTTCAAGAAGCACAAATAGAACTTCTTGAAAGCTTTTGATCACTACAACACTGGCACTTCTTTTTCTAACAAAACTGTTAATTTTGAATTTTAGAATGCTGGTTCTTTTGGTTCCCAGTGGAGCCTAAGAAAAATAATAAAATTCGCGTGTAAGAAAAGGGCATGCAAGAGTTTTCTTTAATAACACCCAACACCCAAAAAACTTTACAATGTATTAAAGGTGTGTCATTCTGCATTTATGAGCATTGTACTTGGTAGACGTTGATTGTCAACAAAATACGAAACTGAAATGAGTACTTTCTATGTTTCGTTTTTTGGGAGACTGAAAAACTGTCATGAAAAAGAGTGAGTTATTGATGTAAGAAAGAAGGAAAGGTCAGCTGCCTTAAAATGGATTAGGACAGAAATTATCAGCAAGTGGCAAATTAAACAAAATGTATCTCGAACTGTAACGGGGAGCATGTAGAAGTAAATGTGGGAAAATCCAACTAAGAAAAGATGAAAGGAAGGTATAAGAAATCCAGAATGATGGTGTGCAAGATCAAAAACAAGCCCCTTTATTCATAAAAAGGTTTTAATTTTTAAACTATTATAAAGTCAGTTTTCCCATACTAATAAGCTGGTTTATCTCTGGTTTTGGGTTCAACCAATCTAATGAATAAGGCCGAAGGTGTATTCTCGATAATCCACTCAAAATCTCGACGAACGAATTGAAGAAGAAAAAATACTCGTCGTTTTAAAACCCACCATAAACATTTCTTTAAATAACACAAGGTAGGTGCAAGAACCTCATTTCTTTTTTGATTGCATATGAAATGTTTACAGCCTGTCGCCGCTCGTTTCTGGCGACTTCAAATATGGCGTAAACATCAAAAGACAAATGAATCGCAGATTTGCGTCAATAATTAAGTGCATGCGCGGACCGGCGTTGCCTTCGAATTTATGCGTGCAAAAAAATACACGAGGAAAAGAGAGACTTGCTACGCCGTGTCGATGTGTCAGCCGCGTCTGTCAGCGTTCCAGTACGGAAATAAAAGTTCTATATGCGAGACGGCACAAAGCAATGCGGGAGGAGTGCCGACAATCATCACCACTCTTCTAAATGCTGGTTCTGATGAGTGTACACTCATATTTCCACACATGAAGTACTTATTCGCAATAAAAATTAGATGAATTGACTTAAAAAAGTACATTGGTTTATGATACGCACACATCGAAGAAATAACATGCCGTTTCCGAAGGTTTGTATCTAGTGGATTGGTTTGATCCAGCCAATCTGCTTTGCATCTGATCTTTCGATCAACTCTGTCTTTGCAAGTGCGTACCAACCATCTTGCCTTCAAATATTTCGGACCTGTGCCTGAGGCTTACTAATGGCGCATTGGTACCAACGTGGAGTTGAGATCCACATTTTAAGAGGCAAACATCGTTTCGGTAATGAAATCAAAATGAATTCAGCAGGCCGGACATGTAGAACGTGCAAAGGACTCCAGTAGAAATGTCTTGGGTGTTGTACCTTACGGTGCCAGACCACTTGGATGTCCCAGGATACGGTGGGTATATAATGTTTAGGTCGACGCGAAAGCCCTGGGAGTATGGGGACCACGGAGAGAGGCGGCACACGACTGGAGAGGATGGTGGTGAGGGAAGCCCTGAGCCTTCAAGGCTTACGAATCGTATTAAGTTAGGAAGTGAGTAATCTCCTTGACACATTTCCCTTATAAAGTTACTAACAGGTGCGTTCCTTATTCAAATCTTCTGATATATTTCTCATCAATCTTCTGAAAGTAAAAGATTTAGATTCACTATAGAATGTTACAATACGTCATACATCTTTTTCATTTGTCGATTGGTTGTCAATTTAATAAAAATTCCAGGAGTTGGTACATATGGAGATAATGCTACAGGACATCACAACCTAAGTATTGACAGTAGATTTCAGAGGCATGGGAAAACCCAAGACAAGGAGGTACATGGAGCATTCTGTAGAACAAGCATATTATACCAGGCCGTGTCATTTTTTTGTACATAAACAAAACGCCGCGGCCCGCTTGGCGGCGTGCCAGATGCAAGGCGACATCATAATATTATTATGTATTTCGAGCGGGAAACCATCATTTTTTGAAAAAAAGAACAAAATTTCTGTGTAACCATTTGATGAAATATCAAAAATTACGCGTTTTTAAATATACACTCTGCATAAATATATTTATACCTACCCGAAATGAATAACGATAAGAAACCAGGAAGAATAAGGTGTATATAATAAAAATAATATTGAAAGATAAATTATGATCCTTGAACAGTTCATTGACATGAGAAGAGGTTATATTTCTCCATTACGTAAATTTAAACATTTAAAAAAAAGACCCAAAGGAAAGGTGATGTTTTGACCTATTTTTTTTATTGTAAAAATAAAGAACTTTAAAAAGTCAAAGATTTTAAAGAAACCAATATTTTTAACAGATGCATTGTTCAACGTTCATTTAAAAGTCGGTGCACAAATAATGGGTGAATAAGAAAGAGTTGTACATAATTGGAAAAGGACATAGGTTATTATTTCAACGTACATTATTTACATGAACATATTTTAAGCGACACCAGCTGCTGCCATCAAAAGCAGTTTCACTTCCGCCGAAGAGTCGGTTAAAAAACCGCCATTTTAACGAGGGAAAACTTTGTGTTACCATTATTCCCTGTATGTTCATGTATTGCCATGACGAAAAATAATATCCAGCTGTTAAATCGATTGAATATTTAAAAAAAAAACATGTCAATGTCAAACTGGTTGCCAAACCAATTAATCTATAACCTATGGCAATATTTTGTCCGTTGATTTACGGGAAATTCTATGAAAATGTAAATAAATAGTAAAATTCAAAACCTAACTGAAAGAGGTCGGAGCATTTTTTTAATTTGCGAGCTTTTTCTCGGCGGGCAAACGTCAGTCTTGTATGGCACTGCCGTCCTTAGCAAAAAAATACAAAATATTTGTATACCTTTTCCCTAGCAATCCACCTGCGTGACGACGCAATATCGTCTATGTCAATTCACGTGCGAACCCCTTTATCGAAGTAGTTACGGACAATCCAAAATAAATTATTTCGTGGATATAGAGCAATTAATCTTGGCGGATTCGGTTTTGTTAGGTTTAGTTTGGATGTTACGGTTAGCATTTTGGCTACAACCAAAAACTCCAAGCTGCACTCCTTTAACCGCAAAGCTTGGAGTTATATTAGTAAAGCGGATCCTTGCTAGCTGATATAGAGATGATTACAGATTAGAATAAGAAGATATTTTTAAATAACTGACAAGCAATAAGCTTTATACTTCATCCGCGTACATATTTTGTACTTTGATAAAATTATATTATTGATGTGATGTGTCAAAATCCATTCTGTGCCGTCTTCAAAGGGAAATAACTGATTGAAAGCTGAATAAAATATAGATTGACCTGTTACTATTGGCATTATAGGAGTAGGTGGTTGACATTTCAACGGTTCGTTGCATGCCCCATGCAATGTGGCATGAAATTCAATAAGCATGCACTAAATTACCGGTGTGGGAAGGCAATATCGATGTCCGCGTACACGACTTTTAAATATAAAACGTAAACAATGTTGTAATGCGCGGGCTGCATGGGGTGAAATGAATAATAGCCCTTGCGATCAGCTGGTGAGGCGCCGCCATCTTGGCTCGGCTAGTGGCGGACGCGACGTGTGGCGCGTGGGCAATGCTATGCACACACTACACACCCAATGCAGTAGGCACGCGATACCTAAACTAAAAATCATTGGAATCAGGGCCTAAACACAACGTGAATGTATTAACTATCTATTCATGCTATCCAAACGGATAAAAGCTGCCTGTTTTAATGCCCACCTACTTACTGCTTGACGTATGAACATTATTATTTTCAAATATGAAAGAACCTTACGCAATCATTTTATTGATTATTGAAATCTATAGACCCCTAAAGCCTACGTTGTCAGACTAGGGTTTGAAGAAAACACTGAACCAAGAAATCATGTCTGATACTCTTGGATTTCAGCCGAAGCCTTGTACGCAGAATTCAAAACTTTTCAAATTGAAAAAAAAACAATTGGTAGAGAATTTGGAGATTCGAAAATGGATAAATTAACCATGATTTTTATCATTATCATCATTGGCGCTACAACCCTGATTGGGTCTTAGCCTCAATCCTCGAGGAGTTGCTCCACCTTTCCTTCTCCATACATGAAACAAAGATTTTCTGCAGAAGATTTCGCTGATACTCTAGCCCTCCTCAACAGAGGAAGGTCAACAGAGCTATCTTCATTTTTTGAACTTCAAAAACTTGATGGCAATATTTGCTTGGTCCCTGCACCCATGAATGCCATGCACTGCACAGCGTCGCTTCTCGTATCCGCCGAGCGGCGTCTCCCTCACCCTGCTCGCTGTAGGTGTGTGTGTGCATATGGGTGTGTGGAAGCAACTCCACACAAATAACTCTCTGCTAAATGTCGCCGGGGTTTATAGACCCGAACATTCGTCCACAATAAGCCATGACGTCACGAGCTGCATTCTTAGTTCCGCGATAATGATGCTGATGGAGACTCGAGTGTGCAACTGCTCTTGGACCAAGCACATTTTCCAGCTGATTTTACAATGTGAACTGAGACAATGTGAGCCGCACGTGAATCGGCATAGACGAAATTGTGTCATCACCCTGTCAGATTGTTAGGGAAAAGCAAACACAATACTGATACCTTAAAGGTAAAACTGAATAAGTTCCATGTTAAGTTAAAATGGGTTTTTTCAGATAAATACTTTTTTTACTTGAGAAAACAATAAAACATTGTGAAAATTCTGTACCTAAGAACTTTTTCATGAGCACTTCCTTATGATTAGATTACTTCCTATGAGAAGTTACTCCCAATTTCTCAAATCAGTGAATCAGTAGTTGTACCTTTAAGGTGGTGACATATTCTGTTATTGGTTGATAAGGATGGCAGGCCCAAACAAGATTGACGTTTACTCGTCGAGGAATTCAAAAATGTTCGCAGTCCATTGAATTACTGAAAGACACAATGAACTGAAGAAGCGTCATAATGATCTACATAAAAAGTGGTAAGGTCAGATCGAGTTGGGATTTTTTATGGTTCCGGGCATCATTATATTATGTACATATATGTAGGTTGATCCGGGACTCGGCACATATGTCAGTGTGCCCCTTAATTGGGGAAAAATGCACACTGACGGATCTGCTTCGAGCAAACGACAATGCAGTGGCTGTCGCTAGTCACAGGAGATACTGAGAATAGATGATTCTTGACACGTGAAGTAAGTTTCGTTTTATTTTATTTTTTGATCTGACAACCCCACAAAGCCGCAGTGAAAATTTATTTCCTAGTTGTAAAATGATGACAACTCCTTCCTCTTTGATCCTTGATAATTGCAAGGTATCTAAATTGCACATTTATAATACAACCTATTTATTTTTTCTCACCCAGCTATTTTTTAAATGACTGTCGAGGCTCTTCGAGTATTGCCTTTCGTTGCCTAACTGTACTTGCATGAAGGGTTTCCTTGGTTTAAATAGGAAGTGATGACAATGAGTTGAAGAGCGCCATTTCGAAACTTTTGTTACTGCAAGGGCGCTTTCAGCGTTGACCCAGCGAACAGGTGGGTCTTCATGTTCTTCAAGTAGTACAATTAGAAATCTTTATCAATGAGTTTTGCACGTGAATTGGCATAATCAAAATTGTTTAGTCACACGGCCAGGTTACTAGAGAAAAGGAAAACAAATATTTTGTTGTCGGTTTCTTAGCAGGGCAGTACCATACAAGACTGACGTTTGCTCGCCGAGAAAAAGTTCTACTTTTAAAAATGTTCCGAGTGCATTAGAAAGTCTCCTTTAAAAACCTTATTTATTACATAACTGACGCATTCACAACACCTTTGATCCTTAACTGATCCATGGGTGATCGTTTATTTGCATGTGAAATTCACGTTAGGTGAAGCCATGGATGAAGCTGAGCCATGGATTTACTGTGTGTGAATAACACCGTAAGCGACTACTTTTTTGAATGCGAAAAATAAATTATAGCCGGATTAAAAATGAAAACCTTTCAGGAATAAATTGACGGTATGGGATTCAGATTAATTTTCTAGATGATCTCGTCGCTTGGAGATGACGATGCCGCGCTGATTGTATGTCGCATGGCGTATGTCGTATGGCGTATGTCGTATGTCGTATGGCGTATGTCGTATGGCGTATGCATTTCCACTGCACCAACTGCAGCGGCCAGTGCAGCAAATGGTCGCGATGTGAATGAACCGCCTGAAGACGAGGACAATAATAGCCGAGTTGATCGCTCGGCCGTTCACAGACACGCTGCACTCACACTCGTGCAACTAACTCAGTGTGAATGTGTGTGTGTGTGCGAAAGGGCATGTGTGACGTCATAGCCAGGCCAGTGGATTCAGTACCTACTGGCATTGCAGGTAGGATGCACAGGTAGGCGAATGCATATGGTAAATGAGGATCATACAAATCTAAAGATGTGTAATATACAATGAGCATACAAGATGACAGGGGGTTAGAGTTTGATTTTGACATGGCTAACCACGGGAAGGCCTTCCATCTGTATAATCTATATCTATAATCTAAGTTGCAAAGATGTGATGATTTTTTAAGATTCATATTAAGTGCATGTCCACAAACCGACACGTGTTAGTTCGCGCTTACAAATGCTGCATGTGTATTTACGAATTGAAATCCGAACCTCAAATGAACATAAACCCTTTAACTTTTACCGACATTTCCTGAAACAGGAGTGACATTGGCAAAATGAACCATTTTTTACAGTGGTCAGCCTCATAGCAACCTATAAGTGAATTTCATAAATTGTAAAAAATATAGCTTTATAAGGGCGTTTATGTGCTGTTGTTCCTGCTGACTCATATAACATATATACAAGACAAGTAAGAGGAGGGTTTTCACGATTTTCTGGAAAATAAAATGCCAAAATATTTGTACCCGAAAGTTTATTAAGTGGGTAAGTATTTCAGGTTCTATGTCAAATTGAAGATGTGGACCCAAAAGGGAACCAGGTCGAACATTGAATTTTTAACTTGTAATGCCTTGTTGATGTGGAACCTATTTATTTACAAACGTAAGGTGAACATGCGAAATTTATTACCAACGCTCCGATAAAAAATACGCTCCCATATTTTTGAAGACTAGCTTTTTCGTGTAAATGATTGTCTTATTTCGTCCACATTGAATTAATTGTGGTGTATGAATAGATAGTATGTTTTAGCTGTCATTATTTAAACGACGGACATCAACGTATTGTTTAGTCTAAAATTGCAAAATCAATAATGGTATATTACGAGTATGATGACACATAAAAGAGTTGGTAATTGGAGTAGGAAGCCCCATGAGTCGCGACGATGTTTAAATTTTAAAATAACGACTATTATCCACCCCCTGAAACATTCAAAAACTTTCCCAGACAGTCTATTTTCTACCCTCCCTATAATTTGCTTCAACACGTATCGAGCAAAGGCAAAATAGGAAGGGGAAGACTGTGAAAAGAATGTCTACAGGTTCAGACAAGTTAAATCGTGATAGAATGGAAAATAAAGTTATGGATTTGAAGTCTCCAGGGTTACAAACATGTGAAAGGTGGCTGGGATTGAAAATTGAGTGTGAAAAGTCGTTTGACATAAATTTTGGCATTTTTCCTAGAAAATTCGTTATTTGGGGGCACGTTTGTGGAACAAGCGCATGTACTTTTTAAAGAGGTCTGACACCAAAACTAAATTACATTATCATGATGACTTTTCTATAGTTAAGAAAAACAATAATTTATTTCAGCCTAGGTTGCTAGAAAAACGTAGATCGTATTTAGAAGCCAAACTTCGAATAGACTTTAAGTAAGTCGAACATTTTGGCACTTTCCTCTAACATTTAAAAATAATCTCTGAAGTAAATTTTTATGAACACTGCAGGAGATCTTATTCCCTTAAGTGCTTTGATAACCTCAAGCTGGTTGGTACAAATACAATGACAGTGATAATACGTGAAAGAGGCTTAAAATATAGTTGTTTTGAATTTTATAACTTACTCTACCGTAGGGTAAATAGCTCGTAAATGGATTCTTTCTCACCTGAAACAACAGAAAATATAAAGATTAGTTAACAGTTATAAATAATCTATAATTTATACTATTTGCACAAATACAAACAGGCACGTGTAGGCTCACCCTTAAAGATGCTGTAGATATAATAAATAATAAAGAACATTTCAACTGTTTACTTCAAATATTAATTCAGGGGTTTTTAAGGATGGCAAAAGTTCATGTATTGAACTTTTTTTATTGTTATGTTTGTGATTTTGAATATAATTATGATGGGTTTGGGATACATGGGATATTAAGTGGCTAACAATAATGATTCTTTCTTCCCACGATTTCCTGTGTGCCTTATGATTAAATGACGTGGCACTTCTTAACCTTCTACGTAAGAAGTGGGCCAAAAAATCCTCCAGTAATAGTCTAAAAATAATGCATGAAAAGAACACTCATTTACGTTAAAAAAAACCTGTTCCTTAAATCGGAGTTTTTTTTTAAATTATTTTTCTCCATCTACTCAAAACCAATGGAAATAATAACAGTATCAATGTCATGATGGGCATAAAATAAACTAGTAATAAATACTTGTAGTTTAAAATTGTGCTCTATTGGAGATTGAAGAAGGGTTGGTATCATTTCCATCTGTTGTTTTGTGGCGATAGTCCAGAAGTGCTTTTTCCTGACGGTGCTAAGGCATTGACAATGATATTTTTCAACCATGATGTTCAACTTACTAGCAGGGACGCTCTTAAAACATGGAAAAAAGCTCTGTTAACTATCGTCACAGGAGATGAGCAAATCGGAACAAACAGACTAGCTGAAAAAAAAAATGTGCGCCAGTTAGGAGTTAAAGAATCAATGGAAATGTACTACGCTGTTTTTGAGACACGTATGTTTTTGTCAGCATAATTTAAAATGTCCGTTAAACGGGTTGTAAAAGACGTTGTGATTTTAGATGCGCAAGATGAGGGGTTGACGGTCGTTAGAGGGTTCGAGAAGAGAGGACGGGAACAAAGCCGTCTCACACCCTTTATTTAGTACCAATGACCCCAAAATATACAAGTCTGACTCTTGATGCAATTTACATAATAAATATAGCCATTTCTACCCGAAAAACATTGGTGAAATTGACAAAAAAACAACACTAATAACATAAATACTGAGATTAACGCTTCTCTGAAGGGGAAGCCATTCTGACATTTGGTATTTTTCATTTGATTTCAATTTGATCTGTGATCCTTACCTGATATTATAAATAGATTCAACTTGACTCCTTTGGTGATAACGTGGCAAGGAGTTGCACTTATGTGCAGCTTGGTAGTTTTGTTTTGGAAAAAGTTTACAAC
The DNA here is from genome assembly GCA_951799405.1 of Agapetus fuscipes. Classification (NCBI taxonomy): domain Eukaryota; kingdom Metazoa; phylum Arthropoda; class Insecta; order Trichoptera; family Glossosomatidae; genus Agapetus; species Agapetus fuscipes. The sequence goes on along the minus strand of OX637337.1, from coordinate 7,260,523 downwards.
ATTTAAGTGATTTAATGATATCGGTTAAAGTTTTAAGTGACAATAATATAATTTGAAAATATTTCGTATGGTATCAAATAATCAGTGACATCTTCTTACACAATTTAGGGAAATAAAAAACCTAATCGTTCCCAATCCCAGAAGATTTAGAGCTAAACAAACGCACGCTGAAATGTGGAATTCAAGAACGTGTTTTAATGACTTTATTTACCACTCTACTTCCTACATTTCCACGCGGAAAACTCGTCACTAGAGGGAAATAGTCGAGAACTGTAAATACGACAGCGAGTGGGATTTAAAAATATAACGATTTTTAAAATGTGGGACAAAGTTGATTACACTTTCTCGTTCCTTGCCAATACAAACACACACATGTGCACGTGGACGCTGAACTCACATAATAAAGACCATACGTTTTAGAAGATTAGTAAATCCATTCAATAAAATATTAGTATGATTTTGTTAGAAAATTCAAGGCGAAGGACATACATTTCTTTAGAATTCCCTGACTTAATACGCAACGGAGATGTTGAAACGAAGATCTAATCGATTTAAGAAAATGACCTCTAAGGCTATAATCTATAATCTAAGTTGCAAGGATATAATCATTTAAAGCTCTCAGATGTATGCCCACAAACAAACACGTGTAGTTCGCGCTTACAAATGCTGATTGTGTACTTATAAATAAAATCCAAACCTCAAATGAACATAAGCCCTGCAACTCTTGCTTAGGGCTCATTTAGCGATAATCTTTACATTAAAATGTGAAATTACCCGTCTATTTTCTTCTTTTTAGGTGAACTTTTTGCTTTGTTATCTGAACATTCTTTCACTCTTGTTATGTTAAAACTGTCCTTTGTGATTTGATTAAACGAAAACGGACTCATTATGTATCCCTGTCTTACTCCCTTTTTGCAATCAAAATCAAACTTCCCAAAACTTCAAATGTTTTAAAACACATTTCCAGCAATGAAGGTGGAGTAATTTACGACAAATATCCGCGGTTCTAATCCCCATTGAGAAGAAATAACAGCGTATTGTGAGAGGACCACAATGATCACGTGACACTAATCTGGCTTAGGGACACGCGACTCGATTCATAATTCCAACAGCCACTCTAGGTGAATCGACTTAATTCGGTCGTGAAAAAAGTCAGGCGTGACTGGAAGCGAAGCGTTATCTTTCTTTCTTACGTATTCATTCATAACGCCATTCAGCGGAAGTGATACTTGAAATATTTAATCTATGACATGTTTGCATTGGGATATCTTAGTTATTTTAAACGTGTGAAACCATAACCACGAGCATGTATGCAGGAGCATTGATAAATGCATTTAAAATATCAATGCGACACAGTTTACAGTCTTAACAGCTTCTAAGTAAATTGTAAAATACCCACAAACGATTAATTCAAAACCACATCAGATATGCAACAATGACGAAATTTTCCACAATGAGATGATTTAGCTGTTGATCGATGGTATTTAAAGTGGTCATCGGAACTGGAACGTAATAGGTTCGATTCCCGCCTAACAGCAACGGGGGCTTGCTTGCAAAATTTGCGTTGATTAGCGAGGAACCACACAGTGATTCGAATGTTAAAAAGGAGAGACTTACCCAAAAGTAAATCATTAAAAAAATATTCTGAATTTTTTTTTTCAATATTATTACTTTAAACATTGATCAAAAGGTGAGTGAAGAGTTCCTTATTTAATTTTTATTGAAAATGCTCTGGAATGTTGTCAGCATTACAACTAAAATGAACTTGTCCTTAGATATGGCGTAAGTTTTGCTCAAATCTGGCGCTAAAACTTTTAGTCATTGAACTTTCTGAAGTCAAGTTTACTCGATGTCAATGACAATGCATTCTTCATTGATAAACTTTTCAATGCCAGTCCTATCAGAGTAATTTCTGTAAGGTCATACTCTCTGTTTTAATGCATCATACACAAGCAGTCTTAGGCGATGTTGCGTACAAGCTCACACTCTAATATTTTGGTCATGTTTCAGTTAGCATGATGTTGTTTACGTCTCCATTTGCACGCGAGAGCTCCAACCACACCGCTCCGCCGAAACGCCTTGAAAACGATCATTCACCGTCTGCCGGTGTATGCGCTATGCAGCTGCGTACTACTGCATCTATACGTGCACCAGCACACACAATGTGGTATGCAAGCGACCGAGGAAGTCACGGAGCCTTCGAGAATCTTCCAACACACAGATTAGAATGACAGGTCAATATTTACAACACATCTCAGGTGCTATATGCAAATAGCTGCTTGCATTGCATTGTTGCACTTCCATGAGGAGTTACTGTTTTATTGGGAAGTTTTCCTTGCATATTTCAGTCTTCAATCACTATTTTTTTTTGTTTTTATCAAATTGTACTGTTGTGTGTTTCAGGAAATAAACACGTAACTTATAAAGGGAAAATAGGATAATTTAATGGACTATTTTTCGGCGATTTATAGAGAACAAAGAAGAACGAATCGGACGCTATTGTCTCAGAATCTCTCAGTTTTTGTGTGTGATTATTGATTAGACTGATCCTACGAAAAATCATCAGGATTTTCATCTTAGATAAATACTTAGGTACTTGCATGCAATTATTTTTCATAGAAGCCTAACCTTGATCAGGGAATCGTGTGTCAGGGAATACTCGTATTTATATTGTAACTCGAATTCAGTCCAAATCCTAAAATCTAATAGCACCATAGAATTAGGAAGGAATTTATCAATTCATGAATGCGTGCGTTGGCGATCGCTGCGCTTCAGCATTCTCTACCCGAAAAACTAACAGTCTAAAAAACAGTGCAGCAGAATGGTAGCGAGCAGAATCCCTTGTTAGAGTGTGGCGGGAGAGATACAGACCCGACCAAGCCAGTCTTCCAAGTCTTAACTCAGTCATAGCGTTATCCAAAAAAAATGCTGTAACTAAAACAGCGCCTCAAGTGAGCGTTTTATATTTCTGGTGAAACGCTGCGGTTGAGTGTGAAGTCTGATACTTGCGGGCGCAGGACTCATGGGAACAAAAAACCTGCCGGGCAGCATTCCTCTACATGACACACTGGGGCATAGTCGCAGTGCAACTCAAAGATGCACCATCACTGCTCCCTGCCAAATACAGATCATCCACAGAATGATGACTTCGCCAAAATTTCGCGCCACTGCTTCTTTTCGCTGTTGATTTTTGTGGCGTTTGTTGTCTTCCGGTTCGACTCGGTGAGTAATTGCAAAACAAACAGTGTTTAAAATAAGTACTAAAGTGCTTTATCGGTGTTTATCATGAAATCTTTTGTCTGCGAGATCTTGTTTTTTTTTTAATTTTTTTTTTAGCCATTAATGACGTCGGAATATTTCAAAAAGATGGAAGCATCCATCAATAAACAACTTGGTGTTGACCCCTTGCAAAGTTGGTCAATATTTCGGAAATCATTTGACCAATGTCATTGACAATTAAGCAAAGACATGCCTGTTTTTGACTAGAAACCCATTGACTTTAATTTCCAAAATTGGTTCACCTTCACAAACATAGAGCGGAGGTGATACAATAGCTTGAATAATCCAGAAAAAAATAATTACGGTTAAAAATGTCAGCACTTTTAGATGCTGATTTTATCCAGGAAATGGTTGTCAACAACCACTGATAAATCTACAAATCCACAAAAAAGAATAATTGTATACTTTCCAATTCAACAGTAGGCAAAACTTCCACATTATCTCAGATGGAAGTATAGTATATCCATAAAAACAATTTCTACAAAGGCTACTAAAGGTTTATCGTATGAAATGAAGCTGTGAGAGTTGAGAGGCGTGAGTTTCCAGACCTTGGATGAAGAAGCCATTGAAACGTGCGAACGCACAGAGGGAGCCGCGCATTCGGGTACCTTTACTACACTTTTACTCGCACTTACAGGCCTTTGTGGTCTACAGAGGGTTATTTGGTGTAGTAAAAAGCATGTAGACAAGCGGTGTACATGGCATAACAAAAAGGCTCTGAAATTTTTAATGATTTTCTTTAGGCCAAAAGATTTACATTGCCAAGTACACCATATTACTTGTCATGGTATAATCAATAAAATTAAATTAAAATCAGGGAGCTGAAGACTGAGGCAATGTTTCGCAGAGGACTGAAGACCTATTTGTTCAAGCAGTACTATTCGCAGAACATTTGATCCATGGATTGTCGTTGTTTTTGTATCGAGGTTTCAGTTTGGGCGATGGATGAGCCGTGAATTTGAAAGACTACTTGTATAGCATTTTTAAAATAAGTTCGAATTTGATTTTGTGGTCATTTTTGGATGCTTCCACCAACCACCATTAAGGTCCCCTTAATCTATCAAAAATCAACATTCCAGTTCAAAAATCAACAAGAATATCAAAATACGGGCTTACATCACATCTTTGAAAATTCTCACATCCCGTCTTTTTAAATATTTGCCCTTGAGAGACGTAACTAGTGAGCAAGTACACAAAATCAACAGTCGACCCCGTCTGACCACTGCACATAAGCAATGTTGAATTTCCTTGCAGCAGTTTGATGCTCGCGACCTACACGTATGCAATCATTACGTTTTTTACGAGATCGTCTCGCGCTGTGAGCCTTGACCCGTTTCCTTTGACTTAGCGCCGATTTTCGACCAAACAAAGGATTGCATTATATTAGTGGATGCATATTTGCACTGCGGTAGTCTGCGCAGGAGCGACAAACATTGGATATCCTTGTAAGTATTTTTGCAAAAATAATAGTGACCACCCATACTGTAAAAAATGGTTCACTTTGCCAGTGTCACCCCTGTTTCAGGGAAGGTCGGCAAAAGTTGTGGGGCTTATGTTCATTTGAGGTTTGAATTTTATTTGTAAGTACACAATCAGCATTTGTAAGCGCGAACTACACGTGTTTGTTTGTGGGCATACATCTGAGAGCTTTGAATGAATATATCCTTGCAACTTAGATTATAGATTATATAGTGTCATTTTTTTAATTAGCAAAATAGATACCATTTATTTAAAAGTAGTTAAATGTGGCATTCATTTTAAAATATAGCAAAATTAAGCATTTATTCTCGAAATGTTATAATGTGAAATATTCAGATGGCAAATCGGCAATGTATTTGGTGGACTTTCACAAGAAGAAAAAACATAAATAAATCTTTCATGTTTTTATTTCTTCTTCTTCTTCCTTAGCCATCTCTCCACTGCTGGATATAGGCCTCTTCCATGTTTCTCCACTCCTTTCTATCCTGTGCCCTCTGAATCCATTTCCGCCCCGCGACTGGAACAATGTCATCTGACCATCTTTTTTGTGGTCTGCCGACGCTTCTTTTATCTTCCCATGGTCGCCACTTGAGGATTTTCGTTGCCCATCGGTTGTCATCTCGTCTTGCCATATGGCCTGCCCATTGCCATTTTAGTTTTGCAATACGATCCATGATGTCTGTGACTTTTGTTAGGTGTCTGATGTCTTCGTTTCTTTTTCTATCTTTAAGACTTATTCCCAACATCCGTCTTTCCATGGATCGTTGTGAGCACTTTAATTTATGGACGCTCACTGCGGTTAGCGAGATGGTTTCTAGGCCATATGTTGTCACAGGGAGGATGCAAGTCTCGTAGATCTTTCTCTTTAGGTTCATTGGGATGTCTTTATTTTCGAGTATGTGCTTTAATTTTCCAAAAGCTGCCCAGCCCAATCCTATTCGTCTGGGTATCTCTGCAGTTTGGTTTTCCTTTCCCATTTTGATCTTGTGTCCAAGGTAGATTTATTCATTTACAGCCTCTATGTGTTTGTTGTTGATGTTTAGGCTTTCGTTTGTTGGGCTCATAATTTTTGTTTTACTGATGTTCATTTCAAGACCAATTTTCAGAGAGGTTTCATGCAGTTTCATGCAGTTAATGTTTTTATTTACCTACTCAAAATTATAACACTTTTCAAAAGATGCACCACGTCTAGAATTACAATTTTCTTTTATTTTTAAAGAGGTCGTGGATTTTTTTTCGCTTCCTTGTAAGAAATAATGGGTAAAGTAGGAATGCAAATTGAAAGAATATGGCGAGGGAACCAATATAAATTAAAAGAATGCACGGTGAATGACTGCAAAATCTGATAGTTAACGTAAGAATTGAAAATGAAAAATACCTGACTTAATTAAATAAAAGATTTGTGAGACTAAAAAGATTTCAAATTCAAAAACTAATAGAGTCAACGCTGTAGATGCTTCCCTTAGTGAAATGTAGCAACAGAAAAAGTTACAGTAGAAGGTAAAAATATTAAAAAGAATTCACATTTTTTCCTATGGTTGCCAACATGCGCTGCAAAAAAAACTCGCTTCACGAAATAGGCCACCCATAGATTAGGCATCAAAATTATGCATTTAATTAACATGTTGTGATATTATCACCTACGAAATCCTGTTTACGATTAGCCTATAAAAATCATCGTCGTTCATTTTTTATTCGTAGTCTATGCCACTTTTTGTTCGGGCGTTAGTTCGTCAACACTGCGCGTTGTTATCGTGTTGGACGTAAGGACGAGATTCCCCCGCCACTCTCGTTTTCGCCGCATTGACGCTCGTATACGCTCAGAGCTGGTCCGCCACTAGTCGGGCCAGGCGAAAACCGCCCGTAGCGACGCGCGCCGGCCGGCGTGTTCTGCCACAACAAAAATAAACAGAATGCTGATGGGAAGACAGCTGAGACGAACCTTGGAATGGCGGTCTAATTTTTTTTCGTGAAAACTAGTTTTCCATCTAGAAGATTTCCTATAGATTTTTTATGGGAATACTTCAATGAAACTTTCCTAAAGATTTTTAGGTGGGAATAGTCTACTTCAATCTGTTGAGAATGAAGATTCAGCTCCACGGGAAGCTATATAATAATCTATAATCTATAATCTAAGTTGCAAGGATATATTCATTTAAAGCTCTCAGATGTATGAACAAACCAACAAGTGTAGTTCGCGCTTACAAATGCTGAATGTGTACTTACAAATAAAATCCAAACCTCAAATGAACATAAGCCCCACAACTTTTGCCGACCTTCCCTGAAACAGGGGTGACATTGGCAAAGTGAACCATTTTTTACAGTATGGGTGGTCAGCCTCATACCAACCTATAAGTCAAGGAAAGAAGCAATCAGAACAAATAAAATTGGATGGTTTATAAATCTGGTAAATTCTTCAATATTTTTTCTTCATGTCAGTACATTGCCCAACAGCGGTTATAGGATACTAGCAGTACCCGGCGTGTTTCACTACGCCATTTGGGCATGTGGTATCAATTTTTTTCTACAGATAAAAGAGGAAACAACAGGATCAACAAAAAAAAGTGTGCTAATCGGAATCAAGCTTCACACAATTTATCTCTAGGTTAATCTTCACGTTTTCTAAAAAAAAAAGGTCTAGGTACAACTGTTAAGCAGCAGAGCCAAGCATAGGGAAAATCGATTGCGGTGCTCCAAATCGGCTATGTAACGTCACTCATCTAATCTATTCTAAGTTGCATGGATATAATTGTTACATTTGGAATTCACATTAAGTGCATGCCCACAAGCAGACACGTATAAGTTCACACTTGCACATTCTGCGTGTGAACCTATAACATAAAAACCCAAATCTCAAATGAACATACACCCTGCAACTCTTTGCTGACCTTCCCTGAAACAGGGGTGACATTGGCAGAGTGAACCATTTTCTATTTATAGTTGGTCAGATGCATATTGACCTATACAAGAAAAGAATATAAACAATAAATTAAATTTTATAATGATACAATTAAAGAACTAATCAATAAAATTCACTATACTCTTTGAGCAAAGTGAAGAAATAAATGTATTCCAAACAATCAGGAATATTTTTCAATGTAACCGCACTGTGAAACGTATGCAGTTGGGGAAAATGCTTCATACAATATGATGCACTTAATGTTTTTTCAACTATCTCCATAAAAGTGTTTAATTTATGTTGAATTTTTGACTCCCTGTCCTGTCTTTATCCCGGCCAAGTGAATTCACATTTTTTCCCTACATTTAAAATGTGCTCTATCCATTATTTCAATAAGTGAAAGTTTTAGGTAGTGCACACGGAACATTTTCTATTGACAACAAAATTGTAAGTCGCACGGCCGGGTTAGGTAAAAGGCAAACATTTTGTTTATTTTGGTTGCTTTGGACCATTGTCACATAGAAGAAAGACGTTTAACCGCCGAGAAAAAAACGATCTTTAAATTTGTGGTGAGTATATAATTTTACAGAAATGCGTTTTTTGAAAAAACAACTATATTATGTATATTTTAAATTAAAAGTATGTTTCAATAAAAGGTTTTAATAATAATAATATATTTCAATATGGTCTTCTAGTTGTGACCTACGAACTTTCGTTTATCGTATTTTTTATAAGTGCGGGATATAAAAGCTTTCTTACATTTCTAAAATTCAACTTGGAATACTTGAATAACATTTTTTAATTTAGAACTTTTGTCTAGGCCAGGGGTCGGCAACCTTTTGAGTCGGAAGAGCCAAAAATTACAATTTACAAATTTCAAAGTTTTTCCTTGACTTATAGGTTGGTATGAGGCTGACCACCCATACTGTAAAAAATGGTTCACTTTGCCAATGTCGCCCCTGTTTCAGGGAAGGTCGGCAAGAGTTGCAGGGCATATGTTCATTTAAGATTGGGTTTTTATATTGTAGTTCCACATGCGGTATGTGTGAGCGTGAAATTATGCGTGTCTGCTTATGGGAATGCATTTGATGTGAATCTCAAATGATACATATCTTTTTTTGGATTTGGATTTGTAAAGAGCCACAAATGTTTTTTTGCCAACAATAAATAGCGTCGATGGGGCGGGGGGAGGGTGGGGGGTGAAAAGCGAGTAGCGGAGAGATCGTTAATCGATTCAGAACGATTTAGTTTTTTTCGATCAGAAGTATAATTCTGTGTTTTTTTTATATTTGCGTATGAAGCTAAAGAGCCGTAACTTCACACCCAAAGAGCCGCATGTGGCTGGTGAGCCGCAGGTTGCTTATCCCTAACCAAACCGATATCGATCCACCATATTTGTAAAAAGTCCGGTCTATAGCTTAGTTGGTAGAGTAACTGCATTCCATGCCGAGATCTCGAGTTAGAATTCCACCGAAGTTGTCAGAAATTATTTCCCGTTTCAGTGTTTATTTTAAACCCAAAATAAAATACCGGCAAGGCTTACTCAGCCTTCATAAGAAATGAGTGTCAAGCCACTCAGGAGCTGAATAACATCCATTTCAAGTTGGCGTAAAGTAAAAGTTACTGGGTTGTTCATTTTAGATTTGGATTTTAAATTATGAGTGGGTACACATGCAGCATTTGTAAGCGTGAACTTACATGTGTCTACTTGTGAGCATGCATTTTATATGAATCTTTAATGTAAATGTATATTTGCAACTAAGATTATGTATTGTAGTTGAATATAATGGTCTTCTTCTATTGGGTGGTTTCAAAATTTACCGACCTCGTTGCTGAAATATCGAGAATTGAGAACCACTGTTTATTTGATCACCATCAAACTTCACAGGATTCGTTCTAAGAATATGTTACATGTTTCCTGAAAATTTCGTCAAAATCGGATGAGCGGTTTATGAGTCTATAGGGGACATACATACATACATACATACATACATACATACATACATACATACATACATACATACATACATACACACATCCTTCTTTATAGATATAGATTTTAGAATACAAGTTCCAACAGATAATGGGCTCAACACATGAATTGGCATAAGCAAAATTGTTACGTCACACGGTCGGGTTTCTAGGGAAAAAGCAAGCAAATATTTTGCTCTTAATTGCCATTAACCACGTAGTCCCATATAAGTGTGACATTTGTCCGTTGAGAAAAAGACCAAAAGTCAAATTTGTGCAGAGTCCATTAATGAAGTCAGCACAAATTTGAAAATAGAAAATCTCCGCGGGTAAACGTCACACGTCTATGTGAATAGAATCCTTAGCAAAACAGATATCAAAATATTAGTAAGTCTCCCGGACTGTGTCCAAGTAACCCGGCACTGTGACGTCACAATTTCTTGTCTTGAGTCAAACGTGCGAACCTCATTGAAAATGTGTTAAACTTTTATTTATTCTACACAAAGGTGACTTTATAAATTATAGAACTTATAATTGAAGACCTCTCTCATTTAGATAATATTCTTTTGGCATATCATAATGGTTGGACTCCGCTGACATTTGATCTTGAAGCAGGCCACCGCATCGATTGTACCCACAGTGCAGCGCGGTGCATTGGTCCCGCGGCTCACTTCACATTGTTCTTACTAAACGCGTTACCACCACCAACACGTACGCAATAAATACGTAAAAACTACATGCATGCTTCATTAGATTATCATTCCGTTGTTACAATCAAGTTCACCTCAATATTTTAATATTGTTACTCATTTTGTAACATGAAAATTAAGTGCGCGGGAGATGAGCGAACAAGATTCCAAATTTGAACTTCAATATTGTTCCATCTTGTCAAATTTAAAAGATATAAATTTATTAATGTCGCCATGGGAAAGAAGTATTTTCCCCGTATAAAATAAATTTATACCTACCTAAATCTAATATATATTATTTTTGTAATAGATTATCATCAATAAGTCTATTAAATGAAGGGCAACTTAAAAATCTTAAAAAGGTATTTTAATAAATTTGAAGTGATAAATATTTCAGGCAATCTTGTTTTAGATAGTAGTAGTTGATTTTAATTTAAAAGCAATTAACTTTATTTAAATTGTGTCCTTGCGGGAGTCATTGATTAGAGATAATTTACATTAGAATACCGAGAATCGAAATAGAAAAAAAGGTATTAAATCCACTCGTGAGAATATTACCAAAACGACCGAGGTCATAATGAGGTGATGGCGGCGACTTGAAATAATACCAGTATTGCCATTTGATAGATTTAATACTAAATAAGAGGCAGGTATGAAATAAATTATTTTATTTTAAATTAAATTATAACGTATAAGATCTAAATTATTTTTCGTAAGCAGGTATGAAATACATGACCACGACGTCAATGGCGTAGGAATAAAAAAAGTTAGAGTAAAAAACTGTGACGTAACTCCGACGGGTTGCTAGCTACATAAATAGCATTCTGCATTTTGTAATTTTTTACTATAGGCCCTTCTCATCCGAACCTCTGACTGCGAAAAATTAAAAAACGATTTTCTGATTTCAAGGAATAATTTCTGTGATAGAATCTTTCAGGTCAAAGCATTCCAAAAAAATCTCCCAGAAAATAAGACATTCAAAACGAAAGACTTTAATTTGTGGATGCCAATAAAAATGCATAAAAAAAACCATGATAAAAGTATAATGAAATACCTGTGAAACCTCCCAGCTTGACCTAGTGGGCGTGTGTTTAAGTTTCCCCGCGAAGAAGGTTAAATGTTATGTTAATACAATTTTTGCAATAATTTTAAATTTATTACATTTCGCGGAGGAACAAAGGATCGCATGTCTCCCCGTCTCAGTTCAATTGATGCGGTTCGCGGTAGAGTGAGTGCGACAGAATTCCCAGAATCGTGAAACATTCAAATTAAAATCCACAAAAAAATATATGTATGTATCCACTTCTGATATTATATTTTTCGCTTGCGGCGTTCATAACATAATTGGGAGGCGCTTGTGCCAATTATATATTGGTTCTTATTTGGTCTAATAGGATTTCCGAGTGAAAAAATAAATCCGGGATGGATTTTAGGAGCCTTGATCAAACTCAGTCAACACCGACAACCACTACGTCAAGAAATCATGATCTGGATCTTCACGTTTCCCTGCACCTCTTTGGACCCGTCACTACAACTATTTTTTAGGCTCTGGTGGTCCATTTGCTGGATGGAGCTTGAAGACTTTTATTGACCGAACCATATCGACGTCTTGGTACAGTGTGTATAATTCAGAGTTCTATTTTCTTCGTCATATGACTCCGTCATGGGCCATAATTGCGACGGAGAATTTTCCTTTCAGTGATATTGGAAGAGCATTGGTCACGTATGGTGTGTCCACTGTCCAGGTTTCAGAGGAATATGTGGGGGAATGTCAATAGATAGGAAGTTGTGGAAGAATTTAAAGAGGCCTATATACAGCAGTGAAGTGAAGCGGATTAGCAGCAAGTATTGTAGAAATATAAATACGTGTTCCATGTTCAACGGGATGAGAGACATCTTGATTGCTCCCATAAAATTTCATAATTTTAAACAATTATCAAGTCAGATAATTATAAAGTGCAAAAGGTCATCAGGGCTGTAAAATGCAGGAAATCAAAAGTAGGTACTTGGTTGGTGTAAATTTGCTAGATAGTAGACAGTCAACTTCATTATTAAAAAAAGTTCAAACGCACGAGACAACCTCACTAAAGCTTTTGATTAAAAAAAAGAGAGTTAGTTACAATTAGAAAGTGGAAGAGAAATCAAAGCGGATCAAAAAATATCTACTCGATTCAGAATAAGAACCCTTATAGCTCCTCGCTGTTGAAACTGTAAAATTTATGGAAACTTTCAGTTGATATATTTGGAAAATTTGAAGCTACCAGATCCTAGCACACGTTGAAAAACATGGATGTAAAATGGGACACCGAAAACAATTAATGCACTGGGTTTTTTTTAAAGTGTAGCATTTAATGGATTTCATCATAAGTACATATTACGAGTAGTACTTTTATTTTTGTATCGAAAATTGTACAGGCACTTTCATATAAAATTTGTAACTCTCATCTCATCACTTAGGGTACTGATTACTTTGTTATATTTTCAGTTGCGAAGACAGTTTGTTTGGCACTGTGACTTCAGAGTAGTACCTACTAAGTTGGATGCCTATAATATCGACTAGTACAAGGGAATGACACGCCTCGCGTACACAACAGCTATGAATGAATACATTATTATCATTATCGAGAAACATCCGTCAGCTGTGTATTTACTCGACACGTTTTATCGCATCATTTTGTCGGAGTTTATATTTAAATCATTGTCTATGGACAACGGACACAATAAAAAATATATTTATTCTCCTCGGCAAAATTATAAGGAAAAAAATATCCTGCGTGGTAGGTAAATAAATCAGGCGCCAGGAAAATCGAAAAGGTATGAGTGGAAACATAATTTTAAGGCAACAACACTGAAATTTTTTGAAATTCGAACGAAAATAATATTTATACGAAAATAATTGGTTCTACCAACGTTACCAAAAAATCCAATTAAAGGTAGGTAGGTAAGGGGTATAATATAAATAGGGTGTTAATTATAATATTAGTGGCAACACAAAAGTATAGGAGATTTCTTTCGCGTTCTGCTGTATCTTTGAAAACTTGCACCGCCTAAAGGAAAATGCAAAATCATCCGCAGAACAAAACGCACCAAAATAAGGCAAGCTTCCAAATTATATGAAATCCTGTACAATAGAAATAACCGAAAATAAGATAAGTACCTACTTGTGTCTAAAAAAAATGGTTGAGAAATGCATTGCGAGCATCTCGCTCTATCGCGTGCATTTGTCCCTTTCTGCGCGCGCCGCTGTTAGTAGAGAATAAGGCAGAAAAATGCAGTTTTTAATTTCGTGCAGTGAAATAAGGGGTCATCAACTTTAGGTTATAAAACCCATCTATAATAATGCAAGAGCCGAAACGAAATAAGAAATTACCAACACGCCGCTTTTTTGACAAGGAAATTCCTTTGTGAACTTTTAGCATGCAAAAACTTGGACTTGTAAATGTTAGAACAAAATCTTACAATGAAAACAAATTATTCCTTTTTTAATTATTTTTAAAAGTTTCCAGAGCAATTATGAAATGAAAATATGGTGCAATAAGCCACTTTATAAAGGGTATAGGCATGTTGTTTTCTTACAAATACTTTCGTTAAGCTTAACTACTGCAAATCTGATTTATTTTATTTATATTTCTGCAATTTAACTATATTTTGAAGCTACCAAGGCTAAATTGATTAGACAAAACACAATGCTCCATTTATAATGAATCATAAATAGGTCACTGCATTATCAGGCTGACATACAAAAAAATACAGATAAAATGCATTTAATTGTGTCAATCTGTTATCAATGTGTGCGACAGGGCATTTAGGGCAGCTGGTATGGCGCTGTCCCTCTCTGGCCGGACCTTGAGCCCAAAGGTTCAAACATCCCACAGTCCGTCTGGGAAATTATGTATGGAAGAGCGTAAACCGGAATCCGCTGCATGCAACATGCGCTCCTAATACAACGCAACCCGAAATCTTGTAAATAAAGAAGCGAAGTCTTTGAAGAATTCAATAAATTTTACAAAATTTGATCGTAGTAGAAAAACGAAATTTTCTCGTGAAAAAAATATTTTGATTGAATAAGTGCATAAATAAAGTACTTTAAGCATGATATGCACTAACATCAAATATTGCAAATCATCTTACAAAGGTCCTTGATAAAATATTAAGCATCTGCCTGTTAGCGAGGAACTTGCGTGACTTGTTTCATAGCGACATTTAGTTTTGATTTAGGGTAGCTATCGAAAAAGTTAAAATTGTATGTTTGATTTTTTTCGCTTTCGTTAAATGAACTGCAAGAAAAAATGTTGAAAGACCTTTTGGAAATCATGTTGTTTAAGTCGATGAAAAGTCTGGATCGATCATCTGTGAGTTGGACAATTATTATCAATCGCTTCGAGATAAAGTTAAACGAAAAAACGGAAATTACCTTCTCTTCTTTAAAATCGGATTTCAGTTGCAGGCAAAATATTGACCTCAGATTTTTTATGCGTCTAGAAATTTATTATTTTTTTAGATAACTCTGACATTTAATTGCTTTATCAAATAAATGTTCCGAATGTGTACCTTATGCCTGGATATATTCTCTTGTGGCAATTCCTCAATACCTTCCACGAATTTGGATCTCGACGTGTCCCAGATCAAAATCACCGAGGTGATATATTGCACCCATTCTCTGTAAAGCGATATTGTATAATTACACAGAAATCGAAGATTGGGTATCCCAAAAATATTAATAAAAAAAATGTCTATATCGCCGAGGATCTCCTGCCGGAGGGTTTTATTGGTCGGGCATCACAATAATGATATTTTGAAGGCCCAAAGATCGAATGAGCGGCCATCAGCGCGGACGCAGTAATTTGACGGTGGAGCCAAGAATTCCACTTTAAACAAAGGCGCCTCGACCAATGACGACGGAAGGTGGAACGCAAAAAACACGCGATAATATTAGTCGATATATCTGTTATTAAAAAGTGTGTCCTTGGATAGCATTGAACCATTTAAAGTATTTTTAAACTGGTTTTAAACTTTAGATAATTCTAACTGATTAACAATTAGAAAGCTCATATTTTAAAACATGTCATACTGAATCACATCAAAATGCAAAACACGTTATGGATGCATATTGCATTATTTTGTATTTTATTTTATCAGAGGCTATTGCCTCATCAGCGGTCAAATTGCAGGCAAATCGAATCTTAAAAATAAATACTCGTATCTTAACGACTGCGCAGTTTCAGAGTTGGAATATTGTTTATCCCCGTGACTGTCTGGTCACTTTTTCTGATTGAATTCTTGGCGTTTTATAGTCACTGTTCACAACCTCCAGCCTGGAGGGTCAACGTTCCTTGGCTGGTTGTGTTTTGCGGCCTTGTCCGAGGTACCACAGCGTTCAAGAACATTCTTCTCATATGACCTCATTGCACCGACTACTCACTGGAACGACCACCACACTTCTAGATAAACACAATTTTCCTTACGACCAAAACACGCCTCCCGAGTCCAATTATTTATAGCAGCACTAGTCCGAAACCGAATCTGTACATCTGCGGTCTCACAGCCTAATCTCACTTAGTCATTCGCAGTAATATTATTACAATTCCTTCTAATAACACTCATGTTTATCAACAAGATATTCCTCTCAATTTGTAAGTGTAAAATTAAATTAAATCAATCAATACTTTAAAAGGAAATGAGCTACCTAATGTGGACATTTTACGATCTGAGCAATCTTGTTTGAAATTATTTATGAGCCTCGGAATTATAACTATAATGTAAAATTGTAATTTGTGCAATACAATAATGTCTTAAAAATTTAATATACGCTTAACTTATAAAGTTATAAGGCAAGTGAATTGCCGATGTGTGCCGGTAGATGAAATCTACTGTAAGTACTTCATTAGGGTCTGAAGGAAAGAGTCACAGCTAACCTACATGCTAAAACTATTAAACAAAAAGAAAGAGTGGGAAGGACTTAAATACCAAATACCAAAATGTAAAAGTGAAGTAACAACAGAGAAGAAATAATTATATCGTGTAGATGGCATATTGCAAGATCTTGAAAGAAAAGAAGAGGAAGATGGTATACAGTCAATGATAAACATCTCTTCTCATTTTACTCACCTGCAGTCAGATGAATGTAACTAGGAGCACAGCGATAAGAAGAGGTATGTTACCGGAGAGCAGATTATGCGAGTCCGATCATTAGCGCAGTTGTAAACATAAGCTGAGATATCCCAGTTGTCTTGTATTCACGGAGCAGGATCCTGTATTCTTCATTCTGGGATACTGCGTGCAGCTTCCCATTGCATCGGAATGCTATGCAGGCACAGAATTAATGTCAACATCTACCGCTTCTGTATAAATAGAATTTGTTTACGGCCCTACGCGATGAAATAGACTAGCGCAGCACTCGTCGTGGCTTCACATTATTCAGTCTTCCATTCGTGTACCCGAGAATGCGTATCTGTCCACAATTCAAAAGAATACTCCGGGATGGTGATGAAATAATTGACTGAAAGCTTGACTGATGGTTGGAATTCCTCGGAGCCTTTAATCAAACAAAAGTGACAAACCTTGATGGGATGTTTTTTTTAACAAAAGATGAATCCATTAAAGGTTTTATATTATGAATCCACATACCTCATAAAATCATTCTCTCAAAAGGGTTACAATATTTTAAATTATTTTGAACAGAAACGCTAAAAATGTATAATAAATAACCAGCTTTATTTCAACGTTCTCGTACATATTATGTAGTTAGGTCCAAATTTCTGTGTAGGTTCATACCATTATGTGTCAGCGAGAGAAAAAGAAAGTTGAAAAGACTTCAAAGCGTTTTTTGTTTTCATTTCAAGAACACATAAAATCATTACTACATCACATTCTCTATTTTCTCATGGAATACATGCATGCAAACCTGTCATCTCAGCCAGATGCAACAAAAATTGTAAAAAAACAGTCTGAAGCTGAATCCCCTTGCGTTTTTCATGTGCCTAGAATAGTTGAAGCGTATCGCAATTCGTAATATATTTTTTTAAGCATTTCGTAAATTGCAAAGCTTAAACGTTCAGTCTGAGTGCAGTTTACTTGAAGACCTTGGATTCAAAAGCGTTGACTGCAGTTTTCAAGCGAGGAGGTGGTCGGGCAATCATGGGACCGTGAAACAACAGCGACTCCACCACTCAGTAGACTGTAGAGTATCAGGCGGTCAGCGGGCAACGGAAGGTGCCTATGCAGACTCCCGAGTACAAACCTTACCATGGCGTTTAATAAAAATTTATGGAAAATAATAAAGCTCACCAGAAGTGCTGTTCCGTACCAACATATTTCTGATATACGCTATGCTTGAGTTTTGACGTAAATTGTATACCTACTTGCTTGGACCGCAAAGTGTGCAAATGTGCATTGTGCATGCTATAGAGTTCACAAGAGCAATGGTCAATCACTCTTGTATGCACCTCGGCAAACTCTTTGTTTATCATATTTTTTAAATACAAACCTGAATACTCGTGTAATATCTGATCAACAAAAAAAATTAACTATGTAGTTATAATTATTGTAAATAAGTCATTGATCTAAATAAAATATAATCGATGAAATAAGTACATTAATATTTCGGATAGGTATATTTTAAACAATTTATTACATAAATGAAGAAGCAATCGAATAGTTGTAGTCAAAGCGGTTATCATCTCGGATAGGTACCGAAAAGAAGGAACCAAGCCTGCAGTCTCGTCTGGTCGGTCAAACTTTCTCCGTACAATTTGGACGAAGAACGTATTTTGACCGTCGATCAGCTGTTCAGGCGCTGCCATGTTTCATTGCTCCCTATCAACCGACGCGATCGCTAGAAAATCCGTGACTTCTTACCCAGGTACGCACATTGTTCTATCGAGATCCTGAATTCTTTTTCAATGTGTATCAGGAGATTTCGATAGAAACTTGTACGGGAACTTATTGTATTTGATTCTGCGCTAGGTATCAGGGCGGCATGAGTTAAAAATAGTAATGTCTGCGTTGTGTTTGTGTGTGTGGGTGTCGCGACGTGGGGCAGGGCGAGGGGGAGCGTATGCGCGCGCAGCCGCTCTGTTTGTATGTGTGCGCGGGGTATAAAGCAGCATACACGCGGGGCGCGGGGCAGTGTGTCTGTGACTCAGACGGTGACCGAGTCAGCCGGCTTGCGGCAGGTCAGTGCCGCGGGCCGGATCCTCTTCTGCTATCCTGGTCTATCGGCTCCGCAATATTGATGAGCAGTCATCGATGATCATTAAAAATATATCAATAATTAGAAATAGTTACTACGATGCTTGAAATGGTGCGGCACACGCCGCATGAAAAATAAACACGGTTTTGTTAACAAATTATAAGCAAATTTAATGTGGGGAGAGAATAATAAGAAAACATTGTTTCAATTTGTTATCATCTGAAATACATCAAAAGAAAATTCATACTTTATACAGCTCATATTACATTATTTTTTAAGTAATTGAAATCATTATTTGAACATGTTTAGTCTGATTGCGATTTGCGAGTACTAACGCGAAGTATTAACAATAACGAGTATTAACAATAACAAAACATTATTTTTTCAAATTAAAAAATATTAAATTTACACATTGACGTAACTTATCCAGTATTAAATAGAAAAAGGCCATATTGAAAAGTTTTAAAGGGAAAAGAAATGGAGTGGATAATTAATTTATGTTCCCACGATCCACGGGGTGTTTCCTTTTAATTTTATTGGAGCCTTCATGGTAGGTAAATATTTAAAGAGTTGTCTAGCTCCTAGGAGACAATGCAGTGCACGTATCTCAGGGAAGTCACCTGTAGCCCAAGTATAAATAATCACGTTTAACACAACCAAAAAGTTAAAACAGGAATATACAGAAACTAAAACATCACCTTTCAGTTTCCATACATTGTTTGGTGAACTCCATGGTTGAGTTAAAACGTAGAAAAATGTATTTGGGACACTGCTTATAAAAAATTGTGCGTAAAAAATGATCCGTGAGAAAAAGCGTGAAACAGGATCGCGGGAAGTGGTCAGGATGCAGGAACAAATACTAGCATGTTATCCCGTACGGATGTGTATGAGCCAGAAATGATTTCGGCGTAGAAAAAAAACTTCTCGTCACACACATCGCTTTATGAAATCCTGGTAAACAGAATGAACAGATTTTTCGTTTTCGGTTCATTTAATTTGTTTTTATTTTATTTGTATCACTAGGTACACACTTTTAATAATTTAAACAAAGAGTATATTATACACCTAAGCTCAAGAAACGAAAAATATTTATTGTAAAGTGCGTAGATGAATGATAGTTATCGGAAGAAAAAGCTCATCGTCTGTTATGCTGAAATTACATGTATAGGATTTTACCACACATTTCTTAAAAACTAAGACACACATGCACCTAAATATTGTATGTAAATGCAAATTAAATAGATTTTCCAGGTGAAGCCAGATAGGCCATTTTCATATTTAGTATTTACCTCGCCACGCTTCCATGAATATTATGTTTTCGGGCTAATTCCGTGAGCCGACCGATCAAATTTAATTCATTTTATATCGACCACATCCACCTCCGGTCGGAACAAAGGACGGCGGGCCAGGTAAGGCGAAAACACCTCACTCACATAATATAGGAGGCTCCACATACTGATATTGTGTCTCAGATGTTCACAGTGATTGACCAATCAGATGCGGGCCGCAGATCCGAGAAGGTGAACATCCTTGCCGGATTAAATATTATATGGGGACCGGGTTTCATTAAAAGTGTATAAATTTTAATACCCCGATCGTAAATGTCCATCTTATTTCGAGCTGAATGCAATCTACGACTTCATGAAAAAAGATTAAAATGTATACCATGGATATTTATTACAGGAACCTTTTATGCTCTTACATTGAATATGGATTCACTACTAAATTGATACATTTATTTGTTAAATAGTTTATCGAAGAAAAAGTAAAATATATCATATTATTTTTATGATTCCAATGTCCAATAAATACTGAAAATATGGTGTTCATCAGAAAAATACATACCTAGTTTATATATATATTGTTACGAAATTAGGGTTCAATTGTCTTTCCAAATTAAAAATACACAGGTCTCCTTCAATAGTTATTTATTTTACACAGTTACAAAATTTATTTTCACACTACTTTCTCGATTATTCCATTGGTTTCGGTTCACTGATCAGATGGCTTCGATGTGTTTGGTAGTCGCTATGATACTGGCCCGCTCTGCAGGCCATTCGCACCTTTATACTCTTCAGAGCAGTATGATCCAGAACTAAAGTCGCCAGACGGTTCCAGAGTAATTATTACTTCTCGATGTTTCACGTACTACCTAGACACAACCAAAATCCTACCTACCAATGCAATACAGTATTCCTATAATTATAACAAATACCTACTTAGCCTAGAGAATTCTACACTTATACATAATTATCGATCTTACCTACCAATACTTTTGAGGATTCTTATAACTATAATTATCCATACTTATTTCAATATTTATATTTACATAACACTATAACTACCCATACTTATTTCAATATTTATATTTACATAACACTACCCCCCACCTAGACTGTTTCGTCCCGGAACAGTCTTGACTCTGTGTAGGTAGGGGCATGCTGATCCACGTCGACACCCTGTGGTCAGGAAGAAGTGGCAGTCCACGGATTTCTCCCCACTGGCTCTCGGCTGCGCTTGCTCGCAGCACACCATGACGCTGATGCCGACTCCCGAGAACACTGCTTCAATCATACTCCGGATTATCCGCCAGTCTCGATTAGCGCGGCCGCCACCCATCTTCGGTATTGCCAGACGCGCCTGCTGATCCTCCAACATGTAGTCACGCAGCTCAACAAGGCCGTCCCACAATGCCTTGTAGTCCTCTTCCAGGTTGCTGGAATCCGGGACAACCAGGCAGTATGCTTGTTGACGCCCCTTCGGTAGTCTCAGAGCTCTTCCTTGCGGGCTGCTCGAGGGTTGCGGTTCTCCGAATTTGTATCGGAAGACCCGTGCAATTCCTCTAGACATATCTAGATCTTCCGGTACACTGCATGCCAGTGTGTGGTCCCTAGTGACCTCAAATAAGTCCTTGTGGACTTCTGTGGTCACTCCATGGCGAAACTTCTGCCCTGCCTTCGCGTTCTCCCAAAACGTCTCAAAGGCTGGTGATCTTTCGGATGCGACGCACTGTCGTACTTTTTGGGCTGGTTGGTCATCATTATCGCCTAGGTATGGTGAGAGGCGATTGTAGTGCACGACCCTTGGTTTTCCGTTTGGTCTCTTTTTTATGCGGTAGACCACATCGTTGATGCGCTCCAAGATCTCGTACGGCCCGTCCCAGGAACGCTGAAGTTTCGGACAGTATCCTTGGCGCCTCTTGGGGTCAAAAAGCCACACCCAGTCACCAGCTTTGTACCCCATGCTGTCAGCTCTGGTGTCATAGCGCTCCTTCATTTGATCGCTGGCTTCCCCGATGTTCATGCGGACCTGATCATGGATGTCATCCAGCCTCCTGCGAAGGTCTGTCACATAGTCTTCTCCGGCTAGGTCTTCACCTGGTTTGCAGCCAAATTTGAGATCACAAGGAAGTCGCATTTCTCGCCCAAACAGTATGCTGCTGGGAGTCTTCTTCGTCGTTTCCTGAACAGCCGACCGGTAAGCCAATAAGAACAAAGGCAGATGTCGGTCCCAGTCCCGCTGATGGCTGGACACTACTTTGGCTAAGTACCTCCCCACGGTACGGTTCATCCTTTCCACCATTCCATCAGACTGTGGATGTAGCGCAGTGGTCCTGGTCTTGTAGATCCCTAGCCGCTCACACATTTGCTGGAAGATAGCAGCTTCAAAGTTCCTTCCCTGATCAGAATGTAATTCCAGGGGTACGCCAAACCTGCTGATAAATTCGGTAACTAGAACTTCAGTCACGGTTACGGCCTCTTGGTTAGGGATTGAGTAAGCTTCCACCCACTTGCTGAAGTAATCCATCACCACCATGATGTACTTGTTACCCTTCTCAGTTGTAGGAAATGGGCCAGCTATGTCGATGGCAATTCTTTCAAAGGGGCTGCCAACATTGTACTGACGCATTGGTGCTCGCCTTTTCCTTTGCGGTCCATTGGCCGTTGCACAGGTTACACATTTTCGACACCAATCTTTGACGTCTTCGCTGCAGTTGATCCAGTAAAATCGCTCTTTCACTTTCTCCAGCGTCTTCTTAACGCCTAGATGTCCTCCAGAAGTTCCTCCATGCAGCAGTCCAAGGATTTCCGGTACTCGGCTCCTCGGAACGAGGGTTTGCTTTCTTCTAAGTGTGCCGTCTTCCTTCTCGATCTTTCGTTTCAGAAACCCTCCTTCTATCACTATGGATCCCCATTGAGCCCAATAAGCCTTGACAGTTGGTGATAAGGGGGCGAGTTTTTCCCAGGTTGGCCTTTCTCCTTCTCGCGCCCATTCCATCACATACTTCAAGTCCGGATCATTCAGTTGGTCTTGCGCCAATTTTTCATCTTGCCAGTCCTCATCTTCGGTGGTCGTCCTTTGGACAATTGCTACCTTGTCCTCCATCTTGCTGCAATGTTTGCAGTCACTGGCGCATGGTCGTCTGGATAATGCATCCGCATTTCGATGAAGCGTGCCAGGTCTATGTTCGGAGTCATAATCATACTCCTGGAGCCTTTCAATCCATCTAGCCACTTGCCCTTCTGGGTTTTTGAATTTCAGAAGCCAAACCAGTGCAGCATGATCAGTCCGTAGTGTGAATTTTCTCCCGTACAAGTATTTGCGGAAGTGTTCCACTGATTTTATCACGGCAAGAAGCTCTCGTCTGGTCACGCAATAATTTCGTTCTGGCTTGGAAAGCACTTTACTGAAGTAACCCAGAACAGTCTCATGCCCATCCTGTATTTGGGAAAGGACGCCTCCTATCCCCACATTACTAGCGTCGGTATCCAGGATGAACTTTCCATCTTTTCGTGGGTAGCTCAAGATGGGGGCACTTGTTAATCTTCCCTTAAGCTCTTCAAATGCTTGTGCGCAGGAATCACTCCAATGGAAGCGAGTGTTTTCTTCCGTAAGCTTGGTGAGCGGTTTTGCAATGTCCGCAAATCTTGGCACAAACCTCCTGTAATAAGTGCACAGCCCCAGGAAACTCCTAGTTTCATGTTTGTCCTTCAGCACGGGCCAGTCTCTTACTGCCTTGATTTTGGCAGGGTCAACTTCAACTCCACGTTGAGAAACTATGTGTCCCAGGTAATTTACTTGTTTCTTGAACAGGTTACACTTTTTCGGGTTGAGCTTCAGTCCAGCGTCTTGTAGTCGCCCGAAAACTTGCTCCAGATTTCTCAACTGATGGTTGAAGTCCTTTCCCAGGATGATTATGTCATCCAAGTATACCAGGCAGGTTTCCCATGACAGTCCTCGCAGCACATTCTCCATCAGCCTTTCAAACGTGGCGGGGGCATTGCATAAGCCAAATGGCATCACGGTGAACTGCCAAAGTCCAGATCCAGTCGAGAATGCAGTTTTCTCCTTATCTTTGGCATCCAATTCAACTTGCCAGTAGCCACTTTTCAGGTCCAATGTGGAAAAAATGGTGCATCCTGCCAATGTGTCCAAGGTGTCGTCAATCCTTGGCAGAGGGTAACTATCCTTTTTCGTAACATCGTTGAGCAGTCTGTAGTCCACACAAAATCTCGTGGTACCATCCTTCTTTTTCACCAGTACCACCGGGGATGTCCAAGGGCTACTTGATGGTTCTATGATGCCATCCTTGCTCATGTCTTTGATGATCTTGTCAGCTTCTTCCCGCTTTGCAAAGGGTAGTCTTCTTGGAGCCTGTTTTATTGGTCTCGCTTCTCCGGTGTCTATGCTATGTCGCACTACCTTGGTTCTTCCCAGACGGCCATTAGAGTCCTCGAAAATGTTCTGGTAGCGGCAGATCAAACTCCTCACTCTCCGTTTGTTTTCCTCGGTTAGACCTTGGGAAGCGTCGTGGACCAGGGCTTCCAATTGTGTTGACAATTTGTTTCCTTCGCATGACATGTTTGTCATCTGTTGCACAATGGAAGTTATCCTCTCACATCTGCCCAAAACAAAACCTTCATTCATTTTAACTGGGTAGCTGTTCACATTCATGATCTTGACAGGAATGGTCTCCTTTGCGCGAATCACTGTTCTTGCCACCATGACTCCTTTGTTAACATTGTCCATGTTCTCCGGTTCTATCATACAGATTTGGTCATTTGTACTACTGGAATCCAGGCGGGCACTCACTATCATCTCGGATCGCCCCTTCACTTCGGTATTCTTGGCTAGGATAACACGTGCAGCCAGTTCTTTCCGTCTTTGCAGGATGACTTCTTCATTTCCAATTTTAATGGACCCTTTCTTTAAATTTAAACTGCACCCAAATCTGTCCAGTATGTCCATTCCCAATATAACGTCTTCTTCAATGTTGGCCACCAACGTCCGATGATCAAAAGTGGTGCTGCCAATTTGGAAGGTGGCAATCGTCTCCCCATACACCTGTGCTGACTCTCCCGTGGCGGTGTGCAGAGACCACTTTGTTGGTGCAATCTGCTTACCTCGTGCCATTATGTCGCGTCTCAGAATTGTCCTGGTTGCTCCCGTGTCCACCAGTAGTTCACGAGTTACTCCATCTATTATGCCATTGATAAAAATGCTGCTGGCTTTTCCTCTCACGGTTGCGACAGTAGCAGCAGATTTCAGGGCCTCTCCAGCGTGGGTCAACGGTTGCCCCTTCCCATTAACCCTTTCTAGTTTTCCGCAGCCTGTTTTCTGGGTTTCTGAGGCTTGGGACACTTGGTGCTAAGGTGGCCCAGCTGTCCGCAGTTCCAGCAGCGTGGGTCTCGTCTTCGAGGTCTCAGACGTTCCAGCACTTTTTCAATTAGCTCCTCGGTTGTAGGTAGCTTGACCTCCTCTGCCTCGACTGCACGAACCCTGGCGTGGCCCCTGATGGACTGTTTGACAGCCTCAAACTCGAGAGCTTGGCTGAGCGCCTCGTTCAAAGCCTTGGGATGGGCCAGTTTTACGGCTTGTTGCGTCTCCCATTCCCGCAATCCATTTAGGAACTTGTCCACTGCCAAGCTCTCACAGATGTCGTCGGAGGCTGTCGGGTAAGCGTCTCGTACCAGGCGGGCGATGTCCATTTCAAACTCCTGGAGGCTCTCGTTGGGCTTCTGCACCCTTGTGTTCAGCTGCGACTTGTACAGCTGCTCCAGGCACTTGTGGCCATAGCGCATATCCAAGCGCTGCTTCAGCTGCCCAAAGTCACCACGGTTGTCCAGGGGTATGGCCTGCAGAACCCTGAGAGCGTCTCCTCGGAGCGACAGGCTGAGAACCGAAGCCTTCTTCTGCTGGCTCCAGGCTCCCATCATGGCAGCCGTCTCAAAGAGGGTCAAATACTCCTCCCACGACGTCTTCCCGTCGAAGGTCGGAAGGTTGTGCTTCGACAGCGAAGGGTCGTCATCCCCTCTAGTGACCCTGGTTGGAGTTGAGCATCCCTGGTCGGTCTCGTCGTGAAGGCCGTCTTTGGGGGATATTCTGGTGGACTCCATCTGGCACTTGTCAGTCAGCTCGGCACGCAGATGTACCTCCAGATTTGACATCCGAGTCTCCATTTCTCCCTTCAGGGCTGTCATCTTCTCCTCCATTTCTCCCTTCAGGGTTGTGAGATTCTCGCTCATCTTCTCTTTCATGTTGGCGAGGTCTTCCTTCATGGTGGAGAGGTCTTCCTGCAGAGCCTTGGCGTTTTCAGCCATCTCCACTTTCAGGTCCGTCAGGTTCTCCTGCAGGGTCTTGGCGTTGTTAGCCATCTTCTCCTCCAGGGTCTTGGCGTTGTCAGCCATCTTCTCCTCCAGGGTCTTGGCATTGTGTGTTAGCTCCTCCTTCATGGACTTTGTGATGCTGATATTTAGCTCGTCCAAGGCGCGGTCCCCTCCAGACGCCATGACAAAATATGCCGGGTCTTCGCCTGACTGTTCCAAGGCCTCTATGAGGCGTGCTTGTAAGGCCGCCTTTCCTCCTGAGGTCTCCAGGTCCCTCTCCAGAAGCTCATTTTTAAGCTCTGTGACTTTGAGGTCCTTGACGTTCACTTTGGTTGCCATTTTTTTTTTAAATTTACTTCAACACGAAAATATTTTTAAATTTATTTAATACAAGTTTTGAGTTTTATATATATAGCTGTTTTGAATACGTACTTTAGCAAAATAATAATTTATCTGATTACACTGATTGGTAGGTACTGTCTTTTAATATTTATTTTTAATTCACCAATATTTTTAACATAATAATGTCTGATAGTACATAATTATTTATTTCGTCTCAAGTCTCTCCAACACACAGGTAGGTACTTAATGTACATTCACATACTTGTAAACGAAGCACAGTTATTCAAAAACTTTTTCTCGATGAATCTGGAACGTTCTTTTGTAATATTTTTTTTTTTCAAGATTTTTATTTATTTATTTTATTTTTTTAATCACACACAATAATAAAAAACTATGGTCCAATTTGATGACTTTCTCAATGCGGTAAAATAGTCATTATGTTATGTCCAGAATTATGTCCAGAATTATGTTCCATATGATGTTCCAGAATTTATAAGCAACTTGCTTTTGCGTCTTTTCTTTTAACAAAAATTTATTTAAACACTTGTTTTCACAAAAGTCAGTTCACACAAAGTTCAATTTGAATAAAGTTCATTTTAACACTATTTAATTTATTTTATTTATTTTTAGACAGAAGATCTTAATTTTTCTTGACAATTCCGCACCTGACGCCAATTGTTACGAAATTAGGGTTCAATTGTCTTTCCAAATTAAAAATACACAGGTCTCCTTCAATAGTTATTTATTTTACACAGTTACAAAATTTATTTTCACACTACTTTCTCGATTATTCCATTGGTTTCGGTTCACTGATCAGATGGCTTCGATGTGTTTGGTAGTCGCTATGATACTGGCCCGCTCTGCAGGCCATTCGCACCTTTATACTCTTCAGAGCAGTATGATCCAGAACTAAAGTCGCCAGACGGTTCCAGAGTAATTATTACTTCTCGATGTTTCACGTACTACCTAGACACAACCAAAATCCTACCTACCAATGCAATACAGTATTCCTATAATTATAACAAATACCTACTTAGCCTAGAGAATTCTACACTTATACATAATTATCGATCTTACCTACCAATACTTTTGAGGATTCTTATAACTATAATTATCCATACTTATTTCAATATTTATATTTACATAACACTATAACTACCCATACTTATTTCAATATTTGTATTTACATAACAATATGTATTATTTTCGTCATCACTACTTTTCAAATTTCCTACTTCTTATTACTGTACTTATTGCATTACACTTTTCTTTAATCAATGTTTTTTCATGTCAAACAATTAACATCAAATATGACAAGAAAAACTTAACGGTTCGAAAAAGAATTAAAATACACTAATTATAAAATTACCTCAGCAAGAAAATTAGGACAACGGCTGTATGAAAGTTGAAATAAAAATTATGGGCATTTTACTGGAAAGATGCTTTCTGCTTTGGTTTCAATTCAAAAGAATCATTCTGCGTTTACCGGTCTCGATCGTTCTTTCAAAAAGCATAAACGCGCCACTTTACAGCGCGGCCGTACAGGGTTCTTTCTTCTCGGACAATGGACGATAAATAAGCGGCATTTTGAGGGATATCTGTCTCTTTGATGGACCTCAAATTATGCATCTTAATTTGCTCTGCGTTATACATTTCACGGAATGCGTTTTGTTCGCGAAATTGCCCAACGTAATTTATATTTTTTCTTTCAGTAATAACAGCATGCATGATGTTACAGAAAAGTGATAAATTTTACTGTATTTTACAGTTAAAACTGCTGTTCCTGCGATTTCGCGATTCACAAAACGTTCGTTAATTTTCAATCCTATAAATTTAATTACTTTTACAGTATTGAGTTATAAGCTGATATTCAGAAATAATAAGTGCAAATTCTATATTCAAATGGTTCACACCCCAGAACTTATATGGAGGGTATAACAAGTTGGCAGAATGGAGAAAACTTACACTTTACTCGATCTAGGTACCGTAAACAATCTCAAATTGCAATCGTATAAAATGCTTTGTTAGTTAATTTTATTGGATGCTTATAAAGAGTCTATTAGAGCTGCCATGAATCGTCCAGCATTGATGAAAATTTACCAAATGGCATAAACATAAGTGGGTAATGCAACGCGAATTTTCTCCTCCGATGAAAATTTTATCGAAATTGCACATCAGGATGATTTTATGGATATCGTTGTGTGAATTACAGATTACATTTGACGATGGAAATGAATGGCGTATTTAGCAAACTCATAAAGTTCCGTTTATTATATCTATTGAAAATCATCAGCATCCGATAATGCTTTTGATTTAAGTAATTGACCCAAATATATTGGGAGTACCTTAGCTGAATTTCTTTTAAAATATCCACGTGTAATAATTTTATAGACGGAGATTTATGAAGAAAGTCAGCAATCTCCCATAAACATAAACTTTTAATTCGCTCAAGATTGATGCTCCTATAATATCGTTTACCGTACGTCCGTCCTGAAAACTCTGTAAAGAATCGATCTGTATCCCAACTCACAAGTATACAACCTAATGTTGAACGCTACACACAGGCTCTGCTTAAGTTTCCGTACAGTTTATGGCATAACTCTGCAGTTGAGTTTGAACGTAAAGTTTTAAAGTTCCAGTACTGGTAAGTTCTCATGTTGCAGCAGATACCAATATGTTTATACATCATTTGTTGGGCATGCAAGGATCGAAAAGCGATTTCGCAGCAATGTGTCGAAAACAATAATAAAAACGCGAAATCTGCTAAAGCCTTGACTCGTATCGGTGAGTTATGCAGAGAAGCTGGGCCATTAAATCCATCTTTAGTGGGTCACGGAGTGGGAAAGGGAACCTGCACTCTGCGCCACTCGCATTGTGAGCTTTTGTTTCGAAATCGTTGACCGCAGCTCTGACGAAATGACAATTTCTCGGACCCACACTCTTACTGGTTCTGCCCGCCTGGTACTCGAGCCCGTGTACTTTCATATTACGGTAACGGCGCGAGGAGAATGATGGCCAAAAGAAATTGGTTCGCCAAAGTGAATTTATTGACTCCTCACTGCTACGCTGGCAATGGTCGTAAAATTTGAGGGGTTCATGCCAATGCATATTTATTACAAAACACAAGCTTTCTTGATGAACATCTTGCTTGCATAAAATATGAAAGTCAAACCACAAATCGTAGATAAATCAGTGAAAAAAATTATCCCAATATCTGATTTCCCGTGTCACAGACAGCCATAATTGAGGCGTATAAAACCAAAGACGAAAGTCGACATTTTTTTTTTCGAAAACAAGGCAAATTATATTTTTATGAAAGCTCAGAAAATGGTATTCTCTGTGTTTCCATGTATTCATGCGATGTCTGACAAAAACCCAGATTGCCTCCTTAGGTTCCATTGATATATTAATCAATGGTTTGTCCCCTCTGCCGATTAATGATTTCACCATAGTTCTGAGAAATAATTCTGCATGGAAGAAGTCAGCTAGATCAGCAACATATCTCATCATATTATACGGAGACCAGAGACCAGAATGTGACCTTGGGGCGAGACCAACATTCAAATGCGAGGAAACAAATCCTTTGTTTGGAGTTTAATTAAATTCTGTCAAACAGGAAAGCGCCAAGTCTGCTTCCAATACTTAATGTGGCTGTGGCTAAAACAATTACAAATTTATAAATTCCATTAAAGCGTCTTTATTTTCAGTGTTTCTGAGAGATAATTTAAAGCAAGATTTTTTTTTTTCAATCAAATTCTTACTTATTTCTTCCTATATTATTTGACATTATGGAACAAGTAAACATGTAATATTTAGGTACATTACATTTTAAAATATCAACACAAAATTTTATTCCATGAATGGTTACATCACTGCGTCATTTTGTGTAATATATTTATTTATCCTATTAAAAAATGTTGAAACACGTGTGGTTTTATTTACACTGCTTATCCGCGTGTTTTTATAAACCTGGATACATTAAAATGTGGTTTGCTCTCGAGTCCCATGGCTGTGTGGCATTTGTGGGCACGTAACATGCGCTACCAGCAAAGCAGACATGTGCTCCTGTTATCTCAAGTGTCACAAAACTTCAGGAATTTGAGGACTTTGTGTGTTCTGAGAAGATTTCGTTTATTTCTTCATTATATCCTAATAAAATGTCAGCCTATGATTGGAGAGAACGTAATACTGAATGAAAAACAGAATGCTTTTAAAAATGGTATAAAAACGATAGCTCAAGTTGGCAGTGTTTGCATTCAATGCCGAGAATTCGTGTGCGAATCCCACCGAGAGTGTCAGAAATAATTTCCCATTTCGGTGTTTATTTCAAACCCAAAATAAAATACCGACAAGGTTTACTCAGCATTTCGCACCAGCCCCCTCAGAGCTGGGAAAGCCCCACTTCAACTGAAGTGGTTAGCGTAAGGCTCGCCCCATTATCTGTTAAAATAAATAGGTTCACTCGCCACATGCAGGCCTTTTAGCAGTTTGAGGTGTCAGAAAAAGGGAAAAAGGGACTTATAATCCAAAAAAAGGGACTTAAGGGACCTCACAAACCGATTAAATACAACATAATCTAATCTAAATCTAAGCTGCAAAGATATATTAACATTTACAATCCACATCTTATGCATACATAAAAGTAGCCATATGGATGTTCGCGCACACATATAGTTTCAAATGTGTATACAATGGGAAAACATCGTAAATGAACATAATCTCTGCAACTCGTGCCGCCTTTCCCTGAAACAGGGGTGGCACCGGCAAAATTGAACCAATCTTTACAGTATGGGTGGTCAACCTCATACAAACCTATAAGTTGAGGACAAATAATAAGTTTATAACAGTAAAATAATAAATTGTGTACAATAAAACACAAAATTTCACAAAAAATGTGTTTTTTTTTATTAAACCCTAACCAAAATAGCCGAGCATAGCCGCATAAGAGCTAAGTAAGAGCATATCTAAAAAAAAAGTTAAACAAAATTAGTTATTAACGGTTTTTTTTTTTCAAATAACTCGTGGATGAGGATTGGCTTATGTATAATTATTAAATGGCTTATGTATAAATATGGAGGCAACTCTGTGGAGGCTCTGGCCATCTCTAGCGGAATGGCGACGGAGTTACACAAAATATCCATTATGGTCTTTATTTTTAAGCCAAGTGTCTTTCACTTAACACTTCCCCATTATGTATCGCTGTTGTTTTTCAATAACACTGGTTTGGACCTGTAGAATAAAATAAAAGTTACAAATAAAAACAATAATAATATAACTGTTGCTACAACATTATGAAAATGAGGAGCATCAGATATATTATGTAAATGTTAAAATGTAACATATTTTATAAAGAAAAGCATGCTTTTTAACAGATATACATCTACCATGTGATGAAAAACATAATACTGAAAATGAAGTCATACTTACGGACAATGCCCAACCGTTGAATTGTCGTGAACAGTCATTCAGCTGAATGTAATATAAAACATGGAAGTGACTTTCTGCTAAAAAAGGGACTTAAGGGACCAATTTCAGAAAAAAGGGACTTTAAGGTACCACAAAAAAATAAAGGGACTTTAAGGGATTAAGGGACCTCCCTAAAAGGCCTGCACATGCGACCCCTTCGGGGGAGGGCGGCATGAAGTTGTGTAGGTTAGAAGCATAGTAGCTTAGCGTAGATCCTGATGTTAATTCTGCTGAAAATGTACGGAAGTAAAGTGTGTGGACAGTAAGTGATTCTAAACGACTAATGTCACTTAAATCAAAGATCAAATACATATAGATAAGTGTAAGGTATCGAATTTCCAGGGGCTATTTTGATCATTTTGACATCCCTAGTGGAATAGTGTATAAATTATGGATTATACAATACTTATTTCCAGGTTTTCGATAATTTCATCTCGTATACATGGAAAAAAATACATTCTGCTATAGTGTGGTATCATCCAGAGTAGAAGGGGATACTTATATTAGGATTCTCAGCAATAAATCCATGTAATATTATTGCTCTTCCTACTGAAATCAATTTTGAGTTTTGTTAGCGGATTCCCGACAAGGGTGAAATGAAAATGTAATAAAAATTGTATTGCCGGCTCATAAATCAGAAGTCATTCCAATATCCACCAGGGTCCTTTTACTTTTGTATCCCACAGAAGGTTTTTTACACACCTGTCAGGACAAACAAATACTCTATCATATAAATTTGACCTTTGGTTGCGTAACAAATCACCTTTGATCTTTAGAAAGAAACCAGTAGGTAATTAGGTCTCGGTTTCAGGGATGTCAAAAATTATAATGTTCTTATTTAGACACGCCAGAATGATGATGAAATGGTGGTCTCTAATGATGAAACCATTCTTCTATAATATAATAATGCTTTCACATTTCGTACGTTGTATTATCGCATTTAATTCAGCACTGTCTGCGGACTTGACAGACTTGCGTGCCGCCATTTTAAAAACATCACGTGTTGTATAAAATTATTTCGGATTAACAAAAAAAAAACTGAAGCCTACGTCTGGCTGAAGGCTGGAAAAATCAGACAGAAAAATATTTCTAAATTTAATTTCGGTAGTGAAATTGATACAAGCCGATTTAATGTACACTTTTATTTTTTCTTCGTAGAATCCAACTTGACATTTTGTTGAATTACAAAACGTAAATTCCTCGTGTTTTTCCAAATGTTTCACACTTTTTAAATATTTTTTGATTTTATAACTTGTATATACATGTACATACATGCTTATTGAGGACTGAAAGAAATAATCTGAAACGAAGTATGAAATATTTTTTCAGCAAATTTACAAGGTTGGGCAGACTGAAAATTGTCTGCACGTTTTGCTTTTAGTTGTGTACAAATTTAAGATCTCTCACCCTAGTCCTTGGATTTTCGCATGGTTGAAAATGTTTCTTACCTGGAAAAATAGAAAACAGAAAATTAGAAAATGGACAAAAATACAGCGTGACTTATTTTAATGCGGTTGATTGCTGAAATTATGAAAAAAATATCTAAGCTAGCAAGGAACTATTCATTGTAAAGAGGTATAAATTTGAATCCAGAATCTTCGTAAGTAACTTGGGATGTGATGACCTTCTTGGAGAGCTGAAGTATCAGGCGCGGCGCTAAACGTTCCCAGGAGTGCAGAAGAGGTTTGGAGGTTATTTGGCTGTTGGTGTTTTTGTGCGCGCGGCAGCTGGCAGGAAGGCGGCGTGCGGGGGTGACGTGACACGTGCGTCATGCGCGCCGTGCGCTTCCCGCCAGACGCAGCCTCTTCCCAGGACCTCGTGTTGACTCCCATAAAAATATAATCATTGTTTAAAACGCCACATCCTGCATCGGCAAAGCAATTACGCTAAATTGAATGCATTCTTTTTTCGGTTGAGTCGATTCGGCTGGTTTCGGCAATGTCTTACTAACATGGTATGGGAGCTAAGATGTAATGTATAATGATTTCTTATTTTCCCCCAGACAGAAAGAAATCAGAAAAAACCCAGTTTAGGTAAATTAAAAAATATACATTATGTGTCTTCATGTATGACAAGGGCTCCGATTAGAAAAAAGGGTTGATTTCTACATCAATATAATATGTCAACAAAAGATACGTTAGATAAGTTAGACATACTAAAAAAACGTTGATGAAGTGTAATAGTCGAATGGCACATGCCATAATCTGAGAAGTATTTTTTTTTAATCGAGTGAAATAACATGAATCAACGTTTTTAATCCAAGAAATTTGAGTCGAAAATATGTAATTGCAATGCGAAATCCTACAAAGGATTCAGATAATGCTTTCATTCCGTTTTATTTTCTGCTTCTCAGCTTTTCACTTAAATATCACGGTAGAGTTGGTAGCAACGCCGCGTCATTAAAATCCCCGTTCCCATTGCACTTTTTTAAGTAAAACAAATACGCTTTCTCAAATGAGCTATAATGAGGATACTTCATCCTGTACGAAAACACAAACACGGGCTATCCGAAGTAAACAAAAACAGCGAATAATTTTATTACATTTCGCATTTCAGTCTTGTAGGTGAGAATCGGACCGGAACGGACGCTTCCGTCCATGAGAAAAACACTCGGAAATTACAATAAAATCCGGGGATCGTCTCGGCCGACGTAACGCACAGTAAAAGTTGCGCCGTTGTGGCACAGACTCCGGGACAGATGTTCCCGAAATCCCGCCGACCACTTTTTGCCTCCGCCTTCCTCCCTATTCCCCGCGACTTCCTCTCCTGGGCCTCCGAGAGACGAATCGGAATCTGGATCTATCGGAGCACACGGGTTTTAAAATGCGCCGTCAGCAAAACACAAAAGTTTTTTATGTTCCTTTATGTTTTTTTAGTGAAAATACTGGGTAGGTACCATAATACTGTATCAGTACGCGCCTGCGCGTGATAATCTTCCTTGCCAGACTCCGTCAATCCACTACTGGACATAAAATTCTTCAAATCTCGAGCATCTATCTTGGGCAAGCTGACTGCAACTTTATACTTACTGACCCTCAGGCATATTCATTAATTTGTGAGGACATCAAGCTTTTTCTTCTACCCATTTTAACCACCATTGAAAAAAAATTGTCGGCCATCTTTCACTCTCACATTTATAAGCAACTTCGGTTCATGGCTTAATTTTGTCTATTTACTTTTTTCTCAATCTTATACGCTTTTCGTGGCAGATACGCTCTTGCGATGATATTCCAAGGATAGACGTTTCCATGGCATGAGGGATAACTAGAAAGCAGTGAAATCGTCCATGTTTTGGGCGTCAATGTGAAAACTACTGTACCTACACAAACTTTCCGATCGTTTAAAAAATATTTTATGGGAAAATATTTGAAAAAAAAAATTGCAAAACTGGGTGCAAATGAAAGGAAATTTTTCCTGTGTTGGCAGCTGTTCCCAACCACAAACCCTTTCCTTCCGGAGTTGGTAGATGCCACCCTCGTGATAATTCCGATGAATAAAAGGCGGGGAAATAAAAGTTGACCGCAACAGTGGGATAATGACAAAATGATCACCCGCATTGCCTGTACACTGCACAGTGCACATGTCGCTCAGTGGGTGAAATGTGCATGCATGGCTATTTGCTGCAAGGTGTAGCATTTCATTATTTTTAACAGGTGCACGTAAGGTTAAACAATGTCTAGGCTTTTTGTCCTACCACCAGAAGTGCCCATAGCATCTGCTCAATTGCCTCTACTTTTTCCCTATCCATGCAGACTTGAAAACATTCACACCTGGTCATCAATATACCCCAGTATTACCCATTTGCTCGTAATTTCAAGTCATTGTTTTCAACGTCTGCCCATTGCTTTCATGATTCTCACATTTTCTCCATTTCTACCCTTAATTGCTCTCATCGTCTTCCTTTTAGCCTATTCTCCTTCTTATATGTTCTTACATATCCGATCAAATTTGCTAGATTTCAACTCCAAGTATCAGGTGAGCATAAGCCTTGAAAGAATCACAGGAAGTTGTCGAGTACTTGTTTTGTGTTGACAATTCGCACAGGAGAGAGAGGCGCATGCGGGCCCTGGTGGTGTCGGATATCAGGGGGCCATACGGGAGCCCTAAGCGGCGTGGGGCGGGATCCCCCTGCGTGTAACACGACCCCAGAACAACATGAAAGACGCGACACAATACACTCCAATGCCTGCAAGTATGAACACAACGAAACTGCGTTCTGAATGTACCAACATTATGCAGCTTTATAATGCGGTTTTGGAGAATTTCTTTTAATGCTTTCAACAAGCCGTAAGCAGAGAACATGAAATGCACTTCAAAGGTATGATTGCCGCGTCATGAACTAGAGTTTGGACTGATCAATTATTTTCTTACTGCTTTCCACGAACGTTGGATGTCTGCAAATACTCAATCCATTCTACTCTGTGCATAAATACATTTTCAGATGTATGAATTCCTGTCCTTTTTAAAAGGTGCTTAGCCATAATTTATCATTTCTTCAGACAGCCTTTTGCCTTCAATCTTTTTTTAAATCAATATCTACACCCACTTATACTGTATGTTTCATTTTAAATTTCCGAAGTATGAGGTCTGTCAATGATTCACTCTTTTCACAAGTATGTTTTACTTTATTAAAAATGCTTCATATTTCACCTATTTCGCATTGCAAGATTCGACAAATTTGTTTGTATGTTTTTCTTAACTCCCTGTTTAATTTAAGATGAACCAGCCATTCAAGTTGATTTACCATCGACACATAAAACCATTCATGTTATAGAATATGTGGACCATGTAACTATATGAAACTGCACTGCTTATGTAACCTGACCCAATGCACATCAAGTTTTCCACCCACATCCTTTCGGCTAGTCTCATCGAAGAACTCATGCATATTTAATCGATGCAACATCCGAAAAAAATATTGAGAATTATTTTTAAGTTCTAAATAAAGGACCTGATTCTTTATAGAACCTAAATGCTGTGAATTATTTGTCAGAGAACAGCGGAAGTAAAATGGTGGCCAAATTGTTAGTAACGTTTCACACTGGAAGATCGCTGCTTTTATATATTTCCTATTTCAAAACCACCTCTTGTCGATGCTTCACTTCCATGCATAAGTTGGATACATCCGTTCTATTATGACAATGACTTTCTTCGCTTTCGACTACTTTTGTATCAAACAAGAACCTACCAAGTTTTTACTGAGTAACTGAATCGATCGGAAAAAACCCGTAAAAAAGAACAAAGACATCTGGGTGGTAGGATAACATGATAATGCTGGAGAAAAGGTACAAGCATAATGAATGCATGGAAAGATTCGTGTATAAATGAACCTGCTTCAGAGAAAAAAAAGAGATTGCAGAACCATGCGGGTGAATCTGATCCCGTTTACCATATGCCACCCTGATTATGGATTTGTTTACCCAGCCATGCGATGGATAAATAAAAAGAAAAAGTACACACTACCTTCGTGTTTTAAAGAACCAACCAAAGAGCTTTTTTACTTTGTTTGAAATAATGAAAAACAGCAACAGATTTTAAAATTTTGAATAAGTTAAGTAGTAAAGTACTCCTATCAGGGTAACATGAAGTTAAAGCATGTTAACTTGTGGTAAAAGAAATATTCTGGTTGCCAACCAATTGTTATTTTAGGGATCTCAGGTAAAAATGCAGTGGTCATGTAGAAATTAAGGACGCATCGAGCCGTTAGGTCTATTTGGCTACAAAGACAAAAACTCAGAAGTCGTAAATCATCGGACGGAATTGAATAAAACCTCATAAATAACGAGACATTCAGAGTTTCACAAAGCCTGCCGACATTAGTGGAGCGGTCTGCTTTGACCCAAAAAAAACCTTTCTACATCCTCAGTATACCTATATTGATTTTTTTATAATTTTCAAAACCATAAAATAATAAAGATCATTTCAAATCGAGCAATTGAGAAATTTGCGCATATTATTTTGGGTCTGATTTTATTTTTCGTAAACTGCAAAAATCATTTCAAAGGAGCTTAAAAAAGTGTATTTTTTTATTTATCCTGCTCTTGAAAATGATCTATTTATCTTGTACATTATTATTTCCACGTAATCTCTCTAGAAATATAATGAAAAGGCGGATTGACAGAATACAATAGGAGCAGCTGTATTTTTTCATTTCCCAAACAAGGCACAAGCTTTAGTTTGTACCACACAGTTCGTTCCTTGCCTCTTTCTTCACCTAGCCTCGATAGCTCGTCGACCAAAACTGTAATTAGGGTCCTGTAGGTTCGGTTTGGATGCACGCATGTGGAAGTATACGTGAAGAGATACACAACTCAGGTAGACGAGAGGAAACTGACATTAGCAGAGGATGGAGGTCGATTCGACACGTTTCAAAAATGTGCGTTCACAAAAAAACAAAACAGCAAAACTAATTTTTAATATTCACGCATCATGGTTTTCTTAATTTTTTTTAATTACGCAAATTCTAATCGTTTTACAGAAGTCATAACTATTCAAATGCTTAAATTTGGGCGATATACAAATGGTTGATAATTTACTAGACAATACTCAGAAATTATTTCCTCATCAGCTTCAAACAACAACAAATTAGAGCAATCATTTGAGAAACAAATCAGCAAAGTTGTGAGAATAAATGTGTCAACGATGTCCGTCGCAGAAAAGTTCCATACTAAATCGGCAGATTACATGCAAGTACGTTGGGAACGTATTAGAAAAAGATTCACACCCTCTTGGGAAATGGTACCAAATCTCTCGTGTACGAATATATTTGTACCTCATTTGAAGCATTGGAGTTGAAAACATTGAAGTCACAGCAGTTCTCGCCGAACGACTTCGGATTTCGACACAACGCACCGTTCTCGGTGGCAGTTTTTAAGTTTCGTTTCAAGTTTCGACATTCCCTGCGCCCTGCATACAACAACCCGAGGTACCAGCTGCCCCCAGCTCACATCTGTCGCCCAAATACCGGTAGCTGTACCTGCCTCAGCACTAGGGGCAGCACCGGCACGGGACCCGAGGAATACAGCCTGAGAATTAATTAGAATGATGGCGCGGGCACACGCTGTATACATTAATAGGCGAGCAGCTGATGCGAGGAACAGGGTTATTTTACTGCTTTTAAATGTGACTTTTACGATTGATACTAAGTTATTTGATACGTTATCTTCAGATATTTTGATCAACTATTATGGTCAATTTAAAAAATAGACGTCAAGATTGGAGGGAGAAAATTAGAAACATATCGGGAGTGATGGGAAAACTATGGAAAAAGATCAGTTTCCCTAAAGACAAGCTGAGCAGACTTCAACAAATACTACAGGTAAGTTCTAAATAAGAAGACCTCAAGAATGGTGTAAGATACCCAGCTGGAAGGCAATAGATGCATTGTGCTTGAGCGCCAAAAAGGATCCGAGAAAAGTCTAACAATAGAGTTGGCACGGATGTTGCAAATTTGTTTTCTTCTCGGCGGGTAAACGTCACAGGTGTATATAAAAATAACAAAGGGCTTAGCAGCCAATTACAAAATATTAGTAAGCTTTCGACCTAGCAACCCAGCCATGCAACGTCACATATTTTTGTCTTTGAAAATTTGAGGATTACATTGGCCTCAGAATATAAACAACGGAATCCTTAAAAAAACATTCAATGTTTCAAATGCTTGAAGTAGGGTGTAAACTACAGACCCTATTGCAATTCGCAAATTGCCCTTCTAATTACGGATCCCCTTCACAAAACAATAAAATCAATTAGTACTAATCACCAGTTCTCAAATTAGCTGCTTGTATTTTCGAAAACGTGTCGGCCCGGCAAACAAGTTTGGCCACAGAAATGTATCAGAGGACCAGAAGTCGGCAAAGGGTTTGCTCCACCTGCCGCGACAGCTGCCTCAACAGGCAGATGGCGAACAAGGAAAAGAAGGTGTCTCTCTCTACCTCCTTAGCATGTATGGGGCCCTGGTACTCCGTGGCGTAAGTTCTTTGTTTCGATGCGTGAATTTATTAAATTAACCACATGTGATGGTGTACGAATGCCTAATTAATAAGTAAGCATATACCTAGACGCAAGTATCTATAACTATTACATTATATACAAATTTCAGAATTTAGTACGTAGGACGTAGAAAGTGAGGTAATAAAATTTACGTAGAAAAGGTTGTATTCATTGTAAAAAATATTAACATTAAAAACAATATTATTATTCCTGACATAAAAATACGTAGAAATGAAATAAAGCCCACATCAGAAAGTAAACATCGGAAGTAAAGTTTTGAAAATTACGCTGAAAGGTTAGTTAGGCAGTAATAAGGGTAGAAAGGTGTGGCGCAAATGTATTCTTAGAAATAGAATCAAAAACTTTTAAGCGGTGCTAGTGTTTTAAAAGAGGTAGAAAATTACAAAACGATTTTTGAAGGTTACTTATTGTAATGTTAAAACAACCAGAAGGTTTGTAAAAAATACGGTTAAATTATTAGAAAGAGAAAACTTCTTGTTAAGTATGAAATGAAAACATACAATAATTATTCATGAAAAATTGACATTGAAGGCTGACCACCCGTGCTGTAAAAATCGGTTCACTTTTGCCAATGCCACCCCGGTTCAGGGAACGGCGGCAGGAGTTGCAAGGTTTATGTCCATGTGAGGTTTTCTTTATTTGTATGCACACATGCAGAATGTGTAGGCGCGAACCTACGTGTGCCTGTCTGTAGGCATGCGTTTCATATGAGTCTTAAATGTTAACATCCTTGCAGCTTAGATTATAGATTTATAGAAGGCGTTTTAAAATGTCATACTTCGTGACATTCAAAAATGTAATTTACTAAAAAGTCGTCATTGAATAATTTCGTGACGAAACTTAAAAGTAGATGATATGATACGCGTTTAATTGTAATTGAAATTGCTGTAAAAATACTGGGAAATATAATGAAACAAAGTTTGGTGGCGCCTTGAAATACATATTTGACACATTTTACTAGGAACACATGACAAAGAAGAGTAGATTGGTCCTTCCAGTAACTGGCTAACATTTGGTACTTTCGCGTATAAAAATGTATTTCCTCAATTAGTTTGTGTCATCCCGACAAATACAGGAAGTTGTCCTGAGAAGATTGGTCCTTTCAGCAATTGACCGATACATAATTGATACTACCATATTAAAAAACGATGTTATCTTCTGTGCGTTTGCCTGATCCCGATAAGAATTAGAAGTTGTCAAGAGTCGACCGGTCCTTTCAGCAATTGGCAGATATTTGGCACTTCCACATGAAAAAAACGTGTAATTCCTTTTGCCGGTTTGTGTTTCCCGGCATGACAGGGATAGGAAGTTGTCTTTGGTGTAATAATTATAGTTCTCAACATGGCGGGCACGTGGTCCGCATATTGAAGTTATGGCCAAGGATTAACATTACAAGGCAATCATAAAACTTTACGTTTCAACTCAATCACAGAGTTTACATAAAAATGTAAGGCAACTGAAACCCTCACTAAAGGCACTGTCTTCATTTCCATACATTTTCCGTAGACGCTATGGTTGAGTACAAACATAAATTTTATTTACTGGTACACTGGTGAATGAAACTATAATAATTATGAGATTTGTATTCTCAAGCCAAACCAAGAAAGTTGGGTAGGTATATAATATTGACAGAGAAAAAACATGTGGACATATCAGCTGATTAATTTTTGAAAAAAAAAAACACCATGGTGTTTTTGACGTTTGGCATGTTTTTCGAGAATCCTTGTTTTGATAATAAATAGCTTTAAAACCTACTACACGACAGAATGATTTTGTACCAGCACAAGATTTAAATAATCGTGATGAAAACTATAAGAAGAGTTTGTTTTCTAATAAATCATTCAAATCAACAGTGTCCTCGATAGGGTTGACGAAAATATACACACTGAATGATGGCAACACAAGCCCATTTCATGGAGCAGTATCAAAGGTACAATTTGAAAAACCTGGAAACGCACAAAAATAAAAAGATGATTGACATGAAGGATTCCGCACTCAGCGCGTAAATTGGCAAGCTTGTGACGTCACACGGCCACATTGCTTGGGAAAATGCATACAAATATTTTGTTATTGGGTGCTAAGTAGGAAGGACGATATGCCCCCTACAAGTGTGACGTTTGTTCACTGAGAAAAAAGGTTTTAATTTAAAATTATGCTAAGTCTATTGTTTTTTATAAATGGAAACTAGCCATTTCTTGTACGAACACAAAATAAAATACTTTTAATTCAACAATTTGCACACATGTCCACGTGGTGGTAAAGTTTAATATTATAATATCCAATTAATATTCTTTATCAGGCATCAAAATATGTAGGTAACGAGCGTGTACCCACATTCGAAATTGCCAAAAAGGAGCCATGAATAATGAACAGAATAATTTAATTTATGCACAAAGGGGGGCCTTGGATTCAACAATTTTCAACATTTTATCTTTTAAATAAAAAAATAAACCAACTCTGGCAAATCCTACAGTTTACTGGCGATAAAATATGTGCTTATCCTACCGAACATTATCCACATGACTTTGAGTAATTACAGATAGAATTTGATGTATCTATCAACTGAACCACGTGTTTTAAATTTGTGCGAACCACAACATCAGTTTATTTTCTTTTATTAAATTTATAGAAATAGTAATTTACATGATATTTATCACATATTTTATTAAAAACTTCTTAAAACGTCAATTACGTTGTGATATCATTGATTCTATGGCCGGGTTTCTAAGGTAAAGACTAGCCAATAATTTGTTTTTGTTTGCTAAGGACCCTAGTTATATAGACGTGTGACGGTTGCCCGTCGAGGAAATAAATAAATTTGGAACACTCGTGCACAGAACGCTCCGACTCTATTTATGATTGAAGTTCATAGATACGAGTAATAGTTTCTAGTCCATGGTCTCCATTTTTGTATACCAAAATTATTGGATACCTATCAAAGAGTTGTGATAAAACTTTTTAAGTGTCTTTATACCTTGTAAACTATCTGTCCTGTTCACAGCATTGGGCAATTAACATTAACTGGATGTGAATTCCCCAACAATATTTTTAATCACATTTTGCGTAATTTTTTATGCTTATGCATGAGAAGAAAGAAGAATCAAGTCTAAAATAAATACTAAAGTAAGGGAATGACACAGGAAGTGGATGCAAGAGAATTCTGGTGACGGAGAGCTATTCTTAGACAAAGTGTGTAAGTAGATTAGTGAGACGCTATAATGGAACCCAGGGACTCGTAGCATAATAATAAATATCACAAATATACAAAAACAAGCTCATGTGCATTGTAGCATCCCAAATATTGTACTATTCCTTGACTTATAGGTTGGGATGAGGCTGACCACCCATACTGTTAAGAATGGTTCACTTTGCCAATGTCACCTCTGTTTCAGGTAAGGTCGGCAAAAGTTGCAGGGTTTATGTACATTTGAGGTTTTGTCTTTGACGTGTAAGTACACATTCATTTAATATTAATTTTAAATGTTGGTATATCTTTGCAACTTACATCATAGATTCGATGGAATTTTTGAACTATGGGCAGGACAAGGTATGTAAGGTCAGATAGTTAAAAATAAAGTGATGTATCTATCTATCGGAAGCGTTTGGTAGCCTCAGACATACTCGATTCTAACCCGTTTAAGAGTTGAAGTGTAGTTTTAACTAGTACCAACACTATGACGTCACTAGTCCATGAGAGTAAATTGTTTGAAATTATTTGAGAGGCTGCACTCTACAATGGGTTTTTTTTAAATGTATGGAAAGTCAAACGCTCAATAGGAACGCTGATTTAATTTCCATACATATACTGAATAGCGCTATATATGGTAGGAACGTATGTGTCATGTACGGTGCGGCAACAACTTCATAGACCACGGTCATTATCAACAAAAACAAGAGTTGCACTCTATGACGGCAGGGATTAACAACCAGTTAGCCGTAAACATTACTTCATCGTAGGTACACTTTTATAGATTTAAAAAAAACAAATAAAAATACATTTTTTTGTTAAAATAAAATTCACTATGGGTGTATTTTATGCACATCCAGTTTCTGGAGAAACAGCATTCTTTTTTTTGGATTATTTAGTTCTTGCTGAAACAATCCGCATGAATTCTTACAATATAAGCGCCCTAGGGGTGGACAGCGCCACTAAGCAGCGCTGTATAAAATTGGTCAAAACTGCAACTGTAACTCTGTCGCCATTCCGCCAGGGATTGCTAGAACTGCAGATTTGCCTCCATTTTTTCTTGCATACCTCTTACAATTCATTCATATCCATAACCTTTTTCATACATTTCCTTCTTTTACATTCGCTTTGTATATTCCATTCTTTCACAATTTTTTCTCGGTCTTTCTTTTCCTCTTTTTCCTGCCACTTTCTTCTCTTCCTTCTTCTCCTTTACTTTCACGTCCTCTTTCAACATGAATTT
This sequence comes from Agapetus fuscipes, assembly GCA_951799405.1. Lineage (NCBI taxonomy): Eukaryota > Metazoa > Arthropoda > Insecta > Trichoptera > Glossosomatidae > Agapetus > Agapetus fuscipes. The sequence continues at coordinate 7,216,160 of OX637337.1, read as the reverse complement.
GCCTTTCACCCATTCATTCTTAACTCTATCTCTTACAGGGCTATTCACAACACATTTGATCCATGCATCATCATTTTTTTATGGAAAAATCACGTTAGGTGAGATTTGCTTTGGGTGAAAAACAGCGTAAGATTTTTTCCTGTCACACACCTCACTTTGCAACTTGTAAAAGCTAAAGCCGGTTCACTTTATAATACATTTTATTGTAATGCATTTTCCGTTGCAGTACCTCTGCCTCGGTAGGTACCTACATATAATACGCCATGACCCGCGCAACTAACTTGTCTAGGGCCAGTCTACTCGCCCACACTACTCTGACTGTATGCACTAGCATTACAAAATACAGCACGCTCGCTATCACTATTCTATTGCATCTAGCTGTACTACTATTGCATCCCATCATCATAATATGAACTAACAATCATAACAAGAACACGAGATAACCCAGTAGAAACGGAGCGAGCGTCATATTTACCTAGTTCACGGACAATCATAATAGGTAGGTATGAAAGAATACCTATTCTAATTTTGAAAGTCTTGCATATAAATTAATTACACATTTTATATTATATGGATACAAATTTGAATTTAGAACTTTTTTATCCGCGGGCAACACTTGAATGGGATTGCGTTCATTAAAACAACCGATAACAAACATTATTATTATATTAATGAGATCCGCACGTGAATTGGCATAGACAAAGATGTGATGTCACATGGCCGGGTTTCTAAGGAAAAAGGAGACTAATATTTTTTTATCGGTTTCTAAGCACTGTAGTTCCATACAAGTGTGACTTTCGACAACCGAGGAAAAGTTCTAATTACAAATTTGTTCTGTGTCAATTCACGAATATGATTCCTGTTATATCAGTTGATTCAGTCACCAAAACGAATAATCCTGTAATATAGACATGCAATTAAATAAAATATGTTAAGTTAAAATTTAATTTGATTTTCATTAGGTATGTATTTTTGTGTAAGCTATGGCCACTTTCTATTGTTTTTTTGTGTCCCTTGACTAAAAGGTTGATATGAGGCTGACCCTAATAAAAACTTAAAACCAATTCCACGGCGGTTCCAAGGAAAGGCGACAGAGTTGATGTTCTTGTGAGATTCGGTATATTCAATTTACACATGCAGCATATGTAGGCGCGAGCTTGCATGTGGGCATTAATTGTCAAACGTCTTTGCAACATAGATTATACATAAATATACACTGGCGCCCCTGTTCAACGTGGGAATTCAGCGCAAAGAAGAAAAAATGTTTTATATTAATTTACATAATATGATTATATGAACCGTAATCATTTAAAATCATAGGTACATTATACCATCAGTGAAGTGGATTTCATTATTGAGCAAGGTCATTGAAAAAACATCACCAGAATCTAGATTTCTACAACTAATCGGTTACTATGACGGTTTACCATCGTAGAATATTTCACCATTGTAATGAGCTCACATTCCCACGGAACATTTTCAATGTCACATCTGCGGCTTTTGAATTAGGAACGCCGCCATTACTACAACTACAATATGGCTGCCGCGCACATGCAGTTTTCTTCCCAGCCAGCTGGGTGCGAGTAGGTACTTTAATTATTATAAATAGGTTAGGTACGTACGCAATATTTTTTGGGGGGAAACGCATGTAGGGCTGTTAAAAAAAGGGGACACCTATCACTCGAAGGTGTTGAAACGAACCTGCATACCTTGGTATATTTTTATTTAATTGTGTTTTTTGTGCAATTCAAAATTTGTAAAAAACAGTAACAAGGTGAAGGCTCAAAAACGTGTACAATTCTAAAGATGTAGCCGTTACTGTAACTCGTCGATTTTATACTTGTGGTGGACACTGTCTTACAAGTCTGTCATCACTAACTTATTCTATCCAACATCCTCTCGAATCTTTCTTGGCCTATTCTTTCCCAAATAGATACCTACATCTTTCAGACAGTTCATACCATATTTCTGATAATCGCATATTAATAACGACAATAGGATCGTGCATATATAACATATTGCATTACACGTTGAAAATACAAAAAAAAATATGTAAAGAAATCATTTATCCTAGGATTGCAAGCTCCTAAAAAGGAATAACTTAAAAAAACATAATCTGTGTAACTTACATCGTGTAGATTTTATTGATAAAGTTAACAATAGAAGTTTTTATCAGTACCATAATATATAAAAAAAAAAACGTTTTAACTCATCCATTACGTTTTTTACCAATAGATTGTTGAAAATAAAACGCACACTTGAAATGCTGTTTTAGTTTCTATGGCATTTTTGGAAACTCTCGAGGTAGACGTCTCAAACGATGGAAAAGTCGACGTGTCCATTCCGGGTTGTACAAAATTCGCAGCCTTGGTTTTTTTTCTTCATTTCAAATCATAACAAAACAGCAGAATAATCGTGGTATTGACCTTTTAGCACGTTACCTGCCAATCTAACTAAAGTTAAAAAAAAAAGTACATTAACCAATCGATAAGAGTATATTCACAAATTGTATATTATGTAATTAAAATCAACGATCGATGCCCCAACCATGGTCGAAAAAACGGGGCGACATTCTAAACCAATGATTCCCAAAGTGATCTAAATATCTACAAATAATATCGATTTATCGTATGAGAAAAAAAAAGTAAAACATAAACTTCAACAAATCCTGTAAGCAGCATTGTGTTACTGCGGCTGTGTCACATCTGCGCTAGTGTACTGTGTGAAAGACATACTAGTTTCTTCATTTTCTTCCACCCTTGACTACAGTTGTGTCTATTTGAAGTTCTCTTTTGAAAAATTCAAATATTTTTCTCGGCGACCAAACACCACAGGTGTATGTGACTGGTGGCCTTAGCAACTAATAAAAAAATATTAGTTACCTTTTCTAAAGCAAACCGGTCGTTTCACGTCAAAATTTTATGGTCTATGAAATTTGAGCAGAGCCCATTCAGGTTTCAATCATAATTTCAATGAGAAGTGAAATCAAGTAACTTCACACTATTTTACTAAATTTTATCTTGACGAAATTTAAAGTTCAACTATGTAGGTATATCCTGAAAAAGAAATGAGTAAAGCTCAAATAATAAAGTAAGTATTAACACCGCATCTGACTCTGATAAACCACGTTACAGTTACAACCTAATATGTTAAAACAATAATTACATCTGTGGTAGGAGTGGGCTATGGTTTAAAAAAGCTTGAAAACCTCTAAATTGAATCAATTATTTTTCGTTGGTTTACTAAATTCATTCAGCAATACAATATAATGGGTTGTCCTCGGCTGCAATGCGTCCATGAAAATATAGCGCGTACAGAATAACGACAAAGTGCGTTACAATAGCGAAACGCCAAGGTGAACCCCATTTTATTTTTTTGTTGCCAACTTAAATTAAAATGGCAGAACACTCTGGCAGTGTTACCTACTCACCGACTACCTCGTAAACCAAGGACACATTATTTATTATTTGGAATTGAGAATGAAATTGAAAAATACAATCAATAGACGAATAATTACAAAAAATAAATACGCCACGTTGAACGTTCGGACGATGATTCGATATAGAGTGATTCATAGGAGTACTGAGGTACTATTTGAAATGAGTTTAGGAGGGAAAATACTACTTGAATGGACTCAGCGCAATCAAAAAATCCCTCGCCTGTGTGATGTCATACAAAGAAAATAAAAATAAACCAATAATGATGGGTTTTTACTAGTTAACAGCATTGTGAAACATACTAGGTTGACGGTTATCATATCAACTGCCACATCACCAACACCTCTGCGGCACTACAACAAGTGTCTGTGTCATAGACCCTTAGAGTCTCTTGAATCTAGGGAGTCTCCCGCATAGGGTTACTTAAAAAATGCTGAAAGCAGTCTTTTCAAATTATCTACTTAATTTTGTATGTATGTAAGTTATGAATCTCTGCCCAACCTCTAGTCCGGCTGATTGCCACTCATAGTGGAATGGTGAAGCAGTCTCAGTAACATTATTTTTAAGTTATTGAGAACGGACCTTGCCATGAACACATTTTGGTACTTGTATATGCATGATTATAGGTACAAAACATGAAATTCAATATACCACGTGGTCGATCAGTGAAATAACATATTTTAAAGTTTCAAGTTTTGGTTGCGATGTTAAAATGCACGCACCGAAACATCATGGCGCCCTTGAGGAAACAACCATCCCAGATACAAGAAAAAACAGATGAAAGGTATTCATTCCATTTACCTGGGCAGAGATCAAGCGACCAGCTGCTTATGTGTATACCTACCACTGGGCAATCTATACCACAAATAAGCGCACCATTTTGAATCTTACGATCGGAAATAGTTTTAAACTCAGTGTTTATATCTTTATAAGTACCTTCAACAATCTAGATACAAATTAATTGTATAAGAGTTTTAGGCTTACACGGCCGGCTGATGATGCTGGAGTGATGTTTTCCGGGATCTGTTGCCGTGGTCTGTGGGAGCTGGAGCTTCTGGACGTTTCGCCCTTTTCTACGATGGGCTTCTTCAGCGTGAAGTATGATGATGATGAAGATCTTAATGAGAACTGTGAAGTCATCACAGTTCTCATCAAGATCTTCATCATCATCATACATTCACGCTGAAGAAGCCCATCGTAGAAATGGGCGAAACGTCCGGAAGCTCCAGCTCCCACAGACCACGGCAACAGATCCCGGAAAACATCACTCCAATTAATTGTATGTAGGTAAAAAAAAGAGACGCAGACGTTTAAAACGAGGTTATAGGTTGGTATGTGGCTGACCACCCACACAATAAAAAATGGTTCACTTTGCCAATGTCACCCCTGGTTTCAGAAAAGTCAGCAAGAGTTGCAGGGTGTATGTTCATTTGAGATCTGGGTTTTTTTGTTGTAGGTTCACATTCGAGGCATGTGCAAGCTCGAACTTATATGTGCCTGCTTGTGATACTGTAACTGTAACTCTGTCGCCATTCCGCTAGGGGTGGCCAGAGCCTCTGCAGAGTTGCCTCCATTTTTTCCTATCCTTACATACCTCTTTCAATTCATTCATATCCATCACCTTTTTCATGCATTTTCTTCTTTTACGCTCACTTTGTATATCCCATTCTTTCACAATCTCCTCAATCTGATCACTCCATACTTTTCTCGGTCGTCCCTTCCCTCTTTTTCCTTTCACACTTTCTTTGTATACATACTTTGTCAGTCTATCATCATTCATTCTTTCCACATGCCCAAACCATCTCATCACATTCTTTTGTACCTTAACTTTCACATCCTCTTTCAAATTACATTCTTTTTTTACCCATTCATTCCTAACTCTATCCCTCAGAGTTTTTTCTGTCATGCTTCTCAAATGCTTCATTTCCACCGTACATACTTTACTCATTTCGCTATCGTTCACTGTCCATGCTTCACTTCCATACATCAAAGTCGGTAACAATATGCCATGTGATAATGCATATAATGTGAATCCCCAATGTTACACATCTTTGCAACTTATGATTAGATTATTTCTTAAAAATATCACAAGTGCTTCATTTAGAGCATATAATGAGAAATACTAGCTCCTGCATCTCATCATGCAGAGTATAATGTATAGACGACGGGCTCCAGATCAATCCTGATTGAAGACCCTGAGGCAGGGATTTGGAAAAAGCACAAGATGTCTCTTTCGTGTGGCAGCACAAAACCTTTCCATTGACATGATAATAACCAATCTTCACTGAAGAGGTACAAGAATACGAAAACATTTGAATTTGACCAACAAAACATGCAGATTATATCAATTGACCACAACTGGTCGAAAGCATTGCTGATTCTCCTGTGCTTGCTCAAATCATTTGGGAAACAGACTTTGAAGTTCTTGAAAAAAGGATCTTGGGAAGCACAAAATACCAATGGACGGTCACCATAAGCCAATGATTGTCAATCGATACAGACAAAATCAAAGGATGCAGATGATGATAGCCAATCTTCCATGGAAGATTCATCAAAAGATAAATCATTTTATACAGACTTCTTAGTCTGGCGATACAAGATATCGAAAAATGGCATTCTGGGAAGAATAAACAAAACAAGTAATTAGTTTAAAGTGCTTTCTAGAAAAGACTAAAAGCCAAAATCAAACAAAAAATCTGCTAACAATAAATAGTACAATAGATTGGACTAGCCATTAGGACAAAACTTTTTTTTCTGGTATTCATAAATGCATGAAATAGGGTACCGAGTGCCTAGTGGATGACAATGGAATATCTGGTACCCATCTGTCTAGGAAAATCCGTGGAAGGCAAAGGAAAGGTAGGTAGGGAAGTTTTAACGCTTTGTCCGCGTATATACCTGGAGAATAATGGCGCATTATGTGCGTGCCTAGGTACTGGACCTTCTCTATTGTCAAGCGCATCCCCCAAGGAACAAAATTACTCAAAATGAAACTCGAAATGACGAAAATAAATTAACAATAGCGATATTTTTGAAGAAATACGCTGCCTTGCGTTCCCATTACGACAAATTTTATGCATTTTAATAAGTACGTAGGTACCTAAAAATGCGAAGAATGGACTCGGCGCATTAATTGACATAGAAAATGTGACGTCACACGACTGGGTTCCAAGAAAATATGATACAGATATTTCGTTATTGGTTGCTAAGGTAAAGAGCATGAAGTGCGAAATCTGCCCGCCGAGTCCTAAATGATTTCACGTTTAATTTTTTTACACCGGCCATGTGTAGGTACTTTTCTTTCGCTTGAGAATTTATATTACCAAGGCTGCCTACTTAACTTGAGAAAATAAAAAGGTTCCGCATATCTTATATAGACGATGAGATATTACATGCAAATTGCAAGATATATAAGACGAATCAAAAGTGCTACGAATCCGCAACTTTACGAGAAGTTAGTATACAAGTACGTAGTAGGTACGTATAGTAAGTAGGTATTCCATCGTCTGGGTTTTTTGTTATGGCGTGCATTTTGGGGCAGATGCTATCCCAGTAGAATATGCTCTGATCACAATGCAAAGCTTTCAAAGAAATGCGTCCTCCACAAAATATGACAAAGCGAATCCAATAATGCATTGTGCACAGAAGCTGAAATACGTTTGGCCATCACGATGCAACTACATGCTCTCCAGACGAAATAATAATAATACTCATTATTATTACCCACAAGATTTTTGTTTCCTGCACATAGAGTTATAAATGTTCCTGCAGGAAAGAAATGACAAACAACACGCGTGCTTTCTATTTTATAATTTTTTCAAGTGCAAATACTTTTTGCAAGATTTTAAAAAGACGCAACATTCTAAAAGTACGAGATTTCGATATATTTCCAAGATTTCGTGCCATTCTGGATTCTTACCATATATAAATTTAAATATAGAACAGGTACATTATGTAATTTGAATGTTAGTGTTGTTTAGGTAATCTCATTCTACAACCCCACGCTATGGGAATATTTATACTGATCTTATTAGGCTTTATTACATGTTCAACAATCAGTCAGACGATAGCTCAGTTGGTAGAGTGCTTGCATTACATGCCGTGAGCTCGGGTACGAATCCCACCGAGGGTGTCAGCAACGACTTCATGTTTAGGTGTTTATTTCAAACCCCAAAATAAAATACCAGCAAGGTTTACTCAGTCTTCACAAGAAATGAGTACCAGCCCGTTTGGGAGCTGGGAAACCCCCACTTCAACTGAAGTGGTTGGCGTAAGGCCCTCTTAGCTGTAAAAACAAATAGATTACATTCGCCACATGCGAAACCCTTCGTGGATAACGCAGAAATTAATTACACTTTATGTGTAGCTTAGTTGCGTTATAATTTTGGATGTGAGAAACTTTTCAAACATAATAGGATACTTTGGATCCCTGCAGTAGAAAGAAAAATACATGATTTTGGTGGTTTTTCATTTCACTACGTGCCACGTGTTCGTATTGATTTTCCTCAGTACCCGCTTTAGGCTTCGCACCGTGCACGCCCACTTCAAACAGACATACTTTCGTCGGCATTTTACGTTTTAAGATGAAAGACAGTAAGTATCTCAAAATAATTATCTATGAGTAGGTATGTGATGGGGCTTCCACACGCTTGCCAACCCATCTCAAGTCAAGCGCACAGTGTGTCGTCTAGAACATGCTAGCTAGACAAAATGAGTCCATAAGACAAAATTTTGTCCAGCTAGCATGTTCTAGACGACACACTGTGCGCTTGACTTGAGATGGGTTGGCAAGCGTGTGGAAGCCCCATAACAATCATCGTAGCAACAAAAAGCGCCATGCGAGAAGTGGAAATTCCCATATTCCCTAATGAACAGGTTTCCATTGTATCTAAGGCCGGAGTGAACCTTATCAGTCTTTAGGAGATGGGTAAGAAATTATAAATCAGGGAAACAGTTTCTGACTTGGAAATCGCACCTAACCTACATGCTAAGCGGATAGTTTAACAACTAAGCTATCTTCTGTAAAAAAAATACATACAGGTTTATAAATAACATAAATAGGAACGATCAATGTAAGAAGTCATAAATATTTACATACAGGTAGGTAAGGAGATTGATTGATATATTGGATTTCATATATTTAAAGTACTGTACTTATTACTTTTTATTATACTCAAAAAACTAAGTTAAATGCATGTACTTAAACGTTTGAACTTAGTATTTTTAAGCTTTTACCGGCTTATTCAAGGACGCGGGTGTTACTACAAACCCCTGAGATTTAGGTTAAATACTTAAATCTCAAGGACATTGTGCGTACAATTTTACGTTGTACGCGCATGCCCACACAAAGAATACAACAAAACTCCTTGTGATATGTTTGAAAAGGAACGAGATAAGATATGAACTAATAAGACAAGATATCCTCAACAGTCGGCACGTTATTGTCAGGATAACGACACATTGTAAGGGTGTTGTGCGAGATAAAAATAACCAAAAAGTGGAGCGAGCTACCGAACACATGCACAGTACCTACACTCTGCGTGTACTTCCACAGTAACGTAAACCGGCCGGTGTATGTACGTAAAATACAAGTAGCAACAACCAGATTCTTATTCAAAATATATAGCACTGTTAATATCATAGGGGAGCCCAAACGAGTATTCCATGACAATTCCTTATAAGAAATTAAATACGCAGTGAGCGATTCGCTACCAACCGCCATCGACCACGAGGCGAACGAGTGCGTGAATTTCAGAATAGTACCTAGTTGCCAAAATATTAAGATGATATTAAATTTTAAAAGCTCTTCTAGATCAATATATTGGAATGCTTTGAGGATACCTACGTAAATTTAAACCATGACAATATATTTTTATTAAGTAAGAAAAGGGGGATGGATTCGGGAAGACTAGAGGAGGTTAATTACATTGAGACGGGTTGTTTCCTTACCTTGTCTGCCTACAATTTCAGCCACATGCTCTGACGATGGGACCGGCACGCACTCTGTCATGTTTTGTGACTTCTTGGAGCGATCGTCCATGGCGCTCTGTGGGCAGGAGAAAGACATTCCAGGGCTTGTTGGGGCCATGGGCTCCCCCAGCCCTAACAGGGACAGTTCCAGGGCCAGCTGGAGAGCCCGCTCCTCCACCAAGGGTCCTTCGGTAAACAAACTCGACGGCATGATGGCGGTAAATCCAACTCGCGGCAATCAGCTGACTGCGTTGCCGAAATGCAACAATAAAAATAACAATGTTATACTTCGGATAAAAAACAACTTATGTTTTAAAAAAATATTTATGCAGTCGTGTAACGATATTCAAATAGTAGCAATTAAAAAGTTCTCTTTAAAAATAAATTTCCGCGGAACAACAGATGAAAATATATTATTTTAAATATTTATCAATTAAAACAAGTTCATTCGGATTCAGTGTCTTTATTAAAAATCAAATAATTAATTGGATACTATTTTTGTTTAATATTTTTGTGATGAGTAAAAAACATTTAACGCACGGTTCACGCGTGGATATATATTTTTTTAATTTAAATTTAATATTTTATTTATACTGCACGTACAAAAATATATAAAAAACGAGTATTACTTTAATTATTTATTTAACTTTACGTCGGCAAGTCTTCATGTGGTGTGGCAAAATTATTATCAATATTTTGTTACGATTTTTTATTTGCGATGCGTTTTTTTTATTATTAAGCTAAGTTCGTCTCGGGACCAGCTATACGTGCTTCCGCGATGACAGGCTACGAGCGACTGGCGTTGGTTGTTTCTGTGTGCGAGCGGGTAGGTAGCGGGGGGGAGCTGGGGGATGGCTTGTGAGGGGGTGAGAGGGGCTAGAGGGGGAGAGGAGGGGGGCAGCCACCCTCTGACACCGTGTAGTGTTAGCCGACAGCCGCGGTGCCGGTAGGTACTGCTACTTGCTACTTGCCACTTGCCACTTGCTACTTGTACTTGTACTTGCAACTACACAGGTAGTAGGTGATGGGGTGTACTGCCGCTTCCCGTATCTCGGCCAGGGGTTGACAATCTAATGCCAATGAACTGCGCCTTATTGATAAACACAACCTTGCCTACAGCAAAGCTCGATTTTCAAAGTATGTGTACCTAATGTGTTATGTTTTTTTTTTATTATTTCTGAAAGCCTAAGGACCTTTTTCATTTTTCCTACACAAAGTTGTCTCTCCGGATTGTGTACCGGATAAACTGTGTGAAAGCTTTCGTGCATCTCCACACATTACTGACTTCAAATTCGGCGCCGGAAAAACAAGGACGAACTCGGCAGAATGGTGGCAGAAAGTGTTTTTGTGTGTAATGGTTGTAACTGTACAACCTTGTATGGGTGGCTAGAGCCTAAGGGGCCGTCCATAAATTACGTCATCCATTTTGCCCGTTTTCGACCCCCCCCCCCTTACAATCATCCTATAGTCACTATCTAATGACCCCCCCTCCCCCTCTTGCTGTAATAATTGATGAGCTTAATAATTAAAAATTTTATATTACTTACGTAATATTTTGTATATTTTGTAGAAATTGGTATTTCCAAGAACGACGTCACTTTTGGTACTCGTACATCATTTGCCATCATCCGCAGACCAGACTCCCCCCCCCCTTAATGCGAATGACGTAATATATGGACAGCCCCTAAGCATATTTTCCAACTTCTTATTCCGGTCCATAGCTTAGTTGGTAGAGTGCTTGCATTCCATACCGTGAGCCCGGTTTCGAATCCCACCGAGGGTGTCAGAAATGATTTTCCGTTTCAGTGTTTATTTCAAACCCCAAAATAAAATACCGGCGAGATTTACTCTGACTTCACAAGAAATGAGTACCAGCCCCCTCAGGAGCTGGGAAACCCCCACTTTAACTGAAGTGGTTGGCAAAAGGCCGTCCCCTTACCTGTAAAAATAAACAGGTTCCACTCGCCGCATGCGAAACTCTTCGGGGATTACGCGGCAAGAAGTTACACTATGTGTGGTGTATCATGTATGTATTCACACTGTATTTTTTAAGAATCCTGTGAAGAAGACTTCCTAGATTTGAGAGAATCTAGAAGTCTATGACACTTGTAGTGCTGAAAGGGTGTTGGTGATAGGCGGTTGGTGTCCTGATCCTTTGCAGCAGGGCTGATAGGCGATAGCTGCGTAGTGTTGTGTTAAGACACTGGCCATTCTTCCTTCACGTGTTCCTCCGCCAATTCCTCCACCTTTTAAGGCAAATACCTTTCTCGGTCTTTCTTTTCCACTAATAAACGGAAAAAGAGAAATATATATCATTCACCAAGAATGCTATGATCATTGGTTGGCGATAACTTCCTTTTTCTAATTGAAAATTAGCTAATGGTTACGACTGTCCCACAAATAATAAAAAGGAAAATAAATTTTAAGTAGAATTCAGTGTAAAAATATTTATAAAAAAACTTTATTTGTATACAAAAAAACATCCATAAAATAAAAGTAAAAACACAGAATTGAATTACATTAATTGTATTTGTATGCAATTAAAAATGTTTATAATCATATGAATAAAGTCGATATTTTATTTATTTATTAACGACTGCCGTCCTTAGCAATCAATAACAAAATATTGATATGACCGCCCTTTTCCTAGCAAGGTGAAGTGACGACATAGTATATAAACCATTATTTAAACGCAAACGCAACTAAGCTACACATATATGTAGTGTAACTTCTTGCCGCGTTAACCACGAAGGGGTCGCGTGTGGCGAGTTAAACCTATTTATATTTACAGGTAAGGGGGCCGGCCTTACGCCAACCACTTCAGTTAAAGTGGGGGTTTTCCAGCTCCCTAGGGTACTGGTACTCATTTCTTGTGAAGGCTGAGTAAACCTTGCCGGTATTTTTATTATGGGGTTTGAAATAACACCGAAATAGGAAATCATTTCTGACACCCTCCTCGGTGGGATTCGAACCCGAGCTCATTGGGACAGTACAAAGGTTTTCATCACATTTTACTGAAGACAATGATGAGCATGTTCCTGTCCTCAGTAAAACGTTTTTATTTTTCATTTAATAATGACATTTTAGGGGTCTCGCCATGATTCACATAATAATCTAATAATAATAATCTATGTTGCAAGGATATATTCATTCAAAGCTCTCAGATGTATGCTCACAAACAAACACGTGTAGTTCGCGCTTACAAAATATGCTGATTGTGTACTTACAAATAAAATCCAAACCTCAAATGAACATAAGCCCTGCAACTCTTGCCGACATTCCCTGAAACAGGGGTGACATTGGCAAAGTGAACCATTTTTTACAGTATTTGTGGTCAGCCTCATACCAACCTATAAGTCAAGGAATCAACATCATTTTTGTTTAATGGACTCGGCACGATTTTGAATTTAAAACTTTTCTTGGTAGACCGTCACAATTCAATGAAACTGTCCTTATAATTTATAAACAAACATATTCACCATTCCTTGATTTATAGGTTGGTATGAGGCTCACCACCCATACTGTAAAAAATGGTTCACTTTGCCAATGTCACCCCTGTGTCAGGGAAGGTCGGCAAAAGTTGTAGGGCTTATGTTTATTTGAGGCTTGGATTTTATTTGTAGGTACACATTCAGCATTTGTAAGCGCGAACTACACGTGTTTGTTTGTGGGCATTATATGTTAAAATATATCCTTGCAACTTAGATTACAGATTATAGAATAGCAGCCCGATCATGTGACGTCACAATTTTGCTGTCTCTGCAATTCATGCCGAGACAGTTTTTTTTTAATGAGGTCTGCACGAATTGACATGGACAATAAGATGTCGTCACCCAGCCGGGTTGTTAGGGGTAAAAATGCAATTATTTTATTGTTGTTTGCTAAGGATGGCAGGTCCATACAGGACTGACGATTTCTCGCCGAGAAAAAAGTTATAAATTCAAAAATGTTCCGACCTTATTGTTTTTTGGAAAGGAGGACAATAATTTTTAACACGGGATTTTTTTTAATTTTCAAAATGATGTAGACCGGCCACAAAGGCAAAGCATACATTTTTTAATACCTATTCTTTTAATAAATAACGAAGAATGTGATATCCAAAAGCTCTTACTTAAATTACATGGAATATTTTTTTATTAACTAAGCTATTTCCCTAAGTAACAAATTAAAAATAGGCATTGGGTTATTCTTTAAAAGAATAAGCAATAATTAATAAATTCTAAAGTGAATACCTAGAAGTAATAAAGCTTTTTGTATTTAAATAAACTAACTAAAAAAAAAACATTTGTATAGTTTTGGTAGCGCTTTGTAATCTCTTTTACCTGGCAGTATTAGCTCTCAGAAAAGCTCATCGGGTTTTACCTGTAAGAAATATGGTGACAGTGACAAAACGACACATGACATAACGACACATGACAGAACATCACATGACAGAACAACACATGACAGAACGACACAATGACAGTACATCACAAAAACCATACAGAATACATCACTATCACAAAACAACACAACGACAAAAAATCACATGAGAAAACATCACATAGGTACCTAAAACAGAACATAACATAAACGGCACCTGAAAAAACATCACGTGACAAAAAATGTTCTGTTTTAGGTATGTGATGCTTTGTCTGGTGATGTTTTGTCCTGTGATGTTCTGTCATGTGTCGTTCTGTCATGTGTCGTTCTGTCATGTGTCGTTCTGTCATGTGATGTTCTGTCATGTGTCGTTCTGTCATGTGTCGTTCTGTCATGTGTCGTTCTGTTATGTGTCGTTTAGTCACTGTGTCGTTCTTTCATGGAACCGAGAAATTTACCTACCAACGAGTAGCAATTCTTAATTATTTACATTTCTATTATTTTACCAAAAGTTGTAAAAAAACTTTCTGAAAACTCGTATCAATTGTTATTTCTAATGGCACTAGATTTTTTAATGGCTTATAGTTACAAAACAAGGAAAAATAAAATCGCCCAAAAAGGCTTCGCCCAAAAAGAGAATTCACTGCTTCTATGAAGCAACACACGATTAAAAAAAAAATAGGCTGATTTATTTGGTGAGCGCTGTTTTTGTGTGTATCACACCTCAAGAGCCCTCTGCGAGCTTGGTCGTCGCTGTAAAAAGCGCCAATTCTCAAGCAAGACCCAGTTGTTGTAAGGCTGGATGGACCTTTTGATGACCGGTCTTTGGTAAAGGTTTATGAATTTTTCAACCCAGCGAAGAGCAAATTTGAAAATATAAATGGTAGGTATATTTTTTGTGCTCCGCCGGGATTCGAACCCACGACCTTCCAGTTACGAGTCCGAAGTGTTACCACCTGTACTACGGACCGGTCAATATTACTACGACCGATATTAGATTTGCTATTACGGACCGATATTAGATTTGATGGTCTATTCTTCTATTCGATTGTCGACCTGAAGAACACGGTGCCCAAAATTGGTGCGAGTCTGATGGCGCGGCTAAATCAATTCAACAACTACATATTCTCTAGGAATTTGAGTCTGCCTCCATACATCCATTTCAGTAGGGAAAAAATTAAACACATTATGTGAGTCTATAATCTAAGTTGCAAAGATGTATCAACATTTAAATTTCATATTGTAAATGCATTCCCACAAACAGACACGTGTAAGTTCGCGCTTACAAATGCTGCATATGTACATACAAATGAAAATCCAAACCTCAGATGAACATAAGCCCTGCAACTTTTGCCTAAATTCTCTGAAACAGGAGTTGCATTGGCAAAGTGAACCATTTTTTGCATTATGGGTGGTCTTCCTCATACCAACGTATAACTTAAGACAATACATATTTCTCTAATGAATAATATATGTAGGTAATAACACTAATAATAATAATTTTTAAATATATTATATATTTGTGGAAATAAAACAGTGTTTTAAAATTTACAAAGTGTTGTTTAATTAAATAACAATTAAAAAAACATGAATTTTCCCAGTGTTAATACACAAACCATAAAAAATACAATAATAATAGGTAATAGAAAGAGAGATTAGTAAAGTCCATATAGTAGAAATGGACTTATACTTAAGAAGTATGATTGGAAAAACACGGAGTCATAGGGTAAGGAATTATTTTGTTAGAGAGGAATGTGGTGTAAAAGAAAGTGTGAAAGTAAAGATTAAAAGAAGTATACTTAGATGGTTTGGACATTTGGAGAGCCAGAATGAGGAAAGACTGATGAAGAAAGTATATGCTGCGAGAATTGATGCATGTCGTGGAAGAGGAAGACCGAGAAAGGTATGGATGGAGTATGGACCAAATTTTCGAAATAGGGAATGAATGGGATATCCAGAGTCATAATAAAAGGAGAGCTTGTATGAAAAAGGTTATGACTCTGGATGAAATGAAAGAAGTATGCAAGGATCGAAAGAAATAGCGGTTGATCTGTAATGCTGGCGGTTAAAGCTGAGGCTTTTAAAATTAAAAAAATATATGTTTTGTAGTTTTTGAAATATTTTACTGTTTAATTGATTAGAGTTTATTTGTTTTATATATTTGAATGTATAAATTGCTTGTATTCCTTAACTGATAGGTTGATATGCGGCTGACCACCTATACTATAAAAAATGGTTCACTTTGCCAATGTCACCCCTGTTTCAGGGAAGGTCGGCAAGAGTTGCAGGGCTTATGTTCATTTGAGATTGGTTTTTTTTTATATTGTAGGTCCACATGCGGCATGTGTAAGCGCGAAATTATGCGTGTCTGCTTATGGGAATGCATTTAATATGAATCTCAAATGAGACATATCTTTGCAGCTTAGATTTAGATTTAGATAATTAACAGCTGTTTTTGCATGTTGCTCACTCACATCTCAAAAGCCCTCTATATTTAGATTTTTTTTGTAAAACATTTAGCTACATATTAGAAAATCATGGTATCTCCACCTTTCTTGAAAACCGTGCTAATGTAGAGTATTCGAGGTTTGAAGAAGTTTTCGGTGATGATGATGACGAGCGAAAGCTTGAAAGAATGTTTGAAGCCTCGTTAAAAATATATAAATGCCATACTTTATAATATTATCATTATTGAAGATATAATTTTTAACACGGGTAGGTATAAAATTAGTGTAAACTTTCGGTCTGTAAAAAAGGGCAGGTGGCGCCCTGGCAGATGTTTGAATTTCGAACACCTTTACATGTGGCGACGCGCCATTGCTACAAGTCAAAAATAATAATATTCCTTTGATACGGGCGAGTTATATTATCATTTATCAACCATCTATAATTTCAAATCATTATTTATATTGATAAAATGTCAGCTGGTAAAAATGCCAGACTTTCCATACAAACGTCTAGTCTTGTTAACTTTTGTAGCGGCCCTATATTTCTGCGCATGTCTTCAGTCTTCCAGTAAGTCCCTTTTCACACGTCATGTTATCTGCATATTCCTTGACTTATAGGTTGGTATGAGGCTGACCACCCACACTGTAAAAAATGGTTCACTTTGCCAATGTCACCCCTGTTTCAGGGAAGTTTGGCAAGAGTTGCAGGGTGTATATTCAATTGCGATTTGGGTTTTTATGTTGTACCCATGGTTGTACCTACCTAGGTTCACATGCGGCATGTACAACCGCGAACTTATACGTGTCTGATTGTGAGAATGCATATAATGTGAATCCCGAATGTTACATATCGTTGCAAATTAGAGAGATTAGATATTCAAACGAAAACAGTTTAAGATTGGGTAGTAAGTCGTGTTTTGTTTGAAGATTATTTAATAAAAAATAAGCAAGGAAAAGAGAGTGATTGGAGCGATAAGGCGAATGATGTTGGACCATTTTTGAATTTGGAACTTTTTTCTCAGGGAGCTTACTTATATGGGTTCTTAGCAACCAATTACAAAACATTTGTATGCCTTTTCCCTAGCAAGCCGGCCGAGTGACAACACAGAATTGTCTATGCCAATTCACTTGTGGACCTCATTACAAAATAGAAACGCTCCCTAGCAACGCGTCTGGGGGTCATTTTTTGTCTATGACAAATTCCGACACTGTTGCAGAAAAAATATCTAATAGCGTCGTACCAACATTTTTTGGCGCCTAAGTACTTTACTTACTTTCTTCGGCTCATAAGCCTTGAAGGCTGAGGGCCTCCCGCACCACAATCCTCCAGGACTCTCTGTCTTGTGCAGCTTCCCTCCATGGTCCCCTCACTCCCAGAATTTCGGCATCGGCTTCAATGTTGTCTGCCCACCGCATCCTGGGACGTCCGAGTGGTCTAACACCTGAAGGGGCACCATCCAAGACTGTTCTAATGATCCTGGAGTCCTCTGCACGTGCTACATGTCCGGCCCACTGGAGTCTTCTTGATTTCATTACCGACACTATGTTAGCATCTTGAAACACGGACATCAGCTCCGCGTTGGTCCGGATACGCCACCTGTCATCTTCAAATACAGGTCCGAGAATGCGACGAAGCATTTTGTTCTCAAAGACCTGGAGAGATTTTTCTTGTTTTTGAGTCAGACTCCAGGCTTCGCATCCGTACAACACAACTGGCCGAACAATGGAAGTGTAAATCTTGAATTTTGTGGAGCGGGATAGCCATTTTGAGCACAATAGCCCTCTAAGGCCAAAAAAAGCATTATTGCCGGAGTGAATTCGGGCATGTAATTCTGAGGATAGGATATTTTTGTCATTTATAAGGGTACCCAAGTATTTGAATGAATTGCAGTTCTTAAACTTGTAATTATCTACATTCAAATCTTCTTGAATATCCCGCCGCGCCACAGGCAAGTATTCAGTTTTCCCCTCATTAATTCTCAATCCTATCCTCCTTGCCATTCTCTCCATTGGTAAGAAGAGCGCCCGGAGCTGTGCAGCGTTCTCTCCCAGAAGCACCACATCATCCGCATATCCCAGCAGCCCAATGGTACTTCCTATGGTGATTCCACCATACACAGGTTTGGTTTCTCTCACAACCTTTTCTAAGGCTAGGTTGAAGAGCAATGGAGAAAGGGCGTCACCCTGCTTTAGGCCTGAACTGATCTCAAAGGGATCCGAGACCTGTCCCTGCAGCAGTATTTGAGCTCTTGAATTTTCTATGGATATCTGATATCTTGGCGCCTAAGCCTAAACTTAATTCTCAGGCTCCGCAACTATCATTCACCAGTTCTTATATTAAACATACATTTTTTTACTCCTTCTTTCTAAAGATCTCTAGATTTCAAAGCGCTGTTTAATCCCATTCACCAAGCAACCCTTCAGCGTGGATATAACAATACATTATCCACAGGATGTGAGCGAATGCACTTTTGATGCAACAAGAAATAAAAAAGCAGAAAAAGCACGCGCTACAAAATGTGTAGGTACCAGTAGGTACCTACTTAATTTAGGCTGTTGGGTTATTTGGTAGTAGAAACCACACCATCAAACTCAACCACAGGGTGTACTAAAAATATTTTAAAACTAACACAGCGCGTGAATTGAGCGTTTTAGTTTCCATATATCTTTTGATACGTAAACGTGTGCAGCTGTTGAGATCTTATTGGAAGCGAAAACCGCGCCTCTAGTGAGCGTCTTACTTTCCATAAAAAAAATCTACGTAAAAGTGCGTGCAGCTTTTGTGTGCTCTTTGGTCGAAAAGCGAAAATTGAGCCTCTAGTGAGCGATTAAGTTTCCAGTAATTTTTTTGTACAGAAAGTTTTACAAAGCGTGGAGCTATTGTGAGCTTAGTTCCGGAAGCCAAAAACAGCGCCTCCAGTGAACGTTTTAGTTTACATGCATTTTTTTACAAAAAACCTTACTTTCAAACTTAGCCATAGGCCATAGCGCTTACCAAGAATGTTTGTAAACTAAAATAGCACCACAAGAGAGCGTTTTAGATTTTTTTGTAACGTCAAATTTATGCCGGCTCTGTTGAAGGTTTTCTTTTTCATACATTTTTTTCTACGGCTGTTGGTCCGGAAGTGAAAACTTCACGTATTTTATTTTTTTAAAACGCTACGCTTGAGTTTACACGTGCAGCTTGATGCTCGAGGCTCGCTTACAGAACTTGCAGCTGTTGTAAGCTTTGTGGTCCGTTTATATATTTTTTATGCTGTCATTTATTTGGTTTTAAGTTTTCCTGCGCCCAGGTGGCGGCAGGTGGCGGGCAGCGCAATGGGCCGGCAAGGTTTACCTACCCGCCTCACACACCGGCGAGTCTCTACATCCTCGAGCGAACAGCTGACGTCGTGAAATTACAATAATTCATGTGGTCAGCCATGCACCCAAGGAGATAAGGGCTCTACAAATAAAATACACAAGAAGAAGAAAGAAACTAAGAATTTCACCACAAAATTACCTCCACTTCAAATGAAGTGGAGGTAATTTTTTTTGGTTGGCGCAAGGCCGGTCTTCTTACCTGTGAAAATTAATAGGTTCCAAGAAGTTGAAGTTGAAGACACCATAAAATAAGTAGGTAACAAAATATCCAACCATTTTATCAATAACTAGTAGTACCCGGCGTGTCATTACATATTTTGGATATGTGAAATCTTTTTATTTTTACAAGTAATGATTTCTCTTCCCTGCTCCCAAGGAATTGAGTAAACGCAACTGAGGTGCACTGTATGCGTAGGGAATTTCTTACCGCATTATCCCCAGGGGTCGCATGTGGCGTGCGGAAACTATTTTTTTTTTAGGTAAGGGCTGTTTTTGTGTGAATCACACCTCAAGAGCCCTCTGCGAGTTTGGTTGTCGCTATAGAAAGCGTCAATTTTCAAGTATGACCCAGTTTCTGTAAGGCTGGATGGACCTTTGGTGACCGGTCTTTGGTAAAGGTATATGAATTTTTCAACCCAGCGAAGAACATATTTGAAAATATAAATGGTATATTTTTTGTGCTCCGCCGGGATTCAAACCCACAACCTTCCATTTACGAGTCTGAAGCGTTCATTACCAATTTACCATTAGACTACGGACTGGTCTATAGTTTGTGCATGATACCTATCTATGCCAGTTCAACAAAAGAATGTTAAAGCTCATCGGGCATCTAAAGATGGTTGTATTAGGAAGATAACAAGTAGCAACAATGTGGAAAAATATCCAGAAGTT
Organism: Agapetus fuscipes; assembly: GCA_951799405.1. Taxonomy (NCBI): domain Eukaryota; kingdom Metazoa; phylum Arthropoda; class Insecta; order Trichoptera; family Glossosomatidae; genus Agapetus; species Agapetus fuscipes. The sequence continues at coordinate 7,195,690 of OX637337.1, read as the reverse complement.
TGATTATTGTAAATAAAGGCACAATACAAACCCGGGATATCAAGGGCGAAGCTGTAATCTTTGTCATCTTAGCTACTCTTACAAATAAAGACCGATGTACTATGAAACAGACTCCGTGCAAATCCCATAGACAAAAAATTAACACAGTACACAGCCTCGTTGGCAGACAAACTAGTATTTTGTTATTTGTTGCTAAGGAACCTTATCACATAGACCTGTTACATTTGCCCACCAAGAAAAGAATGTTATTTCAAAACTTTGTACTGAGCTCATAGTAAAAATACTTGGATTATTAATTTTAATGGTTTGCTGGGACAAGAAATGAAAGTCAGTTTTAAAAAAAAACAATTATTTTTTTATTAAAAATAAGGAATATACAAACTGAATCATTTATAAATAGTATCAAGAGTCAATAATACAATCCACATTCCATTATTGGTATCACTGCAAAAAATGTGTGGATAAAACCAATAGTCTATGTATACAGTTATGTAATAGGCAAATTATGAAAAAGTCAAGACAAGTTTCTTGTAAAAACAACTTTTTCATTTCTACATTAAAAACAGTTGCTCAGAGTGAATATGTAAAAATTGAAAAAAAAAGTGAAACAATAAAATTGGCGACTTATTTCAAATACAAAAACACATTTTGTGAAGCAATAAGTAGTTTTTTTAAGCTATGGAGAATATCAATTTTACTTTATTATTTTTAAGTATTTTATACTGCCATACATTTGTATATTTTATTTCATTGCTTATTGTAGAAAAAATAATGTGACACTACATCATTGTGGATTCTGCAAAAGACAATCAATTCCAAGAAATGGATATGAAAATACAAACTATAAGAAACTTCAAAAATCTAGATTAATTTATACTTGTCTCTATAAAGCAATTTCTGCATTACCTATTATTTTTTTGGCAAATTAGGACTTGACTGTTTTTTGCAGAACAATATTATAATAGTAGTCTGAAAATAAATATGAAACTTTAATATAGGAAGGAACATTTCAAATCCTTAGAACAACATTTCACCATGTTAAAAAAGAGTGATGGAATCAAAAACGGCAATTTTTTCCACAAATGTCATTTTCCATACATTTATCTCTATTTCAGTAAAAAGCCTAGATTGCCCTCATTGATTCTATAGGCATCAAAAGACAATCACATAATTTTCATTGTGCTAACATCTGAAAACAGAATAAAAACTTAAAAATAATTTTAATATCATAAAATATTTCTTTGACATCAATGTTATAAATAGATGGACACAATTTTATTCATCTGATTTCAAACTTTATGCCTTACATAGAGACATCTTGTTATGTATATTTCTAATTATACTCTTTTATTAAAACAGTAAACAATCTAAATTACTTTTCAGCTTTTGTATTTGCATGCCTCTCATCATAATGGGAATCAAACCTTGGCCTCTTGCTCGGAAAGCAGAAGTGCAACCGATTGAGCTATCGACCAGACTACTCTGATTGTCAAAATAAAGATTTCTTGGGAATTGTCACTCTCAAAATTTACTAAAAATATATATGTTTTTAAAACCACTACATCTCATTATATACAAATTAAAGTTGACTTTATTTACCCAAAAAGAAAAAAAACGGCTCATTCAATTGTTTTATTTATTTTATCACTCAAGTATTACTATGGACATAATGTTACTCCTATAAAATTACAATTTTGTGATTATACATTTTTTGGAATTGTTTACCTACCACGTCACTTTATAGCAAGATTTCCAAGTGAAATGATTAAGGTTAAATGATTAATTTTACAAATACATACCTCTATCTACAAAACATAGGTATAAACAAGGTCGGCTAAGCTGTATTTAAGAGCACACTGCACCACTGTATATCTCAGAGCTGGCACAGTGGGGGGTAGGTGGACAACCTACAATCTGCACACATTGCTGCTGTAAATCGGCTTAGTGTTTCCCGCAGGTTAAACATGGCAAATTATTTGGATTGTGCCTTTTGTATTGTGAGTCCTCTACTGTGGAATGCCATACTTCACAAGCTGAGAGCTGTTTAGAGTATGAATGTTTTTAAGTCCAATTTCAATGTGTTTTTGTTTACGAGATGCCATGGCTCTGCAGTGTCCATGCAGTGAATTCACAAAACGACTTTTTTTTTTAGAAATCGCATTATTATTAAACAATTTGATCGGAGACGTTAACAGCAAATTATTTATTTGTCACTAGTTCATTCTTGCCTACCGCTTAGAAAGTTCTTCTAAGGAACCTGGTTTGAGACCAGCTTAATGCCAAGAAAATATCCATCTTTAAATAAAGATATTTAACGGCTTTGGTAGAGTTTAAATAACAGAGAAAATGTGTGGCTAAAATTATATTGAAACACAAAATCATTTCACTTGTAAGTATTTCAACTAAGTAAGTCTCCTATGTTTTATCTACGGCCCATTCACACAGTCTAGCTTTAAACTAGTCACAAATTTGAGAAGTTCTTCTTCGTTCGCGCCTAACAAAATGATTATTAAGAGTTAATAATATATTCTCATTATAATACATACAATGTAAGACTATGCCTGAAATAATAAATAACATATTTCGTTTTCTCAAGTCAAAGGAGGCTACTCTGCAGGGGCTCTGCTCACCCCTTAAGAATAGCAACAGAGTTACAGTTAAGTTTCTTTACATTATTTATAAGCTGTGAAAAATTGAGTAGTCCAATTGCAAACAGCGCTATGTTAAAAAAATTTTTTTTTTGTTTTTGATGTCATATTGGATTTTAAAAAATGCTAATGTGTATTTTATTATACTATTCAAAAACTCGCTACGTTACGTATAATTTGAGGCTTAATACGGTATACTCTTGCAAAAGTCGCTATGATATTTGACAATCCACTTTCAAAACTGTCTATGTTACTGTTCACTTGCAAATGGCGCTAAGACGCCAACATCCTCGTGCAAATCCCGCTAGCTTGCCTGTAAAACAAAAGCTCCAAATCAAATTAAAAAAATAGCAATTATATTTCCGGTAGTTGGGCATTCTTTCTTGCCCCCTTACCGTATATTTGGCAATATTGAAAAAGAGATTAAGACTAAGAGAGGCTTAGTTTTACGACTTACTGATTCAAAACTGTCTATGTTAATTCCATACAACTGCAAAGATGTCTATGTTACAAATACTTTTGCAGAACTTGCTATGTTCAATTTTAATATTCAAATTACAAGAATTATATAAAACCGAGATTTCATTTTTTATAATAAAATAATTTCTAAATAATACCACTATAGAATTATTATAATGTAACAACATTTTCTTCAATAACTTAACTAGTAGATGTTTTTATTGAATTTTGTAAAAAAAACTTTTTTTAACATAGCGCTGTTTGCAATTGGACTACTCAATTGACCGTTATGCGGTTTTCATGAAACTTTTTAACACAATAAGTCATATTTACAAGTTATATTGTTTGGGTTTGAGTTATTTAAAATCAGTTGTTTCAACTTGAGTAACAGTTAGACACCAAAAATCATGCAATTACAGACATAATCAGTGTTATTCTTTAGAATTTTTAAACCAGATTTCTTTAGAGATCTGGTTTAATTTTTCCACTTAATCTCGATTTACAAAAAAGGTGATTCATAAAAACTTTATGAAACAGTTCAGCATTAAACGTGTACCAAAAAATTACAAAATTTCTAAACCACCTCTGAGTAGGTTTATTTCGTTCAAAACCAGTTCAACATACGCAAAATGGCGATCTTCCTCATTCAACAGCTGATCGTAATGATTGAGAAAATCAAATAAGAGTTTCAGCAATAACAGTAACTTTAAAACATTGAAATTTTACAGTAGAACAGCTAATCTATGGGATGCAGGATAACAGTAACTTAAAAAAATTGGAATTTTACATTAGAACAGCTAATCTACGGGATGCAGTGACGAAACAATTATTAAAACTGTGTCAAAACCAAAATGACAGATGCCACGTCATGCTATTTTTCAGGTCAGCAATATTGTATAACAGTCACTTTTCTTTTAAATGAAGTATGAAGGCCCGTCTCTGGGATCTTCTTCATGATGCTCACAGCCACAACCTGGAGCCACAATGAAGTCATGCTTTGAAAAATATTTGTTTCTATTTTTACTTCATTAGACATTTTGACAATGGTGACATGAGTTTGACAGCTCGAGTGTCGAGAAACGTTCGGGAGGGGGCGTTTAGCATTCGGGTGAATGCTTCCAAACGTCTCCGAATAGCTGTCATATGTCAAAAACCTGAAAAAATATCATCAACACCAAAATACCTACCTAAATGCTGAGCATTTTGTATTTTTTCATACAGAAAAAGCTACCGGCAGTCGGTTTGAGCAGGTTTCGGTAAACCAACAAAAAGAATGCAACTATTTCGCTAATGAATAATCTTTTTCTATTTTGGTTTAGCAGGCTGGTACAGATTTGAAATGGTTTCTCAAAATCATGCACTAAACTGGTATGGGCAGAATCTAATGAATAACACTGATTTGGATTTTAAAGAATGTGTGTGTTCCTTGACTTATAGGTTGGTATGCGGCTGACCACCCATGCTGTAAAAATGGTTCACTTTGCCAATGTCACCCCTGTCTCAGGGAAGGACGGCAAGAGTTGCAGGGTGTATGTCCATTTGAGATTTGGTTTTTATGTTGTAGGTTCACATGAGGCATGTGCAAGCGCGAACTTGTATGTGTCTGGTTGTGAGAATGCATGTAATGTGAATCTCCAATGTAACATATCTTTGCAACTTAGATTAGATTAGATTAGATTAGATTGGTAACTACCGGCGCCGTATTGTAAAGCTTTCTTATTGACAGTTCATTGAAAAGTTAGCTGGGTTGCTTTGCCTGTTCTTGTTTATAATTTTTGATAAGAAAACATGATTGACACACCAACACAAATAAGAATTGTTTTAGGGAGGTTGTGTTAAAGATTCGGGAGTATTTTCTTAAAGAAGGAACAAAACATGCCCATGTGAAAAAAAACAGCTATCCATGGTCTCATTGTCAGGCATCAAAAAATTAAGTTCTAAATGCTGTATGAATACAGTATGAAATTAAAATTATAGGACTTGTGATCTCTCACAAGTTGGTCAAGAATTTTATCAGTTGGTAGCTCCGAATATCACAACAGCGCCTTCACTCAAATATCACACATTCATTCATATATTTTTGTATGACTGTATTATAGGAGCCCGGGTGTCATTTCCAATAGGTTTTAGGTAAAATTGCACACTACAAGACATCTCATGGTCAATTACAGGCAATAGGATATTATTTTGTCAAATAATGTAAAAACAGATTGCTTCTCTGTGTGAAAATTAACTTTGTAAAAAGTTATTGGAATAGTTACGAAAGTTGAAACAACTGGCCTTTCTGTAATATTCTGACTAAACAGTTAATAAATTATTTGCTCAAATAGTAGCTCAATCAACTCCACATGCCACAAAAAAAAAACTAAAAAATACAAAGAAAAGAAAAAATCTTTATTTCATCCCTAATTTACATTTTTTGGTAGCAAACACTACCTCAGGTTGTTTGAAAAGCACTTTAAAGTCAACTGAAAAAAATAATTACTAGGTTTTTAGCCATTATTTTTTTGAGCAGTTAAAATTCACATTATTTTGGAAAAGATAAATTCAAAGCCAAAATTTACATAGTTCTTACAAAAATGACAACAATACCAAATCGATGACACAATTCATAAAGAAATACATTTTTAAGATTTCTCATGATTTTGCATTATTTTTACATTTGGTCATAAATAATTAATAGCAACCCAGAATACAGGAACGAAGACTGATTTTAAAAATATGGCATTTCCTTTATATTCCTTCTAAATAATATTTAGTAAGAGTTATTATTGTATGCATTACATTTAATATTTACAGTCACGAGTTTTCATTTTATAAGGTTAATATACCAGACATCCTGGAGAAGCTGAGCTCACATACTCGTATTTTACTTTAGTTATGTCTGTATTTTTATTAGTTGTTCGGCCTACAAGATTTTAAGAAATGTCTTAACTGTTAATGTAATATATGTCGCCGTGGAACATAATTAGTGATTCTCAAAGCACACATTTGCAAGGAAAATCATTCCTCAAGATGCTATCCTGACTGTATTGTCATCCACTTATCAACACCGATTGCTTTTGCAATAATTTTGGTAAGAACTTCAACAGAGTTCTTTAAATAGGCAAAGTAAGGGTGCTGTCCGTGAATGCAGCAATCAGTCAGCTTAAAGGCTTCATCAAACAGGAAGTGCTCTAAGGGCGCGCCAAGGAACTCAAGTGTCCCGGACTAGTGTCGCCGTCGCACTGTGTTGTGTTGTACTGAACATGTCTAAGTTGATCAAATACAAATACTTGATATAAATACTCAAATACAATTACAAATAATTGACTAGCGCAAAAAACGCTTCCAGTTTGACAAAGCCTTAAAAGTAAATTCAATTTTTCTAAAAAAAATAAAACCAGAAGCCTTTCCCATTGAGCAAAAATAAGAATTTTACATTAAAATGATACATTGAAAATGTTTGCTTGAAGAATCTGCATAACGGTGCTGTGAGTTTGGGAATAGATTACAAGCAAGCTAATCAAACTCCAAGTCCATGTCGTAGTTGTGTGGGGGTTGTCTGCTGTTCTGTCCCTCCTGGGGCGACTGGGGGGAGGTGAGGCTGCGGAATAGGGACAGCACGTCCCCCACCGGGCCCCGTGCCCCCCGGGGGGTGTCAGAGGGGGCAGCTGTGGGCTGCGCGGGGGCGGGGGGGGAGCTGGCCGCCCCTGAGGGACCCCCGTACACGCGTAGCAGCAGCGCCGCCAGGCTGGGGGCATCTACAAAAATAAGGGTTAATAAAATTATCATCCCTGTGACCATTGACACACAAGGTTCTGTTATAAGAATTAGAGATTTCAAGCTTTCATTTTCACTTTGGTCGCGTTGCATGGAAGTTCATTCTAATAACAAATGTGTCTGCTCACATTTCACTTCCTGCAGTAGAGAACATCTTCAGGACAAGCTATAAAGGCCAAGTAGGCATTTGCACGTCTGTTTGTCGTGCATCCATAGCAACAACATTGACTTTATATTTTTTATGGTTTGTGTATTAACACTGAAAATTCATGTTGATTGATTTATGTTTTTTATAAAAAACAAATTTCTGATTAAAACATTGTTTTATTTTCACACACGATATTGATTTTATTTGAATTATAATTTACAAACATTTTCGACCTATATGGTCATCTTCAGGTAGGATTACAATCAATATTTGACTTTCTCTGTGGGGATTGTTGGAGTAACTGGTATGGCAGGGAGTATTCAAAGGAGGAAAAATTAAAATAGCTGTTCTTAAAAAAAACAGCACAAAACAAAGTGAAAAGGCAGCTGTAGTTTCATATTGAGAGTTTCTAGAAAACTTGCGAGATTTTTTTGTGTTTTATTTATCCAGTGAGTGAGGCGGGGCATCCCCTTCTCCCGGAGCCAGGCACTGTCAGCAGATGGGGCAGTGGATATACTTAAAGTAACAGATTACAGGTGATGTCTTACTGAGTCCCTGTGTGGTGGTTTGTGAGTGAGGCGGGGCGTCCCCTTCTCCCGGAGCCAGGCACTGTCGGCAGATGGGGCAGGTGGCGTGCAGGGACAGCCAGGGGGCGATGCACGCCTGGTGGTACAGGTGGGCACACGACAGCTGCTTCACCTTCTCTTCTGCATAACCAACAAACAATACATACATTTTAAACACACATACACACAATGGATAACATTAATTTTTAAGGAAACCTGTATGGGAGATTCCTTTATTTGAGAGAATGGGCTGCAAACATTCAAAATATCCATCGGCTATGTGACGTCACCCATAGAAAATAAAAATTGGATTCCCGATAATGAGGGATTTTTTGTAGCTTTCAGTACTGCGAGAAACATACAGATCTATACGGCTTTAAATGAATTAATATGACAGTGAGAGGAGGGCGCTGCTAAGACTTTGCGGCCTTCAAACTCCTGTAATTAACAGGTATTATTTTGTTTCCCTTCATCAAAATATCAGATTGAACTATCAGAAGTGAGGTTTTACAAGATGCCGACGTTAGATCTGATTTTCACCACACTCAGTTAAAGCCATGTCATCTGTTGTTTGGCTGAATTTTGAATATTCAAGAGACCATACTAATTCATAAAAAATATATTATACCTCACCTATATTAAATGTTTCTAGACAGACTGAGCACTGCGCATTCATGCGGACCTGGTCAGCTGTGACCGTCACCTCGGGCAGGTCTGCGATGGCCTCCCTGGGCAGTGGCGGGGGCCCCTCAGCCTCTGCGTGCCACAGCAACTGCGACATGACGGCGTCCAGCCCCTCCCCGGACACCACATAGTCGCTGGGCTCCCCCCCCAGCAGGAGGAGGCCCCCGGAGGCAGACTGCGCCCCCGGGGCTCCTCCGCCGGTCAACTGCCACAGCAGCTGCTGCATCAGGGTCTCTGGACCGCCCATGTTCACTGTGCCACGTACACCTCTGCAATAATAGTACAACAGTAATCATATCAGGCGTGTGCATAGGAAATAGGCAAATACATTTCAGAATAAATATTTTCTCCCATTCCTTTAAAATACTCGTAATTCAACTGAAAATGACTGAAGTGCTAATGATGGCTCCAAGCGAACTTAAATTTTGAATTTTAAATCTGTATATCAAGCTTAAATGGGTTTTACTAAATATTGCACGTGCATGAGATGCACGCCCCTGAATTATATTAGCTAGTTTTTACTTCATTCCTAGATGCCCTTGAACGGTCTGTAGTCTAATCGTTAACGCTACAGACTCATGACTGATAGATAGTGCGTTTGATTACCGGCGGAGCACAAAAAAAAATTTCACTTTTCAAATATGCTCTTCGCTGAGTTGAAGAATTCATCTGCGTTTACAAAAGACCGGTCACCATAGTAGGTCCATCCAGCTTCATATTTTTCTGGCAGCTTTTAAATGTAGTCCATCTATCGAGACGGCGCAATCAACTTTAGTTCAACGTGTTAAAATTTAAACTTTGGATATTTTGTCACAGTTTCTAAGGTTTCTACGAATCATATCTTTTAAAATTTTGTACATGGTTTATGACGTTTTTCCTCTAATGATATACCCATTTGATGTCAGACTGGGAAAATCTTTCTTTCTGAACGGAATTCAGATACCTTCTTCAGAAAATAGAGAAAAACTGTTAATCATATTATTTTCATACATAAAAAAATGGTATTTACCTTATTTGATTTCCCGACATCAACAGGGCAAAGTCATTTCCAAAATCCTGAAAAGAAAACAAAAACAGTGTTAAATGAAAAAAATTTGAAAATTGATTTTTGTCAGCAGCATTGAACATAATCTTATTACAATAATGAATGGCTTGTGAGAGAACATGGTTTTTAATATTTTATGAGTAGACGAGTAGTAAATGTGTACACCAAGCCAATTAAATAAATTATGAAGCCTGTAATTTATTGCATAAGAACCAATGTAAGCTTTGCTTTACAAATATTGGTGAACACAAATCCAAGTGCTTTAATAAAATTTCCTAAATTATTTTCAAATACGAAATGAGGTCTTAACATTTAGAAAACAAGGAATCCAAATCGGTCCGCCAGAGGCGCTGGTCTCTCATACATACGTACTAAACCATTTGAATCTGATATTTGGAGGTTAGAAATTTGACACAAACACAAAATTAATTAGATTTTGTAGGGTTTGTGTATTCACACAGTGAAAATTCATTTTATTTAAAATAAAATTATTTTTTCTTAGACGTAGTTTAATTTTTGACTCTTGATAATGACCTGAATATTGATGGTCGAAAGTGCTCGACATATAAAATATTGTTGTGAAAATTAAACTACGTTTAAGAAAAAACAATTTTATTTTAAACAAAATTAATTGGTTAAATCAGCAAAAAATAATTATACTTTAAATTCAAACAACTCAAAACAAATTTATTTTGCACAATTTTCTACTTAGGAATTTGACTTGACCATTGATTTAACGTACATCCGAGTACATTATAATGTGCAAGAAATTCTGAGTTAAAAGTAATAACTTAAATGCAGTTATTTAACAACCATAAACATTTTCTACATTTAATATCTTATTTATGTGCATTTGTATGTTTTATTTCTATAATATAATAATCTATAATCTAAGTTGCAAGGATATATTCATTCAAAGCTCTCAGATGTATGCCCACAAACAAACACGTGTAGTTCGCGCTTACAAATGCTGATTGTGTACTTACAAATAAAATCCAAACCTCAAATGAACATAAGCCCTGCAACTCTTGCCGACATTCCCTGAAACAGGGCTGACGTCACAAAGCCCAGTTATATTTTGAATATTCAGACCCTGTATTTTATTTATAATAAGGGGTTAATACATAAAAAAACAACAAACTAAAAAACGATGTTAGTCACTTATTGTGAAATGCGAAAACTGTGTAATCATGTTAACAAAAAACAAAAGTACACATAATCAAGTAGCACCTTATGGAGATTTTAGAATAATTCCTGGAAAAGTTTTAGCCAGAAGTGAATTATAAAATATTATTCTCACTTAATTTGGGTCCAAATATATTAAAAATGCACATAGTGGGGTTGATTCCATCTACACAAAAACACACATAAAACATGCTGAGATGGGAGGTCAAAAATTACATTTAAACATTTGCATTACTGACAAAATACACAGGAAGATGTTTTACATTTCATTTTTATCTCATGGATGACTCGGTTCAGCAACTAACTACTATACTACCAACCCATGCAACCCATTGCTATGCAAAAAAATGCATAACAAGACCTGCGGGCTCATCCAACAATTATTCTAATATTCATTGTGTTTTGGTGTGTTCTTTCAATGCTTACACGTGTAGCAAAATGGTTAAGACATTTAGGTTGGCAGATCGAGTTAGTTTGCTCCTCTCCACAAATTTTTAGTATACAAAAGGATGAGAATGAGTCATTTGAAGAGACTTTAATTTTCCCGTTACAAAGGATCACATGCTGGTAACATTTTGAGTCCATATAATATAATTATTTGTGCATAACTGACAGGTGTTCTGGGTGCACCGGGGGCCCTATAATTCCAGGGTGGAGTCCAATTAGTCCAACGATTAACATTTTGATTCCTTCGAGATCCCTGGAATATTTATTACACTTAACCTTTGAATGCATATGTTAACATCTCTAATGTTAATCAAATTTACCCATGCTTTAAGAATAGATTGAAAAAATATTCTTCCTATTTACAAATAAGGATTATAAACAAAAAAATATGAATTTATTTTGGTTGATAAGGTTTCACCGAGAATACAGATAACCACATGTTTATTCCAGATACGGTATCAGCTGACTGAGATAAAAATAAGGTGGTGCTATCTGTGTACATACATAGTTGAAAAAGACAAAATAAATACAAGCCAATATTTCTCCGCAAAGCCGCATCACTTTACTTTTCCCGGTAAATAAAAAGTGATAACTTGGATGATGCAAAAATGAGTAATTCAATTAAATATATATCCCAAAGATAGCTCACTAGTTACCAAGCAGGTCTATTCAAGTTTTACTGAAGAGAAAAATAGTCTCCGTTTTTACTTCTTAGTTGTGACATTTAAAAGCAATTATCTGTAAAAGCCTGTGACTTGTTTTTGTCCGCTGATGTTACTCTTTCAGAAATAAAATATTTTATAACAGTTTTACTTTCACTTATTGTGGATGTCCACTAATCATAAACAACAGGATAATAAGTAACATGGATCTGCCTACATACAACCAAATAATAAAAGGCGTGTATCAGTGATTTTTATAGAACCTTCTGTTAATTGAGAATATTTATGAATACTCAGATTTGTTACGGCGATGTTAATCAAAAAACTATAATGATATGAATGGAATAATTTGATAATAAGCACATGCATAGCACGGTTGTATGCACTAGCACAGGTTAAAACTTGAAAGTTAATTTTAAGTTTGACTACCAAAACAATTTACATGGTGAATATTATACTAAATTGTGGCGAACATAATTATTGTCTTTGATGAAGATATATAATGAAGAATGCAAAAGATGGTAACACAGATGGAGTCAACTTCGCAGTAAAAAAACAACTCAAAACCAGCAGTCCCTCAAGTATGTAACTTTAAACTCAGCCAGTACGGTTTATCGAAAAGCGTTTGAAACCTGAAAAAATCTAAACATGCACTGTTTAAGTTCCCATACATTTTTTGATAAATTCTTTGCTTAAGTTTCAATGTAACGTTTTATACTTGAGGTATGATAGTCCTTAGCCAAGAAGATAAAAAAGACAGGTAATCTTTCTATCTATTAGATCTACGAGACACCCGAGGGCAAATTTTTAGCATTGAAGTTTGTACCATATCGTCAGGGTCTCCTAGCGAGGACATGTCAATATCGGAGGAGTGGTCTCTGGAGGCTGAGGAGGCACGGCCGGAGCCCGAGCGCCCCCCAGCAGTCGCCTGCGCCGCGTCAACCTGCTCCACAAAGCCCCCGGAACAGTAGGGGCACATGTAGTCCTGGAATAGTAAAAAAAACACCTTAATAGAGTTGCAACGCAAAAATAAAGCTGTATGCCTGTCAGATTGCAATGGACTCAGAACATTTGTGAATATAGAACTTTTTTCTAGTCTAGCAAAAATCAAGTCTTCTATAGGACTACCGTCCATAGCAATCAATAACAATGCTTTCTCCCTAGCAACCCGGCTGGGTCTCATCTAATCTAAGTTGCAAAGATATGTAACATTATTCATATTATATGCATTCTTACAAGCGGTCATGTACAAGTTTGCCCTTGCACATGCCGCATGTGAACCTACAACATAAAAACCCAAACCACAAATGGACATACACCCTGCAACTCTTGCCATCCTTCCCTGAAACAAGGGTGACATTGGCAAAGTGAACCATTTTTTTACAGCATGGGTGGTCAGCCGCATACCTATCTATAATCTATCTATAATCTAAGTTGCAAGGATATATTCATTCAAAGCTCTCAGATGTATGCCCACAAACAAACACGTGTAGTTCGCGCGTACAAATGCTGATTGTGTACTTACAAATAAAATCCAAATCTCAAATGAACATAAGCCCTCCAACTCTTGCCGACATTCCCTGAAACAGGGGTGACATTGGCAAAGTGAACCATTTTTTACAGTATGGGTGGTCAGCCTCATACCAACCTATAAGTCAAGGAATAACCTAACCGGGTGATATTACAATATTGTCTATGTGGAATTACTCATTCTTTAGGGCTAAGTTAAAAATCAGTTAATTGTGTTATGAATTAATAATTCATGAATTTATTTACTTCATTTTTATTTCATAATCACGCAATGACATGTGTAAGCACAGGGTCAAGGTCATCATTCAGCCAATGTATAAGAACGCAAACCCGTGATGTTTTAGTTGATGGCTCCTCACACCAACCAAGTGCTTGTTTCTTTATTAATTCATCAAGAAGAAATACATTCTCAACCATCGCTCAACATAAAATAAATAGTTCGAGCATCAGAATAGTTAAGCGTGCCAGAAAGGCTACGCTTTAAGGCGTAATCTTAAGCCTGGTCCTATAAACATTTGTTAGTTAAATGTCAAACCAAATTAACCGAAATATAATACAAGCCTCATATTTTTCATCTTATAACAATCCGTTAGTTAAATTTCTGTAAAAAGTTACAGACAGAAATAACCAACAGCCAACCCAGCAATTAATTACAGATACCGGCCAGTTAGTCAAGGTTTGAGGTTAGGTCAGCTTTCAATGCATTGTTTCTTTGCGGTGAGTTTTGCTTGTAATTGGACTTCTACGCTCTGTCCTGTTGAAGAGAATTTCTTCCGACAGTGATAGAGAATTTATTGAAAATGGGCTGTTTTAGTCATTTTCGTATTCTACACTAGAAACTTTAGGTTATGCTTCATCTCTGACAGCAAATGGGTGATGTATTTTTTTTAAAATAGATTTGTGAACAGTAATTATCCAATAACATCTGTTGAACCAGGGTCAAAGTTTTGGTCAAATGACCCAAGCAGGGATCTAACCAACGTTATTCTATTCCAAATACACTTGAAAGATCAGCCCACTTGGCCCCCTCGGCCATAACATTGACATGTATGTTCATGAATGCATTTAAAAATCATAAAAAATACAACGGATGGTTAAAAAAGCTTTATAGGACGACCATCGGTAAGATCAATCCGAAAATGTCCATCCATTATCTAGCTGGAGTTAATTGTCGAGATACTAACGGATATTTGGTCGACCGGCCTTCAATAAGACAAGGTCTTGTTATAATCAGTTTCTGAACAACCGTCAAACTGTCAAACCAAAATAATTGTTATTTAATGTGTCTTTTTGACGTATTTCACTGATATTTTATGTCTCATTTTTCATTGTATAGGTACCTACCTCATGACATCTGCAATGCTACGCAAAGAAACAGACAGACACCACCTATGTCTTTTATAGTGATCAATGTTCTGGACCTACTTCTCTCAAACGTATACGTCATCCGCAGATAATTAGAAGACAGCAAGATGTACAGAAATCAACCATCAGTTAAGAAGTATTCTAAGGACTACAAAAACATATTATGTAGTAATTGTTACTCTAATTAGCATGTCTGAAGCTTAACTTCTTGTGAGAGTGCAGGTTAGAAATATTTCAAAAACATGTGAGAAATTTCAACATCGCAAGTATTGCGGATTCTAATCATTATCTAGCTGGAGTAAGGACTCGAAACAGCGGTTGTTTTGAACCATGCGCTGCGTCAGATCTCTTAGGCATGGCATCGATTGATAACATTTTGAGAATCATCCCATCAATGCTGTTTCATAATAATTGAATCATAAGCGAATAAACTGCGTCTTTAGTCAAAGTGTAGGTTTGCAAGGTTACATCAATTTGGTAATATAAAATGATAGATACTCTAGAATGATAGACGTGAAAGAGGAAATGTATCACATTTTAATTATTGCGCAAATTTGAGATGAAAAAATCAGTGCTTTTGACAGATACGTTAAAAATAATAATGTAATATTGATTTCATCGAGGTACCTGCAAGACATGGTCGAATTCTTTGACGCATTTGTAGCAAAAGAAACGGATTGGCGGTGGCCTTCCTTCGACGACTGCTTCCGCCATCCTCACCTAGATGTGTTTTTAATTACAAAAAAATGTGCAACTAATGACATTCACTTCAATTTTAGCTGGATAAAATCGATGATGACAACCAATGAATTTACAAGTCCGCCATGTTCTTGAAATATTTCCACTACTGACAACTTGATCGCACTTGATTTGAAAGTTGGCAAACCAATATGA
The DNA here is from genome assembly GCA_951799405.1 of Agapetus fuscipes. NCBI lineage: Eukaryota > Metazoa > Arthropoda > Insecta > Trichoptera > Glossosomatidae > Agapetus > Agapetus fuscipes. Next base: position 7,180,295 of record OX637337.1, on the reverse strand, counting down.
AGTTAGTGAGTTTCATAGACAACAAATAAAATATTCAATTTTCTACCTACCACACATAAAAAACCATATTTTCTTTTTCTACTTCTGAAAAAATATTTTTCTGACCGAATAAATCAATTTCATTTAGGTATACTAGTATTTTATTACGAAGGTTTATTATGGACCAAATTTTCGAAATAGCGAGTGAATGGGATATCCAGAGTCATAATAAAAGGAGAGCTTGTATAAAAAAGGTTATGACTCTGGATGAAATGAAAGAAGTATGCAAGGACAGGAAGAAGTGGCGGCTAATCTGCAATGCTGATTTGTAATGTTGGTTTATTAGTTTGCTACATTTTTTGCATAATAAATTTTTGACTTTTTTTGTATAGATTTATTTTTAAGGTGTTGTTGTTTTTTTTTTATATACATATGTTATTTATTACTCGTATTCCTTAACTTATAGGTTGGTATGAGGCTGACCACCCATACTGTACAAAATGGTTCACTTTGCCAATGTCACCCCTGTTTTAGGGAATGTCGGCAAGAGTTGCAGGGCTTATGTTCATTTGAGGTTTGGATTTTATTTGTAAGTACACAATCAGCATTTGTAAGCGCGAACTACACGTGTTTGTTTGTGGGCATACATCTGAGAGCTTTGAATGAATATATCCTTGCAACTTAGATTATAGATTAAAAATGATCATCGGGTGACATTATTTCGTAAAAGAATAGTTAACTTGAATCTTTATTATCGATTTGTCACATAATATAAAATGTTAATCATAATTATCGTTGTTTTTCCATACAAAAAAATGAGGCTTAATAATTTGTTTTTTAAAGAAATCGAAATTATTATTTAAATTTCATTCGGAGCTTACATTATGAACTTCGTGTACACCCACCTCAAGACCTTATGCATGCTCCGAATCGATTGCACATTTTTTTATCGAAGTTGATTGAACTACATACACAGTTACGTATTTAATAATAATAATAATAATATTAGGATGATTTATTTGGTGAGCGCTGTTTTTGTGTGTATACAGTGTATCACACCTCAAGAGCCCTCTGCGAGCTTGGTCGTCGCTGTAGAAAGCGCCAATTCTCAAGCAAGACCCAGTTGTTGTAAGGCTGGATGGACCTTTTGATGACCGGTCTTTGGTAAAGGTTTATGAATTTTTCATCCCAGCGAAGAGCAAATTTGAAAATATAAATGGTACCTATATTTTTTGTGCTCCGCCGGGATTCGAACCCACGACCTTCCAGTTACGAGTCCAAAGTGTTACCACCTGGACTACGGACCGGTCAAATTAAAGTATTTATATAATTATTCAATAAGGATCGTATTATGAATATGTTTAGGCATATTGTATCAATGATAATTTCGATTTGTACAACGGTGGCAGTTGCGGGCTGGTACGGCGCCTGAACTGATGTTAGTTTCCCATGCAATCCGCAGTCTACCAGATCATGGCGACATGTGATATCAAATAATATGGCAATGTGCTTTTATCGCTAAACACATTTTCAGTTACTGTTTTCCTTATAAATATAAAAACAATGGTCGCTATTCACATATCTACAACCGATCTCTTTCCCTCCAATGTTGAGTTTTGGTCTCACGAATGTTATTTTGTCTCTCAAATACGCCTTCAACTCCTTTAGTCCTCTGCAGCCATTCTACTTTGAACGGTCCTCGGACTCGTAATCGAAAGCTATTAGCACATAAATTTATCATCTCCTTGTCAAAATATGGTCTTCGCTGAATTGAAATACCTATACAGTATACATCTACCTTTACTTTGGTGACCAAAGTCCGGTCACCAAAGGGTCATCCAGGGTTCTTGCTTGAGAACTGGCGACCAAAATCACAAAGGGCTATTGAATTCAGGTGTGATCCAAACATAAACAGCGGTCACTAAGTAGGTAATTTTTCCCTGTTAAAAATTGGTTCACTTTTGCCAATGCTACCCCGTTTCAGGGTAAGGCGGCAGGAGTTGCAAAGTTTATGTTCATGTGAGGTTTTGTTTATTTGTATGCACCCATGCAGAATGTGTATAGGCGCGAACCTACATGTGCCTGCCTATGTGATATGTCTGTGGGCATGCATTTAATATGAGCCTTAGATGTTAACATATCTTTGCATCTTAGATAAAAGATTATCATTAATAGCGGTACACAATTCTATATTGTTGCCGACCCTGATGTATGGAAGCGAGTCGTGGACGGTGAATGAAAGAGACGTAAATAAGGTATGCACCGTAGAAATGGCTCATTTGAGAACCGCGACTGACCAAAAAAAGTGCATAAAGGGAATGTAATAGATAAGCGTGGAAGGAGAAGACCTAAGAAAGAATGGATTGATCAGATAAGTGAGATTGCGAACGAATGGAATTTACAGAGTGAAAACAAGAGAAGAGCGTGCATGAAAAAAGTGATGAAACTAGATGAGATGAAAGAAGTGTGCAAGGACAAAGTCAAGTGGAGGCACTTGTGTGGAGGTATCGGCCACACCTAGAGGAATGGCGGCAGGATACAAGACAAGACAAGACGGTTATAGATTATTATCATCCTCCAAAATGCTAGTTGGACAGCTATGTGGCGCTTTGTAGCGACAAATAAGCTCGTAAAAAGTCCGGTCGATAACTCAGTTGGTAGAATACTTGCATTCCATGCCCAGATCCTTACCGAGGGTGTCAAAAATGATTTCCCGATGCGTTGTGTATTTCAAACTAAAATCCCTTCACTTCATTCTTCCACTGCACCCTCCGGACCAATCTCCTGCCACCTGGGAATGCATTGAGAAGTTTTTTCAGGACTCGACAATCTAGTATATTCTGCAAATGTTTATCCCATCTCAATCTCAATTTTATATGTAATCGAGAAACTGGAGGTACCTATTGTATGTAGATGCTACGAAGCATAATATAGAAAACCAAAAGGTCATTTTCAATGTTGTAAATGTACATTTTGCTAGCTCTTTTGTAGGAAAATAATGTGGGTTCCCAAATCCCTGTAGGACTAAATAAGTGGTTCCTAAAGAATTTTGTGACGAATCTGATGAGCACTTGACGGCCATTTGTGTAGATCAGCTATTCGAATCATCAAATCAATAATAATGATCATGCAACAAACTCGTAAACATGTTATTGTTTTTGAAGTTATTTTTTGGTTGAAGTAAACAAGGAAACAATATAATTTACACTGCTTCATGAGTCATGCCTCTTGCTGCATCATCAGCACAATGTCTGCCCTCGCTTGTCCACTGCTGGACATGGTCTCACGGTCACACTCACGGTCTCTTGAGTATCTATCTGTGGTCTCCCCACTACCCTTCCTCGGTGTAGGGTCAGGCCTGGATTAACCCCTCTAACGGTGCTATTCTTATACATTTTAGTCGTCCGTTGAACCCACGCTTTGACAAACTATAATGATGCATTTGTATGAAGACCTGTCAATCCAAGATGGTCGCAAGTGAACAGCTGATTAGTCTTCATACAAATATTACCAAAATTCGGTAGGTATAAATGACTGTCGTGATGTGACTTTAAAGAATATATCCTCGTAGGTACCTACCATTTATATTTTCATATATATGCTCTTCGCTGGGGGAAAAATTCATATACCTACTGTGGAAACTTCGTTTATTGGAAAAATTCTGTGTACAGCTTTTTTACAATATTGTTGTGATTTCTTGAAGGGCGTTCGGCAGTCTTGTTTCCAGAGACTGTCGCGGCGTGTCGATCTCCGGTTTCCAAATAGTTCCCATGGTCTCACGAGAGTGCGGAAGAGTTTGGAGGAGGGTGAAGGTTAGCGGAAAGAAGAGTGAGCTGCTAGACGCAAGGCGTAAAACTTTTGAGAGAAAGAGTGGTCCTGAAAAGGTCCACTATGGGATCGAAACTTGCGTCTGTTGAGCTCGGAAGGAAAGGATGGGTTTGGAGAGGTGTGATGATAAGAAGGAGGAGTGGAAAGGTTAGCTGAGCTGCTAGACGCAAGGCGTAAACTTTTGAGAGAAAGAGTGGTCCTGAAAAGGTCCACTATGGGATTGAAACTTGCGTCTGTTGAGCTCGGAAGGAAAGGATGGGTTTGGAGAGGTGTCTCGATCCTGAGAGCAGTTAGCTGTGGCGGCCAGGTATTGTAGGCAGCAATGCAGTTCCTCGAGTTTCTTGCGGTTGAAGAGTGGCGGAGAGGGTGCTGGCAGTGTCCGGTCGTCAGGCGAAGTGTTGGTGTCAGGCGAGAGCGAGCGGGCGGGCGTGTGTATTCGTCGAGTGTTGAGATTGTACTGTCCACAGAGTAAAGGTGTACTGTCCTCCCAGCCGACAGCGGCCTATCTTTATACTACAGTTAATAAGTCCACTGTCGGCTCCTAGCTAGTGTCGGCCAATGAGAGATCGCCGTAGATCCCTTTGTTCCGGGCCGTCTATTGTTTTCGCCGGGCAGTGACCAGTGGCGTTCTGTTGTAGTTGACTGGGGGAAACGCAGTGGCGCTACATTGTATGTATATGAAGACAGACTGCACCACACTACCTTTACCAAAGACCGCGGGTCACTAAAGGTCCATCCAGTCTTACAGCAACTGGATCTTGCCTGAGAATTGGCGCTTTCTACAGCGACGACCAAGCTTGCAGAGAGCTCTTGAGGTGTGATTCACACAAAACAGCACTCACCCAATAAATCATCCTAATATTATTATTACCTGAATCTTGTGGATAAGCATATTTCGATGATTTATCTTTGGAGCGGTATTTTTGTCTAAACAATACCTCAAGAGCCTTCTGCATGCTTGGTTGACGCTATAGAAGGCGCCAATATTCAAGGAACACTCATATCAGTTGCTCATGTGCTGAGTGGGCCTTTGGTGACCAATCTTTGATAAAGGCAAACGAATTTTTCAACCCAGCGAAAAGTTCAAATACAGTTTTTTTTTTCTTTTTTTTTCTCCGTTGGGAATCAACCCAACGATCTTCTGAACACTCTGTAGCGTTACCCACTAGACTACAGATCGGTCAATGATGCAAGTACGAGAATATTTTCCAGTTTTGTAAATTGCTTTTGGGGGTCATATCATATTTCTATGAGAACTCGCACCTTACATCACCACACTTAGAGCGGCATCCTTTTCCGATGGCCCGATTTCCTGGACTGGTCCATACTATGTACTTCCTTGAGCCATGCCGCGGCTGATGATGTGTAAGGGAAGTAGGCCTGTAATTATGGGCATTATGGTGGTCTGCTGTCTCCCCTGGGACCCGTGCCCAGCGCGCGCTGACACCGCGAGTGGGACACTCAACTGTATAGGCAACACCAACGCAGCCATGCTAAACCATGCTGCAATATTTTTAAAATATTTGACTTAATATGAAGAATTAAATCAGGTTGCACTTTCAGAGTTACGCAAACGAAACTAAGCTACACATGTAGTGTAGATTCATGTCTGCGTTCTCCCCGAAGCGGTCGCATGTGGCGATTCAGGACCTGTTTATATTTAGGTACGGGTAAGGGGGCCGGCCTAACGCCAACCATTTCAGTTGAAGTAGGAGTTTCCCAGCTCCTGAGAGGGCTGATTCTCATTTCTTGTGAAGGCCGAGTACCTCAAGTACCTGCACCTTGCCGATATTTGTTTTGGGTTTGAAAGAAACATTTCAACAACAATTGAAACATTCAAACAAAATCATTACTGACACCTTCGGTGGGGATCTAAACCTTACTTTCGGCATGGAATGCAAGCATTCTACCAACTGAGCCATCGACCAGACTTTTTTACGAGCTTGGTCGTCGCGACAAAGCGCCAATTCTCAAGCAGGACCCAATTGCTGTAAAGCTGTAATGCTGGATGGACCTTTTGTGACCGGTCTTTGGGAAAGGCAATGAATTTTCCAACCCAGCGAAGAGAATTTTGGAAAATATGAATGGTTACGAAGCATATATTGTTCGATAAAAAAAAATCTTCTGTATTTTTCTTTAAATTATAATACTGCCATTGGCCGATTGACGAGAAGATTGGAAAGCTTTTGTAAGCTCAATTACTTGGAGGACAAAATGTCTAGTAAAGCTTTTTACCACATAAGAATCATAAATGTGATTATAGGCAGGTGCGTCGCTGAACGCCGGCCAATCTGCACGGGGACGATAAAAAGGGTCTTTCCTGCCTGAACGTGGCGTATTAATTTATTTTTTTAAATAGACCGGTTGTCAACATCAAAGGATATTTCCATGAAACAATGCAAGCATCTTCCAAAACTGTGAATTTTATGATCGGTTCACAAAAATACTTCGATCGTAATTTAATTGAAGTAATCTCGGGATATTGTGGTGATTTTACGTGGTTCATAACGGAATGAAGGGATATTTAGATTTCATCTATGCCATCTATCTTCTTGTTATGCTTATATTCGGGATATCCAAATTCGCTCACATCACTCCGCTGTTAAAAAAACTACACTGGCTTCGCTTCCCGGAGAGGGTGGTCTACCGTGTTTGTCTGATGGTATATAAAGCCATCAATGGCGTGGCTCCACCTTATCTGACTGACATGATTTCGCCTGTTGAGATGGGTGTGAGGAGGCAGACACTAAGATCTGCGGGCGATGGTGCAATCAATTTGGTTCAGCCGCACCGTCAGATCCGTACAAATTTTGGAGACCGTGCTTTCTGTGTTGCGGGTCCGGTGGAGTGGAACAGACTGCCACCCGGAGTGAAGAACTCCAAATCTATGGGCATATTTCGCGGAGCTCTCAAGACGCACCTTTTCAAAAAGTCTTATCCGTGATCTGAGAGGGCCCTTGAGGTGTGACACACACAAAAACGGCGCTCTCTTATCATGTGCAATTAAAAATAAATAAGCCTGATATATATATATATACCTACTAACGAATTTTCGGAAAATTAAAGTCATATCTCTTTGGAAAATGACCATGATATTCATAAGGTATGTAGGTACCTATGCTATAAAAAATAGCCAATCCTTTCGGGGCTATTCTTAGACATTTTAAGTCGTCGGTTAAGCCCACGCTTTGACAAACTAATGATGCATTAGTACGAAGAGCTGTCAATCCAAGATGGCCGCAAGTGAATAGCTGATTTGTTTTCATACAAATATTACAAAATTCGGTATGTAAGAATGACCGTGATGATGAAATTTTCTGACCAGGCACCATTTGTTTGTCAAAGCGTGGGCTCAACCGACGACTAAAATGTCTAAGAATAGCCCCGGAGTTCTGAAAAAAAAGTGACAATGTTAAAGTGGAAAAAAAGTTACTAAAACGGATAAAGTAATCCTTCTTCTTCCTTTTACAGGTGTACTTCAACTCCTCGCTAGATAGGTCTTCCCGCTCTTTTGTTTTCACTTAGATCTTTGCTATCTTTTTTTTCAGTTCGTGGACCAAATGTGATGCAGCCCTTTATGATGGTCCCCGCACAGATTTGTAAGCTCTTTCATTTGTGATTTAATGATATTGCTTTTATAAGATAGCACACACTAGGCACCTATTTAACATCTGGTTACATTTATTATTTTATCGGCAGTTTTGTCCGCTGCAATCACTGCTGGATACAAAAAAAACTACGACACACAACCCTCACACGACCAAAAGTAAAAATTATTACATATTCAAAGATAAATCCTTATTTACCAATTCTTTTTGATTCCAAGTGAACGGCTCGATAAACAAAGACGCTCGGAAAGGATGTTTTATCTATGATACGATTGACATGCTCAGGGGCATTCAGATTTTGTTAACATATCCTATATGACTGAAGAACCGTATAGGTCAGGGGTCGGCAATCCAAGAGCCACATGCGGCTCTTTGGACGTGAAGCTGCGGCTCTTTAGTTCCATACGCAAATATTAGTTATTAAAAAAATCTTTAAAATCTTTCTGAATCCATTAATGCAGCAGTTTCCAAACGGGGGGGCGCGAGCTATAGCTAGGGGAGGCGCCAAAAATGTGTCTATAGTAGTAGGGTAGACTGGGTACGGTTGTAACAATTTTACTTTGATTGCTTGCTAGACAGTAACTAAGACAATAAACAAGGATTGAAGCAATTGGGATTGAAGCTTGGTCTTTTACCTTTGAAATTATCACAAAACCAGAACCATAAGTAAACCAGTTTTCGAGAAATCAAACGTTTTATTGAGAGTATCCACTTGTTACAACTGACCCCATACCAGGGACGGTTGTAACAGTCTTGGGGGGCAGTTGCAACAATACAAAATGAAACATAATTAATGCAATCAAATCAGTTTAATAACAAAAATATACTATTGACATCACAATAGGCATTAAACATTCTGAATATCTCCACTAGCTGCATCTCTCTTTTGTTTGTATTTAATTCAAGTGACGTAGTTTACTCTATACTTTTCCGCAGCTTTTTGCAAAGAAACCCCCAGTTTTAGTTCATTTTACGCGTTTATGTAAATCGATATGTCTGCTTGCTCTCTTGTGGTTTTTCTTTTGCGTTGTCTAGAAATCTGCAAAGAAAAAAAGAAAAAAATCTATGTTACAACCGTACCCACCCCCAGCTCTGGCAATAAAACGAGCACGGACTTGTCTTGTCTTGTCTTGTATCCTGCCGCCTTTCCTCTAGGGGTGGCCAGTACCTCCACACAAGTGCCTCCACTTGACTCTGTCCTTGCATACTTCTTTCATCTCATCTAATTTCATCACTCTTTTCATGCATGCTCTTCTCTTGTTTCCACTCTGTAGATTCCATTCATTCGCATCTCATTTGGGACATGAGGTATAATTACCAAAACCAACACAAACCAGCTTAATATAATCTCTAAAACACAATAGTTGATCACGAACATAATGAAATGCGATAAGAATATTAGAACTCTAGATATATCATAAATAAATGCCTTAAAATACTTACTTTTTATTGAAAAAACACAATGGGACCTCAAGCAAGGGTTGTCTGCGCGCGAAGGGTGGAACATTAGGAAGAATCGTGTAGTGACATGCACCCTGCTTAACTCTTCCTTAGGACCCTTCTTCGCATCGCTCATAGTTTCTGAGATATTGGAGTTGTTTCAACCGTACCTTGTTACAACCGTACCCAGTCTACCCTACCTATTAGTATGAAAATTAAAAAATAGGATAAGGATAAACTTTTTAAAATTAGTAGTAAGAAAACTAGAGAAAATTCGGCTTTATTCCAACTCTATTGGAAATGAAATGCTAAAATTGCATTGTGGTCATTTGAGGGTTGATGTACCAGAAATGACGTTTTTTCTCCACAATTGCGATATCTGGATGTCCCACTCGTCACAGCCATGTATTATTTATTTATTTAGGTTGTCTGGTTGCGCGTATTCCATTACCTACACCATGCTACATTATGTGGCTGGTACATCTGGTACATCCGTAAATCACAGGCTCACATTTCACACTCCAGTTTCCAAATGGCCTCTCATCAAACCCATCAAATCAGTTTGAACTTTCAGAGTAGCAACACTGAAAAAGTCTCTCACTACCTACCACACTTCCTTGTCTAAAAAGTTCTATCTTCTATTAAAAGAAAAAACCTGTAGAAATAGTAAGTCAACAATTATTATCACATTTACTACTACACTATTATTTAGTATTTATGAAAATATTTTTCTCTTTTCTTATACTTGAGATTTTTCTGTTTTTTTTTTTCATCATTTTATGAAATAATTTTCTTTCATATTTCTCTATCAATTACAATACTGCGATCGAAGTAGATTTGAGAGCTTTTGTAAGCTCAATTGCTTGAAGATTGCCAAAATACTGCACCTTGTCTAAGGCCAAATTGTCTTGTAAAGCTTCTTACCAGAGTTTATATCTGGTAGCTTATTTTATTTTCTCCACAGATCTTTAAATATATGTTTTATCCATTGTAAACAGTAAACAATATTGATCGATATCCTATAAATTAAGGTCATTTTAATTAATTGTTTCAGAGATGACTGGAGATTTCCCTTCAATCGAGGCGTTCAACCCAGAAGATGAATTCAGTGAATACTTCCAATGCAGCGAGACCACAGAGAGCTATCTGCTCAACTTCCCAAACCAGCAGGAATACATCGAGTCGGCTAACGAACCATGTGAAGACAACATGCAAGAAACTCTACAGCTCTCGGATATCTTGCACATGAACGAGCTGCAAGTCAATCCAGAAAGTGAAGAGATAATCAGCCAGCAGTATAGTTCCCACACCACACCAGCAGATACAATAGATATTGACACAGAGTTGGATTACTTTCTGTCAGAATCAGCTAACAGTAGCTGCGATATAGAATGGAACACAACTTGCCTTCCCGATAAAACATTGTTCTGCAACGAAGTGTGCGAGGACTTCATAAAAGAAAGTTCCATACATCTCAGCACCATCAACCAACCAGAAGAACAGCTGTATATTTTAGGCATAGACAACTTCACGTACAGCATTGAAGATCCTAATCACAATGCAGATCCAGAACTGTGGAAGCAAAATTACACACATCACAAAATAGATGAGAATCTGCAGAGCAATGACAACTTTTATATTGATATACCACCGAGGAGTTATAACAAGTTGGTGAAGCAAGCTGACCAGAATGAAGAAAGGATTTTCCCGTGTTTATTTAACGGATGCACGAAGCTATACGCTAAGGCTTCCCATTTAAGAGCACATTTTAGAAGGCACACGGGAGAAAAACCTTTTACTTGCACATGGCCAAATTGTTCCTGGAGGTTTTCAAGGTCGGATGAACTGTCCAGACATAGACGGAGTCATTCTGGTGTTAAGCCTTACAAATGTGATGACTGTACCAAGTGCTTTTCAAGATCTGATCACTTGGCGAAACATAAGAAGGTGCATCGCAAGCGTTTGATGCAACAAAACAGACAAGACAGTGTTAGAAATGTCAGTATTCATAGACCAAGGGGCAGACGACCATTGAGATCAGGACTTATCTGATAGTTAAACAAATGGAAATTTTTGATCCAAAAATATTAAATTGAGTTTTAGTTATGGTGTGACTGTACAGTCACAACTACACAAGTATTTGCAGAGGTAAAGCATCCTAAATGGTGGCCAGCTAGATCTTTTACAGAGAGTTACATTGAGCAGATAGGTCTTTGTGATTTTACTGTTTTCATATCTAGGCTCTTACTACCGCTGGTTTGGGCTAAAAATGCAGTTGTATATGTTTATTATTCTACACGGGTAAATGCAGCGGCGTTATTTGAAAATTCCATGATGGTATAACAAAAAAGATTTGACCCTCTTGAGTATGGGAGGCATGGATGGATGTCATGAGCAGATTGCAATCAGTGTGGTTAGCATCTAAGCGTGTCATCAAAGTTTGAAGTTATCTACTATAAGCTATTTACCATTGTAAAAATAGTGCGATATGAAATCAATTAGGTACTGCACAAAAAAAAATCAAGTAAGAAAATTCCATAACAAAAGGGTTAAAGCAAAAAAAGGAAGAAATGTACTTTTAAATACTTTTATTATCAGTTCTAACATGAATCATATAATTTTGTTCACAGTAACTCTTCCACAACCAGTATCAAACACACAGAATATCCATTTGTCCACAGCTTGCACGCACAGTCTTCACTAACATTCAACAATAACATACAAATAATCAATAGAATACTTCAATGTTACAATTATCCAGTATTTCATTTAAAATACCATCTACATTACACAATCATTAATGTAATTGTTTTCCTACATTTATGTAAATGTTAATAACATAGATTTCATCTCAACAGGTCATCTCCGAACTTCATTTGAAAAGGGCATCTAAAAAGTTATTTTTAAAGGTTATATCCAAGCTTCATTTAAATAGGTCATTTGGAAAGTGAATTTCATATAAAAATAAATATTTAAAAGAAGCTCATCTCAAAATGTCAATCGAATAGATCATATCCAAACTTCAAATCAATGGAATATCAACATAACAAAAAATTTTTTTTTAATTCTTTTTCAAAAGAATTAAAACCTAGAGATGCAAATTTTTTGTAATATGTATTTTTTCCGCCCTTTTGATAAAATAAAGTTCAGAGATTTTCTCATTGATATGATCTGTAAGTATAAACATTAATAAAACAAGGTTAAATAAAATATCACAAATGTAACAAAAATCAGACTTATTTGTACAAAATAATAAAAAATATACCTATAAAGATAAATTAGTTTGAGAAATTCTTTGTCCCTGAATTTTGTATAATTTAAGTAACAATAAGGAAAAATATATTTTGTATTAAAAATATTTTTAAGCAAAAAATTAAATGTTCCAGAAAGAAAATGAATGTCTGAAAACAAATAAGTCGTTTAGAATCAAAGGTGGCAATGGATGTTTTTCCAAAAATGAGATAAATATATGTAAACTCGTTTTGGAATGTCATTTTCTGTGGTTCCATGCATTTATTTCATTTTCAGAAAATCTCCAAGATTGCCATCTTTGGTTCCATATAACTCAAAGGTTAGGCAATGATTTTAAAAAATACAATTTTATTTGGAGTTTTCACACAACCATAAATAAAAAAACAATATAGGAAACTTTTATTTTTTCTAAATATTAACTTCACATCAATCTGAGAACAAAACTTGATTTTGAAATTTAAAAAAGGAACGTTTGGAATACATTCTGCCATTTTGTTAGTGATAGTATGTGTCTATAATAAAAGTCACCAAATACATAATGTGGACATCAACTCTTGAAAATATTTCTTCTCATAAAAAGTGAATAAGTCACAGACACAGATGGTATGGAAGTGTGCCCAGTTCAAGGTACAAAAAATATTGGAAAAAATTGCCCACATTACATATTCAGTAACCATTATTGGGCCTCCAAGTATCTCAAGTATATGGCTTTATATCTTAACTCAAACAAAAATATTTACCAAAAAATATATGAAAGCTAAAACAGCACCTCTAGCGAGCATTTTAGTTGGCATACATTTTTGTAAAATGGTATGATTGAATTTCAAAGTAAAGTTATATACTTGGAGTACTGATGGCAATAATCTATTATTTTGCACTCATCGAATACTTCTGGCAAAATAAATCCAGATTTTTTAAAAATAGTAACATGGTTCTGTACATTTAAAAACATCAATATTGGTATGCTAGTTTATATTAATTTAAAACTCTCTAATTACACGGAAAATTAAGTATTTGATTACTAGTTTTCTAATATTAATAACACTGATATTCCATGCAAAATATACCCTTGGACTTATTACGTACATCTTATCAATACTTAAATATGGTACATGTGTGTGAACTGCGTAATGGTTCACCACACACAAACTACAGGTCATCCATCATCTGAATCCTTAGAGAACAGTAAAGTTGTACTTGACAGTTAGGCAGTGTTAAATACAATAGTTGGGTTAGCAATAAATCTGGCCCTCCTACCTGTGAACAAAAAAAAGGTTTCACCTGCCACATGCAACCGCTTCGGGGACAAAGTGATAACAAATTGTACTATACTCATATGTGTAGATTACAATCACCTACAAACACCATCAATCAATTTAAAAGTCAAATAGATGGAGCATCATAGCTCTTTGGTGTACCTAATCGCTGTGTCTTAAGACATAATCCAAAGGTAGTGAGTTTGATTCCTAGTGGAGCACAAAAAAAATATTTTCGAATATGCTCTTCGCTGGGTTGAAAAATTTATTTCCTTAAAAAAAAAGGACCGGTCACTAAAGGTCCATCCAGCTTTACAGCAAGTGGGTCTTGCTTGAGAATTGGTGCATTCTATAGCGATGACCAAGCTCGCAGAGGGCTCTTGAGGTGTGATTTACACAAAACAGCGCTCATCAAATTAATCATCCTTATTTATAAATATATAAGCCATTTTATCTTATCTTTCTTCTTCATTGGTATATGTATTTCGTTTCATGGCACATCCATTCCTATCTGAAAAAAAAAACTCACATACGCCATCCATTATTTTTATATTGATCAATGCCGAACACTGACAGTGGAGATGGCTGAAGTACTGGATATCTTCTAAAGAAGGGTCCTACGAAGAATCTATGGACTTGTGAGAGACATAGAAATCAGTGGTGCATCCTGAACAATGAGAAACTGCAAAACATCACAAGGCTTGTACCTCAAAGCCTTCTTTGCTGGTTTTTGAAATTGTATAACTATGTTGTTTATCCCATATATTACATGTATAACTGTTTGTTTGTCTAATAAAAAAAAAAAACAAAAAAAAAAGCATTTGAAATCACCAAGATTGAGATGGGCCGGACGTGTCCCAAAAAAACTTCTGGTTGGATGTGGATGGAAATTGGTGAAGAGGCCCAAATTGTGGTGAGAGAAAACCAAGTACTCTCAATTCATATTCCTCTCACTGAGAAATCGTTGCCCCAGATGTATACACATAACGCAACTATTGAATTGTATGGTATGCTGCCATTTTAAAATGGTTAGACATTTTTAAATACTACCTACTTATATGATTTATTAAATTATTGACTTGATATTAATTCAAAATAAATATGCTTTTGGCATTAAGTTCAAGATTCTTCTCGGTATGTATTTTTCTATAATTTCAAATTGTTGCTGAACAAATATGCCAAAAAGTTTTTTTTAACTATTAAACTCAACAATTGGCACAAAGAATATTCTATAAAAATTTATTGTCATGAACTCAAAACAAAATATTTTAATGTAGAATGTGCAATTAAAAATATAATTTGTAATTTACAGATTATGGAACAGTGAACGAGAGAGAGGTTGCACTCACTGTCACTATGAAATGTTCTCCAATACGCCGAAAAAATAAATGACGGCAAAAACAATTGATGATTTGAGTCATACAGAATCAAGGACTGCAAATTAAGATTTTATTTTATTAGACTTTTTTTTTTTTAAAAAAAAGCATATTTTATTTTATTAGATATTTAAAAAAAAATATATTATGGGGCAATAAAGAAATGTCATTTTCTGGGTCTCCCAATGAGTATTTTTTTAATTTTTTGTAAAGACAACTTAGATTGCTGCCTTTGATTCTATAGGACTCAATTATCAGTTTCAGGATTTTTCAACTCCTAAATTAATAACAATTGTAAAAAAATTAAAAAAA
Source organism: Agapetus fuscipes (assembly GCA_951799405.1). Taxonomy (NCBI): domain Eukaryota; kingdom Metazoa; phylum Arthropoda; class Insecta; order Trichoptera; family Glossosomatidae; genus Agapetus; species Agapetus fuscipes. The sequence continues at coordinate 7,165,244 of OX637337.1, read as the reverse complement.
AATGTTGATTGGCTTTTGATTAATAATGTGTAAATGGCATTAAAAATAATTTAAACAACCTAAAATAATATTGACTCGCTCAACCTTTGAAAGTAAGAAATAATTTCTGAACAAATATTCATGTGGATGTGCCTTACATAAAATAAAAAATATATAAAATTTGTGCTTCATATTATTCTACATAGCTTAATTAAGTAATTTTATATTAAAAATAAAAATGCAGGAATATCAAAAAGGAATGAGTTAAGATAAACAAATTAAATTTTAAGATTAATGGTGTTACAAGAGGCCCTTAATATTAATAATATTCAATGCTCTATTTCACCAATAACTCCTATTATTAATAAGTTCGTGGAGTCATTTTTTCAGTAGCTTTTGTCATAGGATGAAGGAGACGTAGATGAAATAAAACTTCACTTAAAGGACAAAGAGATCCATACTATGGGACAGGAATAGTTTCCTTACAAATAGCAAAAATCCCTACTTAATAGTCCCCATATTAAAAATTCCCTCGGCTGGGTGATGTCACAGGTTGTTGCCCATAGGAAATAAAAATTGAATTCCAGATAATAAGGGATTTATTTTTATTTTACAGCATTGTGAAATACACATAGAGTGGCATCCAATGACAGAAATGATAAATGCAGTACGTAGCGCTCCAACGTCATTTGAAATTACCTACATTCTCTAAGGTTACATTTTATTTTGTATGGATGACAAAGCCACGATAGTGGTCAGATTCACAACTAAGGTCTTAAGTAAACCATTCAACCAACAACAAGTGCTTATCAGCCTGTTCAAGTGATGGTACATTTTATTCCTCCATTTAAATGGGTGTACTCCACAGTGTGGATTAATTTCCTACATTTGTGTCGTTAAGAGAGTATTAGGTACGGACGCCAACCTGGGGGTCTGGGGGGGTGGTGAGCCCCCCCAGAGGGTTATCCCCTCGTTCGAGAAAGGATGGTCGATCCTTTCCGCTCGTCTCACCGTGATATTTCCGCACCGAGGTGAATTGAAACGGCTCACGGTTCTAGATCATGCATGGGCTCGATCTCGTTACGGAACCGGGTTTCTACCTTACAGGACAAGGATGCTCCGGGAGGGACAATCCCAAGGCCGGAGCACCAGACGAGTCCCCGGACAGACCCGCGTCTTTAATTGAGCTCATACACTCTCTCCCCACTTGTCACATCTCGCCTTTAACCTAGGCGGCCGGGCCGAACGGTCTTGCGTTTCATTCGGATCGAACCACCGAAATAGTGCCGCGGCGGTTCGGATACTAGTGCCAGGTTTCCCTGGTCCGACAGTTCAAGCACCGCCACGTGACCGCCGGAGGGATTCAGTCGAACGGCGCCCTTAAGCTGGTGACTAGTCAGCAGGAGCCGAGTTATCGACCTTACCCGAAACGTCCATGCTGCGCATGAACGACTTACGGACTCCTGTTCAGCCCAGGAAGCTGAGACCGCCTGCCCGTGAGATCATTTAGGGAAAAAATCCCAACTCAATTAACGTACTGGGGAAAGAAATTTAAGATTTTTTGGTGAAATTGAGCATATTTTTAACAAGTATTTTAAACCTAACTTACTTATGAACGTCTATAGACTTAAAATTTAATCGTTCAAATGTTTCATTAGTGCCAAAACATTGGTAACTAAAACAAATCACTTCATTTCTTGTTCCACTCAACGAATTAAATTATTTCCTATAACCTATCACAAAAATCTTAGAATTTTATAAATGTTATACTCACTGCTCTCTTATTTTAAAACTTTGGCCTATTTTTTGTTAAATTTAGTCTTTACAATTTAATTTCAATCTCCACTTTAAAATAGAATGTTTCATCCGCTTATTATATCTTTTACGGGCAACGCAAGACGAGTGAACAAACTTATTTTCAATATCATTAATTCATGAGGCATTCACTTTGTAGCCTTTCATTTTTTAAACATTAAAATTAAAAATCAAAAACAATTTGTATATGGTTACGGGGCAAGTAAAATTTATTAATGTACGACCGGTTTCGGAAACAATGTTTCCATCATCAAAATATTACTTTGTACCTGATGATGGAAACATTGTTTCCGAAACCGGTCGTACATTAATAAATTTTACTCGCCCCGTAACCATATACAAATTGTTTTTGATTTTGAATTTTAATATTTTAAACTTATTTTCACTCTGATTAAATTTCCCATAGGTATATCTTAGGGTAATTTTAAGAAAGCTTCAATAAACCTACGTTTAAAAAAGGTCAACTTAACTTTTGGATATTTTGAGACCCCTACTGGGGTGGCTGGACGACATAAAGGGAATTACGTAAAAGGAGAAGATTGTATGAGGCCTACACCCAGGAATGAAGAAGAAGATACTATTGGTCCAAATATAGTTTAGTGACTTTCAGCTGAAAGAAAATAAATCTGGCAGGTATTTTTTGTTGTTCAGTTTACACAATTCTAGAAACGACAGGCTCTTATTAAAAAATAACTGCAATAAACTTGTGTTTAACAGCAGTAGCAATAGTAGAAGATATTGTTCTAGCAAGTTCCGACTTGCATTGATATCCGAAGTGTAAGGAATTCAGCAGAATAGCGCTTCAGGGCTTGAATAAACTATAATGCACTCTTCTTGGATTACCCGCAATCAAATATCTCCTAAGATTATAATTCCTAATATAGGACTAGATTTATGTATTACTGATAATTCTGGCGGACTATATATTGGAATAACGTATGTATACCCATGATGGCTAACAGGAATAATGGCTTTGGAATTAATGGCTTTTCATTTAAATGTTTTTACATTGAAAATACTTCAAAAGGATTCCAATTTTTGAAAGCGATACCCTCCTTGGTTTCTCTTCTCTGATATCAATCCCCATTGTTCCCCTGTTTCAGGGAAGGCTGGCAAGAGTTGCTTGATGTATGTCCATTTGAGATTTGTTTTTTTGTTATTTTGAAAGCACACAAACAGCATTCGTAAGCGCAAACTTACACGTGTCTGCTTGTGGGCATGCATTTAATACAAATCTTAAATATTAACATATCTTTGCAACATAGAATATAGATTTATAAAGATCAATAATTTAGCCTCAATAATCACAACAAGCATCTCAAAATTTTCAAAAGAGATGAGCTTATAGAACATATTATTAAACACAAACTGAGTTTAACACTTACTGAAGTGAAAAATAAATACAGATGGCAGTATAAGAAATACACTAATGAGATTTCAAACAAATAGATGATCTATTGACATAGATTTACCGAGTTAATATCTTATTTGTTTCTAAAAGACCATACTATAAACATTATAACGCGTCAAACTGATACTTCCATTAAAGTAAAGAAGATTTCTAATCTCCAGATGTAGAGTGCTACAAGTCAAAGAAAGTCAAATTCCAGCAGATCCAGGAAAGCAGCCCCTCTATTGAAGTGTAAGCTTGACGTTTATGAATGATTATAGCATGAGCCCACATGTGTTACCCTACATAGATTAGTCGTCTTCCGATGATGAAGTTCCAGGCATGGAGCTGAACCAGGCATCTCTGGCTCCGGGTGGACATCTAAAACAATTTTCATAGAATAGAAAGATGGAAATTTTGAACAAATACAACTAAAGATTTAAAATTATAATTATGTTTACTTTAGAATTAAAAAACGGATTTAACAAACCGTAATACAGAGAATTACACGTTTCTCAACTTTCGTCAAAGTTGTATCCGAGATCATCTCTTCTTCGACAAAGACGCACATACTAAATTGAAAGAAATATGGCCACCTCATGTACCTACAATCTTTGATCAAAAGCAACCACTATTTTCGACAATTAAGTTTGAGCTTTTTTGTCAAAGAGGAGACACGTTTCCTGATCGAGCGTTAAATGTTCTTTTCTACATTGGTAAAATCTGCTTTACAACAAATAAAAAGGCATGGTTCAGCCATGGCAAAATTAATACACACAATGGTGATTTGTGTCCTTAGCAACCAACAGTCCATTCTTAACCTGGGTACTAAAAAGTATATAAAATACCTTTAATAATAATAATAATATTAGATTATATAGAGAAATCCCGACAGAGCACAAAAAAATATACCATTTATATTTTCAAATATGCTCTTTGCTGGGTGAAAAATTCATATACCTTTACCAAAGACCGGTCACTAAGGTCCATCCAGCCTTACAGCCACTGTGTCTTGCTTGAGAATTGAAACTTTCTACAGCAGCGACTGAGCTCGCAGAGGGCTCTTGTGGTGTGATACACATAAAAACAGCGCTCACCAAATAAATCATCCTAATATTATTATTATAAGACATTGAACATATAACACGAGTCTCACCGATTTCTTTTGGTTTTGACTGGCAGCGTGAGGGAAGTGGGCAGCTGATCAAGGTCATCAACAGAATGCTCGGGCTGGGGGCGCCGGTGCAGTGTCATGGTCTCACACAGCTCACTGCCTTCCTCCGACTCATCCAGGTAATATCTGCAATAGTAAAACACATGTGAGTCCCTGAAAGTATGATTTGAGTAAAGTGGAAACACATCATTTTTGTTATTATGGTGTGGCCGAGACACAGTTTCAAATTAAAGATTAATCTCAGCGGGGTAACGTCACAGGTCTATGTGCCTAGCATCTTCAGAAACCAACCACAAATAATACTTAATTTTCTCCCAAGCTATCTGGCAGGGTGATGCCATTACTTCTTGGTCTACAGAATAAGCGCAGACTACATTATTATAATTGTCATTATTGAACTCAGGTTCGAATACCACGAAATTATTTCCCGTTTCAGTGTTTATTTCAAACCAAAAATAAAATTCCGGCAAGATTTACTCAGCCTTCACAAGAAATGAGTATCAGCCCCCTTGAGACCTAAAAAACCCTCACATCAACTGAAGTCGTTGGCGTAAGAGCAGCAGCCCCTTTACCTGTAAAAAAGTTTCTACTCGCCGCATGCGACGCCTTCAGGACAATGCGGCATGAAGTTACACTGTATGTTTAGCTAAGTCATGTTTTTTTTGGATTGCGTTCTTGCGAATTATAATGTGCAAGTGATCAACATCAGAACTATTATTAACGCCACTTGTATGCAACCGTGATTCCGATAGGGGTGGCCAGTAGTTCCGCAGATGCACCTCTACTTTGTTCTATTCTTGCACACTCTTTCATGCATGCTCTTCTCTTTTTCTCACTCTGCAGGTTCCAGGCATGGTATTCAATGGTGTTTTGGAATTACCTAGACCCGTTGGCAGATTTGCAGTTTTCGCACTCGCTGTGGTAGTCATCAGGATCGTCCCCCAGCACCGACATGGGCTCAGCATCATAGCTGCAGCCACAGGGGGTCTACAACAAGCATATTCATATTAAGCGTATTGTAATAATTATAAATTAGGTTGTGATAAATAATCAATATACTCGGCAGTATATTTGAAATTATATTTTTTTCTCTCAGCGGACAAACACTATTATGTCTATGTGACTAGGATCCTTGGCAAACAATAATAAAATATCAGTGAGCCTTTTTCTTAGCCACCCCACTGTGTGATACCATTTTTTTGTAGAATTTATGTCCGGTCCATTAGATTGTATTAAATAGGTATAAAAATGATCTGTCAGATAGTTACATCTAATCTAATCTAAGTTGCAAAGATATTTAACACTGAGGATTCACATTACATGCATTCTCAGATGCAGATACGTTCCTTGACTTATAGGTTGGTATGCGGCTGACCACCCATGCTGTAAAAATGGTTCACTTTGCCAATGTCACCCCTGTTACAGGAAAGGACGGCAAGAGTTGCAGGGTGTATGTCCATTTGAGATTTGGTTTTTATGTAGTGGGTTCACATGAGGCATGTGCAAGCGCGAACTTGTACATGTCTGGTTGTGGGAATGCATGTAATGTGAATCTCCAATGTAACATATCTTTGCAACTTAGATTAGATTAGAGACACAAACGTCCGAGGGAGCCCCCTCCCCCCCTCCCCCATACCCTCACACAATGACACCCTCTAAGATGATTCCGTACTAAGCCATTTAGTATTAATTGAACCACCTGACGATGCAAACGGATGTTTGCGAAACCGGTTGTGGTATAAAAATATAATATACTCACGTAATCGAAAACAAAGCTGTTTTTCTTTTATTCTTACAAAATTCTAATTTAAAATTTACAAAAATTTTAAAACTTGAGAAGCCCTAGCCCTAGCCGTCAGCATTACAGATCAATCGCCATTTTCTTCTGTCCTTACATACTTCTTTCATTTCATCCATACCTTTCTCGGTCTTCTTCTACCACCACATCCATCTACTCTTGCAACATATACTTTCTTCGTCAGTCTTTCCTCATTCATTCTCTTCATATATCCGAGCCATCTTAACAAACTTCTTTTAATCTTCACTTTCGCATTTTCTCTTGCACCAAATTCTTCTCTAACAAAATCATTCTTCGCCCTATCACTCCGTTTTTTCCCAATCATGCTTCTTAGAAAATCCATTTCAACATGAGCCATACATTTCCAAAAGCCGCTATCTCCAATAATAGAGTCAAGAATAAACTGGTTGACATAAGTGAGGAAATACAAATTAACCTAATGAGCAACAATCCTGAATAATGAATACTTTATCAATGGGAGAATAAATTATCAAACATGAAAACAAAGAAAATAAGTTCATTACCGTATCAGCAGGCATAGGAAGCAAAGGATGTCTCTCCAGCAATCTCCCTAGAGACCCAGTCGATGGCCTCTTACTTAGATCACTCGCAGTTGGCCTTGAAGATTCATTATCTCCTCTAGGTGCGTCTCCAGGAGTCTGCCTGGTCATTTCACTTAAAGAGCGAGGAATCTCCAAGTTAGACTTGGCGTGGTCATTAGAGGAAACATTCCGAGAAATCAACACATTCTCATTCCCGACAAAACGCAAAATATTCTCCTTGGAAAGCCTCGCGGATATGTTGTCTTTGTGCCGCATCTCCTCATTAGGTAATAGCATTTTTACGATTGGTTCGTTGGCGGGTAATCTTTGGCTGTGCGACATGGATGTATTGAGGCTATTGTTGATCCTAGAGTTGGAATTGTTGGAGTTGTGTCTGGGCATGTCTTCAGTGGGAGTCCTGTATGCGTTGGACATCTTGGGCTGTGAGGAAGACTGTCTCTGCTTTAAGTGCATGAAGTTGGAGCTTTCTAAGGGTTGGTCGTCCAACACGCTCAGCATGCGAGGTATTGTCCGATGCCTGCAAAGAAATACAATCTGTAATTCAAATAACAGTGTAACGAAGAGTAATCAGGATCAATCATCCTATTAGAAAAACGGTTCCAACAGAAGTGATTTAATTATGAAAAAGAGACAAGAAGAAAATTTGCCAGCTGGTAGCTATCTGACACTACAATAAAGTTTCAGAGAGCCGTGGATAAATAAGACCACTTTGGAGATAGGACCTCAAGGTAGGTGCTCCAAATATATAAAACGGCCTTCCAGATGACTTGTATGAGATGGATCAGGACAGCATATTAAGAAACAGATTGAAGACCCAACAAACACTTGTGCAAGCAAGTGCTTTAGGATGAAACACAAGTATAAAAGTTATCAACTTATAATACAATAGGCTGGTGCACTTGTGCAAGCAAGCGCCTTTTGAGATGGCCAAGAGTCATGAAACAAAAGTACAGAAATCATTGACTAACAATAAAATATGTACAGTATATCAACATGACTCACTGCCTAGATGCCTCAATGGAGCTTCCCGGTGCAGGAGTGGGCCTGGGCTGCGTGTTAGACCCCGTGATGAGTCCCCCGGAGTCAGAGTTGAGCAGGAAGCTGGTGCGCGCGCACTCCGCCTGCTCCCTGTCCCGCAAGCCGCTCAGGCTGCGACCTCGGTTGCTCACCGCAGACAGGGAACTGGTGATCTTCAGCGTGCTGATGAAGTTGTTGTTGCCTGGAAAGGACCCTCATTTTATGTTCATTGATAATAAGAGCTGAGTAGGAGGTTTAGGTTTACTCGCCTGGCGGTTGACACTCAAGAGTTGCTTTCCAGGATCTGTTGTTATGATCTATCGGAGCTGGAATTCACAGATGTTTCGTCCATGTCTGCAAGGAGCTTTTTCAGCATGAAGATGATGTGTATTTCTTTTTTATTAATGCTTACATCATCTTTTCATAACATTCCGTTTTTACTTCCTGACCTCTGATAAGTATATGTAAAAGTTAATGGTTCCATACCCGCTGAGCTTGTAATAGAATGCTGTGCAGTGAAGTTCCTGGCTTGGTTGCTCCCCATGACGACAACCTGTCTGTCTCTCATGTCAGCGATGGAGTTGCCGTGCCCCGCTGGCACCGCCGACACATTGTTCAGGTAGAAGGGCGTCTGCAGGCGCGGAGCGGGGGGCTGGTGCCCTGGAAACTGGGCGGAGGAATCTGGGGGCATAGAGCGGTCACCGCGTAGCAAACCATCCATGTTTGTGGCAGCGCTCAGCGGAAAACTGCGGTGGTAGCCCCCCATGTTGCCCAGACTGAAAGTTCATTGAAAAAAATGAGGATAATTAATTTCATAATTATAAACATGCCCCTAAATACAGTCGACACATTAGTCCTCTTCACTATCCATGGGACTGATAACATTTTTTCCAGTACCACAAAGGTGTGGTATTAGAAAAGAAGGAAATGCATTTAGCTTCCGAAATTTGATAACTCTCAGAATACATATTTCTGGTCCATAAATGCAAATTGGGACTACTAATGCTTTGATTACACAAACTCTTATTTAACTAAATGTTACTTTATTGAAGTTTTTGGTCTACAAATGTAAATTTTAAATACTAAAACTTTCAATAGGTTTAACTATATTTAATGAAATGTTTTACCTCAGGGCTTCAGCTCTGGCTTGTGCCACAGCTTCATCGTATGGAGGAGGTGCCTCTCCCCTCGGGAAGTAGTTCCCCGGGGGCTTCCACAGTGAGGGGAAGTGAGAAGTGGCGTCGTCACACACACCTCCCAGGTAACTCAGGCTGCCACCAATGTAACTGCAGACACAATGCAGACACAATATCAACAATTAATACACAGGAATGAATCCTTTCAGGATTTTTAAAAATTAAACAGATCGTCCAATGATGCTGCCCAGAAAACAATTGTTTCAGGTTTCTCGGGACAGGAAGATGTGAAAAAAAACAATCAAATCAATATTAAGTGATGTAGGGAAAGGATAACCAGTACGTAGGTAAGTAACAGAAAATGACAAGACAGATGGTAACTGCCCTAGCAATATGAAACGGCCTCCCAGAGGATCTGTGCAAGATGGATAAGGAGAGTGTATTTATGAAGATGTTGAAGAACATACACCCTGCAACTCTTACTGACCATCCCTGAAACAGGAGTGACATTAGCAAAGTGAACCATTTTCTACAGTATGGGTACCAACCTAGAAGTCAAGGTTGTATTGCATTTCATTTGAGATTTGGGTTTTTATATTGTAAGTCCACATGCTTATGCCCGCTTTCCACTGCGAGCGGGAAATAGCTGAGCGGAAGCGGGAAATAGCTGAGCGGAGCGTAGTGAAATAGTTTTGGCCTACATAAAAAGTAGATGTTTGAAATAAAACATACATTTTAATATTTTCAAATTTATAAAATAATGTATGATGTGTTTTTGTAAGTCATGTATGATGTTTTATCTTGTAATAGCAAATGTCATGCAACACTGCGCGGGTTGGCGTGGGGGGCACGGGGGAGCGGAGTCCGTTGAAAACTAGCGGCCGAGACCATGACACAGTGGACTCATTTTTACTCGCTCAGTCCGCTCCGCTCACTCCGCTGTCGGTGGAAGCACTTCTATGAAATTAACTGTTGCTAGTCGAGCGGAGTCCGTACGGAGTCCGCTGGAAGCCCGCTCAACTCTGCGACCACTTTTGTAACTCTTTGTACTCGCTCAGTCCGCTCCGCTCACTCGCTGTCGGTGGAAGCACTTCTATGAAATTTACTGTTGCTAGTCGAGCAGAGTCCGTACGGAGTCCGCTCCGCTCGCAGTGGAAAGCGGGCATTAAGCGCGAACTTATAAGTGTCTGCTTGTGAAAATGCATACAATGTGAATCATCAATGTTACATATCTTTGCAACTTAGATTAGATTAGATTGAAGACCCATCTATTTGCAGGCATAAATAAGCAAACCCTTTTGGGATAGTCGAGAGTCATGAAGAGGCACTATAACATGTTATTCCTATAATATTTCCTGCCTTTGACAATGTTACATTTCAAGACCACATGAGGGCCATATGGAAATTGAGTTGACCCGACATCAGGAGTAGATCTCAATGAGATAAGTGATCTATTTCAATTTAAAGGTCAGCCTTCAGACCACACACAATAACAAGATCAATTCAGTTTGATTTCATACGCCCATTATCAATGTAAAAAGCTTTATTCTATTCTTAGTATAGAGCATAACGTCAACAAAGAAGTTCATTTACATTTCATTTCTGCTTCTTTTTCTTTTTGTAGATTTTGTAATTAACTTAAGCAGAATTTTATCCTTTGACATCCTTGGAATCAGTCAAACCAGGATTAAGGTTGAAGAATCCTTTTAAAATTTGAATCATATAGATACAAAGGTGGTAATCTAGGAAAACATAGGATTTCACACGATTATTGATTATTTCATCAATATTGAGGAATAGTCCAGTTGATAGCTCAGTCAGTAGACTTCTTGTATTCCATGCCGAGAGCTAGGGTTTGAATCCCACTGAGGGTGTCAGACAATGCGGCAAGAAGTTACACTATACGATACAATATGATGATGGATGATTTATTTCCTGTGGTGCCATTTAATGGTCCAGGACCATCTCAAGGACGCCATGGCATATATGTAGCAATGTTCTTACCCGATACTGGCGAGACTCCTTTGATCATCGTTGAGTTGCCTGGTCTGGTGCCCGCGGAGCTTCCTCTGCCGCAGCCGGTGCACCATGAGGAAGAGGACCGACAGGAACAGCAGCACCGTTACAGCGCTGGCAATGAGCCGCAGACCAAAGTCCTGCGGCCCGTCCATGACAGAGTCATTGTGCTTGGAGAGCGCGTCATCCAGGCAGATGAACTCACAGCATGTGTTGCCAACCCTGAACGACTTGCAGTCCTACACACAATAAAAAGGAAACTAATTAACATTGACAGCAATATTATGAAAATGGTTTTGGAATGTTCTCGGCACCGTTGTATCAATTTTTTTCCTATTTATCTAGTTACACTTTTTTCTCGGCGGACAAACAACACACTTGTATGAACCAGTTTTTAGCAACCAATAACAAAATATTGGTTTGCTTTTTTCCTAGCAACTCGACCGTGTGACGACACAATTTAGTCCATGCCAATTCATGTGCAGGCATCATTGTCTATGTTACTAGGGTCCATAGCAAACAATAACCACAATAAGTCTTTGCCCTAAAAACCTCGCCATGTGACATTACAACTTTTTTGTGTGGGATTCAATGACTTTTCATGTTGTAAATTTACATTCTGCATTTTGTTTTCGGTTGCTAAGAAACCTAGTCACCTAGACCTGTGACGTCATTCCGCCGATGGAAATTTGGAATGCTAAGTTTCATTTTAAGGAAACACAAAAGATGGATAAGAAAAGCTAGGATGTAAAATAAATTTATGGGTTATAACTAGGGACTGGAAAATAGTGGTGTTATTTTTTGGGAAATTCGCGTTATTTTTTTGTGAAATTCGCGTTATTTTTGATCGAAAACAGGGAAATTCGCGTTATTTTTCATGATAAACGGGGAGACTTGGTGTAATATTTAGGGTTGATTTGATCAAAATTTAGGTTTATATAATTGCAACACAAAAGATATTACTAATATTTACAATTTATTATATAAACAACAATATGTACCTTCAAAAACAATGAATAGACAACATCTGAATCCATACGAGTACCTAACTTACAAAAAATCATTGATTGAAAAAAAGTATTAATATAATATTTCAATGACACTCCGAATACACTGCAATAACCTTTTAAAATATCCCTTTATTCAATTTTTGTGCATTTAGTCTCTAGATGAGGGTTATCTATTTTTTCAAGGGATGTTTGCTTTTATGAAAGCCTCAAGTTGTGCTCTTGGCTAATCCAGCAACAGCTTCACTCCTTGAAGTATTTTCCTTTATTGATGTCACGATTCAAGTCTGCTTGGATGATCCAGGACAGTAAACAAAAAAAAAAATTAGGCTGATTTATTTGGTGAGCGCTGTTTTTGTGTGTATCACACCTCAAGAGCCCTCTGCGAGCTTGATCGTCGCTGTAGAAAGCGCCAATTCTCAAGCAAGACCCAGTTTTTGTAAGGCTGGATGGACCTTTTGATAATCGGTCTTTGGCAAAGGTTTATGAATTTTTCAACCCAGCGAAGAGCAAATTTAAAAATATTAATGGTATTTTTTTTGTGCTCCGCCGGAATTCGAACCCATAACCCTCCAGTTACGAGTCCGGAGTGTTACCACTTACTTACCACTACGACTACGGACCGGTCAAAGTTCTGCTTATCATTAATTTTTTTAACAAAATAGATTTGTGAATAGGAATGCAGTTCACCAACCTACTCTGCCTGGCCAGAAACAGGTATTAATATCATTAATTAATATTTCATTATTGTTTATTTTAATGAAATATTACTTTATAATTACCCGATAACATTTGTTGAACCAGGGTCAAATTTATGGTCAAATGACCCAGGCGGGGATCGAACCCCGCGTCTAGCGTTCTAGCGTGTTTCAACGTTGAAAGATCAGCCCAATTGGCCCCCTCGGCTATAACACCGACCATTTTTTCTGTGCTTTGCACCTTGCAAAGGGTTTTCGCAGGAATCTTTTCTTTCCCACAAAATCATTGCGTTGCAAAAGCGACCCATGACAACTTTTTCACACAATTTCTAGCAAAATTACGAAAATTCGCGATATTTGCGTAAAACCTCAAATTTCGCGTTATTCGCGTAAAAACATCAAAATTCGCGAATAAATTCGTTTTATCGCGTTCGCGAAATTTTCCAGTCCCTAGTTATAACTTATAGCCAAATGGCAAATACATATATTGGCACATTCAAAGCTTGGTTGTAAGGATGCTGATAGTAAATAAAGGATGTTTATGTAAAAGCTTATTGACTGATTTAACTTGTTACTTACGGGCATCAAGAAATATTTATGATTTTAAAATACCTAATTGTGCCCATTTTATTTTTGATTGCAACTTTCTTGATTTGTTCCATTTGTTCTTTTTCCAAATTTAAATAGATTTTGAATTTAGATCGTCTACCTGGGGAGGAGAACACAGGACAGCCTTGCACCATTTGGGAAGTCCATTCTCACAAATACAGAGCGTACAAGTATCCGGCCCTGGCACATAATGCAGCCCGGGGGAGATTATCCTCCCGTGAATGTCAGGACACTCTCCATCGCCTTTAACTGTAACAAAACAAATCTGTGAAGAAAATATTCAGAGGAAAATATTAACAATGACAGCTGTCAGACAAACTTGTTACCGTAATAATTCAATGACGATAGCGAAACAAAGACTAGCTCCACGAGCATGCTTCCGCAGAAGTCTTATCTGCCGTATCTACCGCACGTTTAATCTTAACGAAGCCATCTAACTAATAAATTACGAAAAAATGGATTGTCTTCCACAGGCCCGAAACAAAATCGATATTTAGGTCAAAGCACAGAGTATTGTAGGTTTATAGAGGGCGGTCTTAGAACAAAAAAAATGTAACCAAGTAGTATTATTTATATATGAAACGATGGGTAGCGCCAGTAACTACCCTACGTGTCTAGACAATACTAAATTATCATCATAATATCATTCTATATTATTACTGTTCTACTCAGTTGGCGAAGTAAATAAAAACAATTGAAGATGGTAAAACATATTTTATTTAAAAAAAAAACTTCAAATAGCACAACTTAATTACATTACAACAATTGATTATAAATTACATTTATGTTATAAATACATTTTCTTCTTTTTTAATGTGTTATTACTTATTTTTCTATCATAACATATACATTGTGACTTGCTCAATTCAAATTTAATAATTATGTCCATAATCTGATGTTGAAAAGATATATCACATTTAAGATTTACACTAAATGTATTCCCACAAGAAGACACATTTCACACTTATAAAGTACAACTTTTCTAAAAAAACAGTTCTTCATTTCATACAAAAAGTACAGTCCTTCATTTCATACAAAAAGTACAGTTCACCCAAACTTTTTGTTTTTTCCAGTAAGTACATTACTAATCGTGAAATAGAAACGAATCCGATTACTTTAACTCCGTATTAAAACAATGAGGTACACAACAACGGCGACTGGACATTGTAAATTGCCAAATCACAAAATTTAAAGAATTTTCAAAAGGGAAGCGCTCCTTGCGTAGATTGCAAAAACACAAATGGCCGCCACATGGGGACTGGCGGTATACCTCGTGACCAGACATGTGACCCAATCGGAGCTCTGATTGGTCGGAGAAACCGTGACTGTGAATAACTACCCAAATAATGTTGCCAGGAACCAAAATATGCCCTAAGTTTCCTAGGCATGGGTCAAAGATCACTGGTGATCACTGCTTAAAAAATACGTTTTCCTCATATGTGATTTTCAAGTAGTTATACGAAGACAACCGCTTTTATGTAATTGATTGTAAAAATTAAAACACAATGATTGTTTTTTTGTGAACAAAATAGTAATTTTATTTTTCTTGTTGACTTTTAATATAAAAGAGTTAGGTATAAAGTAGGGAAATTATTTTTACCCTCACATCACCACCGTCTGCCCGAGGAATTTTCGTTTCACAGACGTCACGATTCAGTAAATTCTTGTTGGTCCGGAATAGTATTTCATTTTTGATATTATCAAAAATGAACCCTTCCCTCGATCCCAATTTTGGAATATTCACCAACAACCACCACCCGCCGTCTTCCACATCAAAGCACACTAGTATTAATTTATCCAAGCAAAATAACATAAGTTCCACCCCGTCAAACTCCACAAAAAGTGATGAAGAAAGTGAGTTTATTTTGGTTACACACTGCAAACGGGTTTCTTTGTGATGAAATGGTTCCACTAGTTTCTTGCTATGCGTCTTAACACTGGTTTTTTGTTCTCAGGGAGGCATATTCAAGATCTGTCAGCCAGGTTGCCTGATCTCACCAACATTTTTGAGCTTCACCGTAAGATAGGTGAAGGCTCCTTTAGTTCTGTGTTCTTGGCCACCCTGAAGAGCCAGAATAACGTGTCCCTGGATGAAAGGAAGCACTACGCCATAAAGCATTTAGTCCCCACGTCGCACCCCAGCAGAATAGAGCAAGAGCTCAGATGTTTAAAGTACATCGGGTGAGTGGGACAGATAACGTATCAAGTCAAACGAGATAAAATTTATTTGAAAATTTTTAAAATATTATTTATCTTTCAGAGGTCAAGAAAATGTTGTCGGCATTGACTTCTGCATGCGTAAATCTGACACTGTTATTTTTGTTATGCCATATCTACCTCACACCAAGTTTTCCGTAAGTTAACAACTATTTACGTCTTTTCACTTGTTCCACTAGTCATCATCATTGGCGCTACTACCCGGTGTGAGTCTAAGCCTCCTCGAGGAGTTGTCTCCACCTTTCCCTCTCCATCATTGTTGCCAATGGACTCGGCACTAATTTTAAAATAGAGTTTTTCTTGGCGAATAAACATCATTGCTTATATGACTAGGGTTCTCAGCATCCGACAACAAAATATTAGTTTGCCTTTTCCCTAGAATACGTGTAATGTGATGTCACAATTTAGTTACATCCATTAGTCATGCCCAGAGCTTGCAAGTCGCCTTTTCTCCCTATTGCTCCATCTCAGCTCTGGCCACCCGACACTTCTGCCACTGGGTTTGGTTTTTCCACTAATAGCAACAAAGAATGTGTAGTGTTAATCAGAAGCCTTTTTCTATGTAAGTTTCAAAGATAGAATATGCATGATTCGACAATTGACATGTCAGTAATTATTTAAAGCCGACACTTCACATGTGCCACATATTTTTTCTTCTTCATGTGCCATGTCAGGTCCTTCCAACGTTGACGATCAGCTCGGCAAATATGTCCCTGTTCTGCGCCGTTTGGAACAGCTCCACATTTTGGAATGCTGGTTTAAGTACTCCCTTAAGTTTCATAGCAGGACATTTGTGTCCTACCAGACCCTCGTCGTTCCTCAATTTTCCACTACAATATCAACCAAATAATAAACCTTTTACCATTCTTACTTATGAAAGTTGTATTTTCCATGGTCAATGTGCATCCCTTTTTTCTCAGCTATTTTAGCATCTAGATTTCTCATACAGTCGTTATAAGAACAGTTTGATTTTTAAAGAGCGATCTTTAGTAAGTAAATATAACCTTGAGACGTATAAACTTTTCTCTAACATGATCGCTGTTTCTATTTATAGAAATATGTCCACAAAATGGATGTCATGGAGACAAAAATCTACATGAAAAATCTTCTGTTAGCCTTGAGAAGAGTTCATCAGTTTAACATTATCCACCGAGATGTCAAACCCAGCAACTTCTTGTACGACAGAGAAAACAGAAGGTGAACATTTCAAATACAAACACCTGCTTAAATATACTCAAAATGTTTATTGTTTTTGTATTGATTTATAACATATTTTTGTGTTTATTTTTAGGTTTTTGCTCGTGGACTTTGGCTTGGCGCAAAAGATTGATACCTGGCCCACGGCTCCCGACGTGAAGGACATTTACAAGCCGGAAACCTTCAATAAGAATGCGCTTACTATTAACCTTGAAATGAATGCCAAAAATAGTGACTTATCAGCTCTACCTAAGAAAAGAAAACTCACCCCACCTGCCGAACAAGTAAGTATATTACAATAATGATTTACTACTTAAGTATTGTAAAGTTTGTTCTAAAAGATTTTCTCGCCGCAAAATAACTTCCAGATTTATATATCCCACTATTTTGTAGCGTTCATGATTTCAATAGTGATTAAAAAAAAGAGCCCAACATGAAAGGGCCTTTGACTTGTCCAAAAACAATATTTCAATATTTTTTAGTGTTGATCTGTTAACACAGTGAAAGTCCATTTTTAAAAATATAAATGGTATAACATTGTTTTAATTCACTTTATTCTTTTTTTTTGCTCGAATATTTTCGCCTAATGAGGCATCTTCAAGAGCAGAATGGTTACAAATATATTTTTATAAAATAATTTTCAAAACATTTTTTTTTTCTCCAAAACAAAAGCAAAATTCATAGATAAATTTTTTTTTAAACACTTTTTTGAAGATGCCTCATTAGGCGAAAATATTCGAGCAAAAAAAAAAGAATAAAGTGAATTAAAACAATGTTTTACCATTTATATTTTTAAATATTTACAATATTTCAAAATTCTCATTTTTAATTGAATTTTTTCGAGAGGTTTGGAGTAATGTTTTGTAATGATTGTGATTCAATAATTGATTGTTTTCCAGGGAAACGACAGCATAGAGCCTTGCCTTAAAAGACTTCATATTGATCCTCAATCTGTGATAACCGAAAACTTCCCTTTAAAGCCATTACAGGAAGATCATCCTAAGATATCTACGATAAGTGTAAGCACTCATCTTCATTGTTATTCACTTTTAATATTCTCTATAATTATGCAGAGGTAATCATTGTTTTATTGTATTCTAGAATTCTCCACAAATGCCAAAGATACCAACGATCTCACCTAAAATGGCCGCTGTCAAACGTCAAGTGTTTGCTGATGGCACCGAAAACAATTCTATTCAAAATCCAAATGCAAACCATAACAAGCCTGCTAATCCAAGTCCTCCGCCCAACACAGTACAAATGAACATGAATATAATCAATAATAGCCTAGCCACGCTATATCAGAGAGCTGCCAGCTACAGTCACATGGTAGACCCGTACAATAACTACTTACCCAACTTAAATGTCGCACGGATGCAGCAGAAAATGTCGCCGTATTACAGCAACTACCCTTGCAATCAGTACAACTATGAAAGCATCCTGGCCTCGTACAGTAACTATTACAATAGACAGATTAACGTAAATACCTCCATAGCTAGTAATCACAACTTACCAAATAACCCAATGCTAAATTTCTCACATCCGATGCAGCAGGGTAGTATAAACAACTTTGCTTCATCGTCCCGCACAATCAAGGTTGCCAACCGCACGGGGGTTGGTTTAAATAATCAGACGGCTAGTGGTTATTCTCGGGGGAAGGCGGGAATGACTTTGGACATGGCGGGAGGGGGGAAGAAGCAGATCAATGGGAAGAAGGCGTGCGCTTGTGGGGGGAAAGCGATGGTGTGCTCTATTTGTTTGACTCGTGGCGCCTACAATGCTCCTAGAGCTGGCACACAAGGATTTAGACCTCCTGAAGTGCTGCTGAAATATGCGGAGCAAACAACTGGTAAGATTCTCAATACTTCAATAGTTGTATGACTGCTTACTATGAACTCGTCTTTCTATTCTGTAAACAACTGGGCTTCCTTGACTTGTGCAACTTGAGTCTATCATCTATTGTTTACCTCGTTTATCATGTGTGCAATGATTTTTGTCTATTCTGAAATTTACACAAGGAACAAGGTTTCCATTCTGCAGGATAATAACTTCTCTGAATTTGTTCATGTGATGACCTGACTGTAAAAATCTCATCAAAATAGTGCACTTTGTTTGCTGACATAAATAGGCCTGTCCGTTTGATTTATTCTACTAATTTCCAAAAAATTGTGCTTGACGGACCATTGATTTTGACTGAAAATGTATTGAAGTTCAGGGTGCTATTGGGATTATATTTTCAGCGGTTGACATGTGGGCATGTGGGGTGATTTTGATGTCGGTGATTTCTGGCTGTTATCCTTTCTTCCGCGCCCCTGACGACATCACTGCTCTGGCGGAAATGGTCACCCTATTTGGCAGTCAACGACTTAAAGAAGTAGCCAACATTCTCGGTAAATAATCTTATCAATGTTTTCTATTGTAACACGATTACGACTTTACTATTTGTGTCAAATTATTTCTTCCTACTGAAGCTGTTAAATGAATTCTTCAAGTATTAGAAGCATATTTATAAAAGAGATTAATATTCAAATTTCTCAGTGTTCATTGAAGTCTTATAAAGCATCTTCACAAGGTATCCTTTTACAGCGACAAAGAAAAAGCATCTTTCACAAGATAATCCTCAAACCTATAGAGAAGTTGTTTATAAAAAACACAAGTTGTGCTTACGTAACTTAGATAAATGATTGATTACAACGTTGAAGTAATACTTCACTTTTATTTTTCAGGTCGTAACCTTGTATGCAGCTACACAAAGAGACCTGTAGATATTAAAAAACTGTGTATTAATCTAAGAAGATGTGCCTTAGTTTCCGATTCACCCGAAGTGAATGACTTTATGGAGATGATACAGAAGCCAGTTGAAGCTGGAACCAAGCCAAACCTTAAGAATGGCCTGGGATTGGACGTGGACGGCACCATGAAGTACAAAAGTGAAGCCAAAACCTACAACGGGGGGAACAAGAGCTGTCGGTATAGTGATGTGATAGATAGAAGGAAGAACGGCTGTTCCAGTTGCTGCATTGCTCTGGCATCTTGTATATGCAAGTTCGATGATCAAAAACATCCATCAAATGTAAGAAATGTCATTTATTTTTATCAATGTACTGTTAGAACTCGCCGTGTTTCACTGTGCAATTCAGGCATGCAAAATCAAGTGTTTATTTTAGTTTTTTTTTTTATAATTTACAACGATTGGATCAAGGGTGGTTTGAGCGATGCGATGACATCAAGGATCCAAGTTTAAGGGGTTCCAAAAACATAAAAAATTGTAAAAAGAAAAACATTTGTACATAATTTTGATTGGGAGCCTCGATGGTTTCGGAGGCTTCAAAGCATATTAAAAAATCAGGAAGTGTTTATCAAAATTAAACACTTACTGATGATGGCATAAATGTAGTTGTTCTCTACATAAAACACCGTACTTATTACTCAGGTTCATTACAAATGATTAACTGTAACGCTGTCACCGTTCCATTAGGGGTGGACAGGATGTCTGCAGTCTCCTCCACTTATTCCTATACGGATATTTCTCTCAGTTCATTAATTTCTCTGACTTTTTTCATACATGCCCTCTTTAAATCCCATATCCCAATAAGTAAAAAATCATATGAAGGAAAGGGGGGCATGTCATGCCCCACACCAGGGCTCCCTGTAGGCCACACCTGGGCCTGACTAATCTTTCCCACACTAATTATAATCTAATGAAGGTTTCCAATGTTTCAGCGCAACACTGGAATAAACGGCTACTCTATCTACTACGATTTCCCCGACGAGGCGTTTGATTTGCTGGACAGACTTCTGGATCTAAACCCCCACACCAGGATAACAGCCTCCGAGGCCCTCCAGCATCCGTTCTTCTCCAACTTGTGACAAACACTAACCTTTTACTTAAACAAATACAAAGCACTATTTTTCTGCTGAAGTTTTTAATATTGTGATGAAGTTCATAATAATTTTAGGTTTATTTTTAAAACAGTCAACCCATTCATCTAAAAATACATAGGCTCGGTATTATAAACAATCATGAATGCTGAGTATCGAGCAGGGGCGTGCACTGGATAGAGGCAACTCGATTTTAGAATGAATAATTTGCCCTTCGTCCTTAAAAACCACATTAGAAATTAATGTGAGTTGAAGTAATGACTCAACGTGAACTATGACATTCAATTTTATGTCTTAATTTCCAGGTTAAATGGATTTTTTATCATATGAGTCGGATATAATCAAAGAGAGTAATTTAAGATTTTTTACAAAAGTAAGACTCTGAATTGTAGGATCCGGAATGAGTGCGGTATAAATGAGTATATCTATAATCTATAATCTAAGTTGCAAGCATATATTCATTTAAAGCTCTCAGATGTATGCCCACAAACAAACACGTGTAGTTCGCGCTTACAAATGCTGATTGTGTACTTACAAATAAAATCCAAACTCAAATGAACATAAGCCCTGCAACTCCTGCCGACATTCCCTGAAACAGGGAATATATATTATATGTATATGTTTGTGAAAATACAAAGGAGTACAATTGAGATTGGGACGGGCATCTAGAAACAATAAGCGATGAACAACTGACGAAAACAGTGTACAAAGGTAATGTCAAAGGTAAGCGTGGAAGGGGAAATCTAGGAAAAATTGGATTGAGTAAATAAGCGAGATTGAAAATGATGAGAATCTGCAGATAGAGAAAAAGAGAAGAGCATGCCTGAAGAAAGTGATGAATGTCTAGGAGAAAAAAACTGTGCAAAGACAGACCAAATTGGAGAGACCACCGTGGAGGTGCTGGCTACCCCTAGCGGAATGGTAATACAAGCAAAATATATGCACTGGGATTTGGAAATACAGAGAATGTAATTTTTTGTGTTTTGATATATTCATCTCATGTTTGGAAAAAATCCTAGTTTGCCACTTTTGATTCTATAAGACTCAGATGTTACCTACGTTTGCCTGTATGATATGCTCACCCCTGGTGACAAGCAACACTTAGATGAAAAATAAATATTTATTTTGTAGTTGCTTTTGTGGCTTGATCACTGATTGTTTATGGTACCGGTCCTTGTAAGGATCAAGATATTTCCTTTAAATACATTGCTGATGAATTACAATACCTCAATACTGACAAGTCAATTAAAAATCAATTACGTAATCATTACTGTATTTTTTTTTTAGAAAAAAAATACA
This sequence comes from Agapetus fuscipes, assembly GCA_951799405.1. NCBI lineage: Eukaryota > Metazoa > Arthropoda > Insecta > Trichoptera > Glossosomatidae > Agapetus > Agapetus fuscipes. The sequence goes on along the minus strand of OX637337.1, from coordinate 7,143,447 downwards.
CTTCATGAATGCCTAGTTACTTACATGTTATAAAAAATTACTTCCTTAAAATCGGTGATCAGATTTAGTCTCTTGTTTTGTAAACACAAATTGTTTCATGATGAAGTCCGCACATTCTAAATTTCAGAAGTAAAACTGTTTTTTCTCTAGTGTAATATTTCATTTTGCATTGATGGCAGTGTCGGGATGGTGTTGTCAGATTTGTAACTAAGATCCTTAGCAACCATTTAACGAATCACAAGTGCCCAGTAAGCTGGCCAAGTGATGTCATGTTTTTTCCTCTCATCTAAATGTGCGGACTCCACTGTCAAAAGTAAAAAAAAAAAATGTATTAATCACCTACAGTGGAAACAACCTAAAAACTAACATGTTTTCAAAGTTGGACTCTGCTTTACACTGTTTCAGTTTTATCTTATACAAAAAATGTAAAACCTGTAATTCCGCTTATATTTAAAAGTAATTTATTATTTTCTTATTGTTGTTTACTATACCAACTAAATGAAAACATGTAAAAAATCCTTCCAACTGTTTATGATAAACATAAAATAATCTATTTTTACACATAAACTAATTTAATAGGGTGTAAATGAATTTGACTATTCTCGAATACATAAAGATCAATGGAGCTGACGCTTGTTTGATAATTTAAATCCTCTAAGTTTTACTATGGATTGTGTACAAAGTTTTATCAAGTCTCTTATGAAATCATTGGGCTAAATAAATTTTTATTCTCTCTCACTCCGATGGCACTTTCTCCAAATCAAACCTTGGTCTCCCGAAACTGCACATCACACTCCTTTTGTCCCCCGCAGCAGTTCTCCAATTTGCCATCTTTAGAAGCTGTGTGGCAGGTGAGGAAAGACACAAGCCAACCACTACACTTGGCAGACTGGAAAGCCGCAGCGGTAGCCAGGAGGAGTTGGGGGCAAGGGTAATGGAGGCCAAGTCTCCATATGAGTCGAACCATTGAAGAAGAAGTTGTGTGGCATCTCTCTTCACTCTATCCTCCCAAAACAGCCTGAGCCCTCATACTTATCTTCCACAGAGCATCCATTGAGGAGTTTTACCATATTCTTCATGCCCCAGCTCCATTGTATAAAAAAAAAAAAATGTTTTAGGTCTAATTGGTTATTGTTATACTTACGAGTATTTAAGTAGTTAATTTTTCTGTTTTTAAGGTGGATTTAAAAAGCTGAATACATCAGACAGCTTTGGTAGATTGCTGTCTGTTACTCTTTAAAAAGCGCTATTGGCAGCCAAAAAATGGCATGCGCCCATTTGTCCACGGCATAATAACAAAGATCCATTGTTTCCCCATTTGCTTAGGCGCTGCGATTAGTATTGGTACTCTGAACTTTGATCATGGGAAATCCAGACAATCAACCATCGCCATCGTGCTTTATAAGAGTTTTTTCACCTTTTTAAAACCATCTTGTTCTGTCTTGCATTGTATAACTTATCTTGTGTTCTAATATTTGTTTTGTAGGTCAATTTTAAAGTTAAGTTTTATGAATAACAAAATTAATTAGTTAAAAAAAAATGCAAGGCATTTTAAATTGTCTTTCAGCCACCTGATAGATATACCCCATTTTATTATTTCTTAACACTGATGAATTTCAGCCTTGTTTTTATGAGTAGGTATCTCAGTTTTCGACATACTCTATATTTTTAACCTCTAGTCAGTAATCACCATTTATTGCATTACATCTAAATTTTGCACATTGTAAGCAATTTCTTACCATGTTGTCTTCACAGGGTTTTTCCAGCGTTTTTAATCTTATAGGTAGATCAATCTAGATTTTTTTTAAATGGGATAAATATATGGAAATGATTTCCTGTGTTTCTCTATATTTATCTCATTTTCTAAAAAAAAAACCCTAGATTGCAGCCTTTGGCTCTATTCATTTGTGACAGGTCATCAAAGAGGTGAAAAAGTAGGGTTGCCAGATTAACAAGTGCCTACTGTTGGTTATTTTCCCACTAGTAACATTGTGAGACCTATTGTGATAATAGGAATTGCTTTTACAGAACATAATACAATGTTATTTATTTGTTTTTATTCTTTTTAATAGGTACGTTGATGGTTTTTGTTGTGTCTTAGTTACCCACCTAATTTGTTATTGTAGCTTTAAATAATCTTATAATTATTGTCATCCTTGCTAATTAAGGATGAGCTAGTAATTAGAAGTAAATATTCTCTTAAAGCCCCCGACTGAACTTAACCAATGCAACAAAGTGTAATGTTATTCTTCTAATCAATGATTGTTTGTTCAATAAAGATATTTGTCTACATTTTGGCTTTTATTTGTGTAAATATATGTACCTATGAAAGATTTCTTCCAGATTTTCAAGATATTCAAGAACGGCAGGAACAGTATGCCTGTTAACCCTCCGTAGGTCGCATCTGTGCAAGAAAGCACATGTTTGTCGCGGAACTCTTGGATTCAAAGATCCAATTGTTTTTAAAAATAAGGAATTCTTTTGATTAAGATCATGAATAAAGTCAGTGTGAAGAGACATATCAAATCAAAGAGATGAAAGTTATATATTATATCAATTTGAAATTGTGTGATTTTTGAGAAAATATTGCGACTGGCTAAAAGCGCCAGAAGGTTGCGTCCGATGAAAGGTTAACATGAAAAACACCGTCTTCCAGTGCTTTTATCACACACTTTTTAGAAGCGGTGTCTGATTTTGTATCATCTGATTCAGACCAAAAGGATTTTAGTCTTCACTGAAAACTAAAAATGGGAGTGGGGTGTGACAACTCAGAATAATAAGGTCTGAACATTTTTGAATTCGAAACATTTTTCATCAGCAAACGTCAGCTTAGTCTGGTATGGGACTGCCGTCCTTAGCGGTCAATGGGAAAATATTTGTATGCCTTTTCCTTAGCAACCTGACCACGTGACGACACAATATTGTAGTGTATGTTGATTCACGTGCGAACCTCATTTTTCTATAGAATTAGTGAATAAAAATAGTTAAATACTGCTTTTTACTACGCATTATCATTTGTAAAGCACAAAAGTATTAATTTATTGATATCCATGTTTGTTTTTAAAATAAGTATTCTATTGATTGGTAGGTAGGTTCTACCATAACCTTTTTTTTTACTAACATTTCACATCGTTTTATTGCAATGGCAATGTAAAAAAATATAAACAGCTATGTGTGAATAGTAACCAAATTCTGGCAAGCATCTTTTAATTTAAAATTATGTTAAATTGTGCATTAATCAGTAAAATACAGAGATGTAGAAACATTTTCCATTGAAATATTAATTTTTCACCATAAAGTGCGAGGAAAACGAGTTAAAATTAATTGAATGGCTTTCTAAATTTAATGTACAAGAGAGTGTAAATAGTATATCCATCATTGTCGGCTCAAAGAAGAAGAAACCGAATTGACGCGAAATTTTGCGTCACGTCTCGCTGTTGATGTGAAAACGGCTATTTACTGTGGAATTTCGAAATTAAGATAATATTACAAAATGAATCGTCGTAGGGCTCATGATGACGAAGAAGGATACGGTAAATATCGCTAATTCTTTGATTTCAATTATAACCTAAAAATATTTTCGAAGTAATGTTTGTTTTTCCTCAGAAGCTATAAATGTCATGGAAGTTCTTTAGCGTAGCAACTGATGCATTGTTTTTATTGGTGATTTGCTTATTTTAGATCGCCTCCATCGTAAGCGCAGGAGGGTCTCTGAGAACCAGGAAATCGAAGACCGCTTGGAGTCTCTCATACATCGCGTCGGCGAAAAGAATACATCGAGTCTTGAGTCCAACTTGGAAGGACTGGCGAGTGTCCTGGAAGCTGATCTCAGCACCTACCGTGTAAAGATACTGAGGATCCTGACAGAATGCGCTATACGGATGCCAGAGAAATGCACCATCTACGCTACTTTAGTTGGAATGCTCAATGCCAAAAATTTCAATTTCGGTGGAGAGTTTGTTGACTACATGGTGAAGACATTTAAAGATAACTTGAAAGCTAACAAGTGGGACGCAGCAAGGTATTCCCTGCGTTTCATCGCTGATCTTGTGAACTGCCACGTTTTGGCGGCATCTTCCCTGTTGACGCTGTTAGAAAACTTGATTGAAGTTTCTAACGAAGATGGTGTACCACAGGTCAGGAAAGACTGGTATGTGTTTTCTGTGCTGTGCACCCTTCCCTGGGTTGGCCGAGAACTCTATGAGAAAAAAGAGTCACAGCTTGAGCTGCTTCTTGTCAGCATTGAGATATTCTTAAACAAACGCAGCAAGAAACATCACAACGCTTTGAGAGTCTGGTCCATTGACACTCCTCACCCCCAAGAAGAGTATTTGGACTGCTTGTGGGCGCAGATCAAAAAGCTACAACAAGACAACTGGGCTGAAAAACACATCCCACGACCTTACCTTGCTTTTGATTCGGTGCTCTGCGAAGCTCTCCAGCATAATCTGCCTTCAATAATCCCTCCGCCTCATCAAGATTCGTTTGTGTACCCGATGCCTTGGGTTGTGTTCAGGATGTTTGATTACACAGATTGTCCCGAAGGACCCATCTTACCCGGAGCTCACGCTATTGAGAGATTCTTGATTGAAGAACATCTGCATTCTATAATTGAGATGCATCACGGAGAGAGGAAGGAGTGTGCGGCGCAGTTGTTGTGTTTCCCCTTCAAGTCTAAGATCCCGCTGGACTATTGCATCGTGGAGACCATATTCTCGGAGCTGTTCAACATGCCGGTTCCTCGGTATCTGGATATCTGTTACGGCTCCATCCTGATAGAGCTGTGTAAGCTGCAGCCCGCGACCATGCCACAAGTGCTGGCTCAGGCCACGGAGATTCTGTTCATGAGGATTGATTCTATGAATACATCGTGCTTTGACAGGTAACATTACTAAACAATTGTCATTTTAAAATTAAATCAGTATAACCTGTTTCTAGTCAGTGAGAATCTTTGTCTTTTAAGATCAGAACATAATGAATACAAGACTTATGTATTCCCAAGTTTTGATGTATGCCTAAAAACTGACTGCCATGGAGAAAAGAGTGTACAATGGACAGTCTTGGTTGATTGACATTTTGTCTGTTCATCTTAAAATGTCACTAGTGTTGTCAACAAGAGTAAGCTACTCGGCTGCCTAAAAATGTCACAGTCCATGCCATAATAACAAAGATAAGCGGTTTCCGCTTATGCTTAGACGCTGCAAGTGCTATTGGTTCAGCAATCTATAATGGAGGCCATATGTTTTGTGGTGGTTAATTTTCCAGCAGTAAGAATGTAGGAATGTAGAAAAAAGACGTTGGACAGGCAGATGTTGGATCAAGAAGACCATGACTTATCCAGTACTGGAAGTCTCATCCCCACGGTAATTCTTACCTACCAAATATTGGTAATATTTGTATGAAGACTTGTCAATCTAAGATGTCCGCAAGTAAACAGCTAATTAGTCTTTTTACAAATATTACCGATATTAGGTAGGTAAGAATTACCGTGGGGATGAGACTTCCAGCCCTGGTCTGTCTGGCCAATGATAATAATAGATGGTTTACATGTTTTGTCCCAGATTTGTGAACTGGTTCTCGTACCACCTGAGCAACTTCCAGTTCCGCTGGTCCTGGGAGGATTGGGACTCCTGCCTGCAGCTCAACCCGGAACATCCCAGACCCAAGTTCATAAGGGAGACCCTGCTCAAGTGCCTGAGGTATGTAACGCTAACTGAATAAATGTATTATGTACTGTATCTTTTATCAGCCAGCAGCAGTTCAAATTGTTGACCACTCAGTCTTATAGAAAATTAATTGGGAAAAAGAGAAGAGCATGCATAAAATTAAGGAAATGACTTATGCAAGGACCGAACAAAGTAGGGTTACATCTGCGGAGATACCGCCCACCTCTAGTAGAATGTCGGTTAAAAAAACGCAAAGCAAACGCAACCAAGCAACACATATAGTGTAACTTCTTGCCGCATTATCTCCGAAGGGGTCGCATGTGGCGAGTTGAACCTATTTATTTTTACAGGTAAGGGGGGCTGGCCTTACCCCAACCACTTCAGTTTAAGTGGGGGTTTCCCAGCTCCCGAAAGAGCTGGTACTAATTTCTTGTGAAGACTGACTATAAACCTTGCCGGTGTTTTTTTGGGGTTTGAAATAAACACCGAAACGGGAAATCATTCCTGACACCCTCGGTGGGATTCGAACCTGAGCTCACGGCATGGAATGCAAGCACTCTACCAACTGAGCTATCGACCGGACTCGGTTAGATAAAATATCATAGATAGATAAAAAATGTCAGTGTTATGGCCGAGGGGGCCAAGTGGGCTAATCTTTCTAGCATATTTAGAATAGAACTACTTTGGTTCGATCCCCGCTTGGGGCATTTGACCATAACTTTGACCCTGGTTCAACAAATGTTATTGGGTAATTATTTATTAATAATGCATTAAAATTAACAATAATGAATTATTAATTGATGATATTAATACCTGTTTCTAGCCAGGCAGAGTAGGTTGGTGAATTGCATTCCTCTTCACAAACCAATTTAAAAAATAATAATAATAAAATACAAGACTCGGCTATGAGATGCTTGCCAAATAAATTCCCTCTAATGTAACTAAATATAAATTTTCTTTCGAAACACGCAGCTCAGTTTTTTTTAAATTGAGAGGGTTTCTACCCACCGTTGACAATTTTCATTTGATGGAAATTATTGGCCGTTGGTCCTTTGGGCCTCGACGGGTTTGAAATGGCTGTTATAGATCGTCTAGTTTATAGAACTAGGGTATCTTCTACTCAGGTTTTCTTTTAAACTAATTTACTGGCTTGAATATAGTTCTTATCTTTTGACCTCACAGGCTGTCATACCACCAGAGGATCAAAGAGATGATGCCCGAGTCTTACGCTGCCTTAATACCTGCCAAACCAGAGCCCAACTACAAGTATTCAATGGAAGGAGCAGGTAAGTGTCATTTATATGTACAAATAAAATACTCAATGATGTTTTTCATTTTATTATTTACACAATATTTCCTAACTTAAAACATGTCTCTTAGGGTGTATTGTTTCAATAGCAGCTTAGTGACTTAAGCAGATAGAAATGAAAACCTTGCAGGTAAGTTTTTTGTTAGATTTAAAGCCACCTAAACTATTTCTGAAACTACACATCCTGTTTGAGCGAGATCTGAACTATTAACAAAAATTGATCCTTTTAATGTTACCGTTGTTGATTTGTCTACAGTTTTTATTTTACAAATTAATTTTACTTCTAAAGCTACATCATGCTCAAAGCTTTTAGATTGAATAAATATTATCTAAAGAAATATAACTATCTAAAAGTATATTTTGTTCCTATCTGTACCCTTAGTACGAGTTGCAAAACTTGAGTAATGTAAAGTTTACGGCAATTATGAAAGGGTGATTTCCCCCAAAATCTGCCATTTTTGTTTGTTTGAACTTGATTTTCTTCATCACTGTAACTTTTTTGCTAAGACCACAAAGTGTAAGAAACAAAAACGGCAGATTTTGGGAGAAATCACGCTTTAATATTTTCCTTAAACTTTACTTTTCTCAAGTTTTGCAACTCGTACTAAGGGTACTGATTATCAAAAGTCCAAAATTATACCTACTTGAGCAGCTCATTCCCAAATTGTTATGTGTCATCGTTAGTGTGCGACGATGCCAAATTCACTGATTTAGCATGCTCGATGATCTGATGTGTGATGGTGTCCATTTCATCACTCTGCAGCTGGACGTCTCTATCTCCAGACGTGCTCTCTTCTGCCTTGTACACTTTAAATTGTCCTCCCACATCAGTTTTTGTGACCTCAGATATCTTTGCCTTCATGGCGTTGTCAAAATCAAACTGCTTGAGCAGATCTTCCATGAATGTTGTGTTTTCAATCCATTTGAAAGGTTCTCTTAGAGTCGTTGACTTGTTGATTTCTTCTTTTGGTGATGCAGTTGATGGGTGACGATATGGTCTGGTTTTATTTCCCAGTTTTAAGCTGATTGACGTCACATAGCTCTTTCTTGTTCTGGGACTGTATAGTTCATCTTCACGTTTGTGTGTTGTTCTCCTTGCATGGACAGTGGTAGCTTCCGTTGTTGGAGTACGTGCGACAGTAATACGAGCTCTCCTTTTATGATGGTCTTGCGTTTCTTCCTCTTGCTTATTGGAGGTTCTTCTTACATTATATGTTGGACTCTCAGCTGTTGTTCCATTATAATCTAGATTTCCTGGAATTGTAGATGAACTTCTTCTAGTTTGAGAATTATACAGTTCATATTCCAGTTTCCTCGTGGTTTGTTCTGTACTGGTTACTGAGACTTCAACTGTTGTCTCCCTTTTCTCTGAATCTAAAGGTATTAAATCACTTTCGTTGTGATTCCTATGTATTTTGACATACCTTCTTGTTGTTTTGGGGGTTCTGGCTGGGGGATCTGTAGTTATAAGTGTTTCCTTTGTAGCATCATCAGCTGTTGTTTCTTTCCGTTGGGCTGTAACAGCAATATCATCTTGGTTTTCTAATACTGTTGTCACAGGTTCCGGTGTAGTTGTGAACCGTTCAGGATAATTCTCCCTCTCAGTTGTTGTCTCAGAGACATTGTTGAATACCAAAACTTCTGTAATGTTATCAACCGGGACATAAAGCTTAATTTCACTTTCTTCTCCATTTATTTCTGAGGTGGTTGAAGTTGTTTTCTCTGTAGTTGTTGCTTTAGGTCTTATTCTCCTTGATGACCACACCCCACTTATTTTCCTTGGATATTTTACCCGACCATTTCTTGTAATCTGTGAAGTGTTTGTTCTAGTTCTGGGTACTGTTATTCTTCCGGCTAAATTTATATTCTTTGGCTTCCTCTCATTTTCTGGTGTTGAGCTAACAGCTTCTGAAGATGGTTGAGTGGTGAGGGGGGCCACTGTGTATTGCAGGGTGGTTGGCTGGTTATCATTTGGTGAGGGAACTTGAGCATTCACTAACTCGGAAAACTTCTTTTGTTTCACCCGTCTATTAGTCTTGTATGCACCTCTATCTGGCTTTGGAAGGTTGCTAGTCTTTTTCCTTGTTGGTCTAATTGTTGGATTCTGGCTTTCAGATTCAGGATACACTATTTGTGTAGTTTCAACATTGATGGTTGTGGTCTCTTCTGTCGGTGTTGCAGCTTTGTATTGTTCCATGGAATCTTCATAGTGCTCACTTTTATTCACTTTGTTTTGGCTGTAAATATTTTGTATTGTGGAAGTTGCATCTGAAGTGTACACAGCTCTCTCGGTAGTTTTATCTTCTTGATATTTGATTGTTGCAGCAGATTCACCATGTGGTGAACTATAAGTCTGTTGGATAGTATCACTTTCTTCCCGTATTGGCTTTTTGGAGTTTGTAAAATGTACTTGACCGTCTGTTGTATAAGATATAGGTGTACTCAATGTGGGAGGCAGAATTGGATCTTCTTCAGAATATTTCATTTGATTATCAACCGGGCTGGGACGGAATGGTTTTGTCGGCCTCCCTTTCCTTGATTGCTCTTGTGTATTTGCATAAGAAGGTGTAGATAGTATATTTTCTGGTGTGTTTTCATAATGATTATTTTGCAACTTTACTTCTTCTACCACAGCATAGATTTCTGGGACATAAATAGGTGTGGTAGGTTGTGGAGCAGGATCTTTTTGTGTAGTGACATAGATTGTTCTAGGATTCTCTTTTGTGTAAAGCACTTCAGTCACTGGTGTGCCTTCAAAGTTAACAGTCCTTGGTACATTTTTAGTAAACACAGGGGGACTCTCTCCCGGTGCTGTCACTATTTCTTGTTTGTACATGTTGGGCAAGAAGGTCTCAAACTTGTCGCTGCTTCCAAACTTAGTCGCAGATTTGAGCACCGGGATACCTTTGTCATTCAAGTAATAGTGATGATGCAAGTGTGTTATTACAGGTCTTTTCCCATTTTTTATTCCTTTAATGTATTTTCCATCTTCTGTTGCTGTAAATTCTTCTTCGTCAACATATTTCTTATGTCCTTTAGTGTTCAAAGTTGGCTCTTTAAGGTCTGTGAATTTAGTGAAGTCCTCACTGTTGTAGTAATGTTGTCTTCTATTGTATTGGTCGTCCAGCAGATATACTTCTCCTGTATTCAACTGTGGTTTTGCATGGACTGTCTCTGGGCTTGGGTATCTTTCCCTGTATACATTTCTTTCACTTGGACTTGGTTGCCTGACGACATCCACGTTTTTGTGCACCCAATAAGTCCTTTCATCTTTATCACTGCTCTCCACACCTTGTTTGAACACTGTCGGCTGCTTTTGTTGTATTTTTTGATCCGGCGGTGTACGCACAACTTTATCTGCTTCCATTATAGTGAATGTCTGTGATGGAGCATTATAATCCAGGTCTCTTCCATCAGGTTTAGCCGACGCAATAGAAAACATCAATTCATATTTGAACGGCCCCTCTCCCGGATCTTGGTTTCTATGCCTGATTCTTCTCACAGTCCACAGGGCCTTGATTTCATTATTTTTACATTCAGGTCCTATGCACGCAGCCACAAAAGTTTTCTCCGCTTGTAATTCATTCAACCTTGAACTGTAACTGTGGCATTCTATGCATTCCTTTATATCTTCGTCCTCAACAAACTGTAGACCGTGCGCTTGTGCTTCTATCAATTTCCCTCTGGAAAGGATTGCTATATCTCCAAATACAGGTCCACGTTCTTTATTGTTTGGAATGAAAGGTGCTCTCCTGATGTTTCTCCATAAGTTGACGTCGTCATCATCGTCTATGGTTGGTTGTTTGACCTTGTTAGGATGTTGTGGGTTGAATCGTTGACTGTTTAGTAGGAGAGCATCTATCTTGTCTCTAACTAAGGTTAGGTAGACGCTGTGCCTCAAGGCCTCTTCCCAGGGCAGTTGTGGTGGAGGATAGCCATCTGTGTTGCGTGTGCCCCTCTCGCCGTTGGTTGTATAGAAGTATGGCCCCACTGGGACCTCACTCGGTCCCCATGGACCAGGATTATGGTGATAGTGTGACCTGCTGCCAAAATTGGTGATAGCCAAGCACTCGTAGAGTATGCCCTGGAACATAAAAATTATATCACGGACCTATTAAGAACTTTGACTAAATATTCATATTTAATCCAAATCTATTCATAGGGTCTCTCAATTGGTGTATTCAAATGGTTCACAGAAGTTTCATAAAAAAAACAAATGGATTCAACACAAATTCCATGGACTAAAATTGTGTGTCATACGGCCGAGTTGCTTGGGAATGGGCAAATAATGGGAAAATCTGTGACGTTTGCCTGCCGAAAAAAAATATAATTTCGAAATTAATGCTGAGTCCATTATGGATAAAGGCTATTTGGAAGGGGCCTGCACTTAAAAACCATCGTATTTATTTCAAGATTACTGTATTGCAAACATTACTTACAAAAAAAAAGTTCTTTGTTTTTGAACACAATAATTATTCATATTATTATTAATTAAATTTTTGATGTGTATAAACATTATTTTTAAATGTAACTACATAAATATTTTATTTATTTCACAAAGGTAGTGAATCAAAAATGAGCTAGGTATATTTTATTCCAAATAGTCAGCCAAAGAGAACGAGACATTTCGCCACATAGCAATTATAATTTTTAATTGTGATGAGCGTAATAACGCTAAAACGCCGCCTATGACAGGGGCGCTTATTATTTTTTTCAATGTGAAACATTTTGTAATTTTTTATGATGACTATTCGGATGTCCCTCTCTCCCTGTTAGTATTCTAATTATCATCGAAAACGTAATTTATTGTGTATGTTCCTTGACTTATAGGTTGGTTTGCGGCTGACCGCCCATGCTGTAAAAAATGGTTCATTTTTCCAATGTCACCCTGGTTTCAGGGAAGGACGGCAAGAGTTGCAGGGTGTATGTCCATTTTGTTTTTTTTTTATGTTGTAGGTTCACATGCGGCATGTGCAAGCGCGAACTTGTACGTGTCTGATTTTAAGAATGCATATAATGTGAATCCCCAATTTAACATATCTTTGCCAATTAGATTAAATTAGATTTGACTAATAGGTTGGTATGAAGCTGACATGCTTTGAAAAATTGGTCCACTTTTTCAAATTTCGTTGTCAGGGAAAGGCGGCAGGAGCAAAAAAAGGAGAAAAGGGAAGACCGAGAAAAAAATGGCTGCATCTGATCGGTGAAATTGTGAAAGAATGAAATATACAAAGTGAATGTAAAAAGAGGAACGCATATAGCGTAACAACTTGCAGCGTTCTCTCCGAAGGGGTCGCATGTGGCGAGTGGAACCTATTTATTTTTACAGGTAAGCGGCCAGCTTTGCGCCAACCACTACAGGTGAAATGGGGGAAATCTATGAAAGAGGTGATGGATATGAATGAACTGTAAGAGGTATAAAAGGATAGAAAAAAAATGGCCACTGGCTCTCGCCACTTCTAGCGGAATGGCGAAAGAGTTACAATTTGCCCGAAGACAGAAAAGCTGTGGAGTGGGCATCCATATAATTAATACGTCAGTTGGAGCGGGCATATTGTATCTACAATATGTCAGTAGGTAAAACTGAATAGGATACACTGATTTGAGAAATCGTAGACAAAAAAAAATATCGGGTGTAACTTCTCATAGTTTTTTTTTTTTTTTTTTTTTTTCTAAGACATGAAAGCTCATGAAAAACTTCGAAACTACAGGATTTCACACTTTTTTCTGCGTTTTTTTTCGTAGAAAATAGAAAAACAATGTGCATTTATCTGTGAAAACCCCTGCTAGTTTCATATGTCACTATGATAACCTTTAAGAGCGCTTTATACCCCGAGCTTGTCGTTTTTGTTTCTTAAATTTTATGGTTTTAGTAAAAGAGTGACAAATGAAACAATCATGCGTGTTTATAATTTTATTTAATGGTTCACAAAAATATACTTAAACTTTTTTTTTTGTACGTGCTATATTTTGGAAATGTATTTTTTTCTTTTTAATTACAGAATTATACATTCTTTAGTATCATATCAGGCCATTTTTTTATTATGTCAATAATTTTTGAGAAAGCATGGAAAAATTGAAACCTATTTAATTAATAAAATTTCTTGAAAACAGTTTTTCCATATTTTTCGTTACTGTCACTGTTTTACTTCGACAGGCTTAGCCGCAACGGCCGCAACCCTCCAAAAATCACCCATTGACCAACTCGCAACTTGTAATTGCAACTCGCATGGGTTAAAAAAAACACTCCCGTGAACTTTTTTCCCTGGGAATATTATCAATGGTATTATTAACTGGCAAAATGATACTTTCAGATAAAGAAAAGCACACTCGCAACCAAACAAAAGTCACTCGCAATTTGCGAGCTGGCGAGTAGAATTTTGGAGGGTTGGGCTTAGGTCCGGTATATTCAGCGTTAGTAAATGTGACTTTCAACTGATATAATAAACTACCCACACGATTGGTATAAGTGTGTCTTTTTCATTCAGTATAAAGTCGCTATGCTAATTAATCTAAATCTCAGCTGCAAAGATATGTATCATTTGAGATTAATATTAAATGCATTCCCACAAGCAGACACGCATAATTTCGCGCTCACACATGCCGCATGTGGACCTACAGAATAAAAAAACCCAATCTCAAATGAACATAAGCCCTGCAATTCTCGCCGAACTTCCCTGAAACAGGGGTGACATTGGCAAAGTGAACCATTTTTACAGTATGGGTATAAGTCAAGGAATACAAGCAATGAATTACATTTGATAAATAGCACTAAACAATTAAACAGTAAAAATTAAAACCTATCAAACATCTTATATATATTCTATAAAAAAGTAATAAATATTTTTTAAAAGCCTCAGCCTTAAACGCCAGCATTACAGATCAACCGCCATTTCTTTCGGTCCTTGCATACTTCTTTCATTTCATCCAGAGTCATAACCTTTTTCATACAAGCTCTCTGTGCTAAAGTTGAAAATACCGGGCCTTAGGGTATATACAACTTTTAAGGTGTCGTTTTTGGTGTGTGACTCTGCTCATGATAATGGTGATTGGCGGGTCGTGAAGGAAAACGCTCGTTAGCCTATGCTCGTGGCGCAGGATCCCGCGCTTTTCTATTCCCGCCGAGAGGAAATCGGCGGAGGCCGTGTTGCCACACCAACCGCGGTGCACTTTTTCGCGAGCAAAGCGAATAATAATTGATTTTAATGAGGTATTATGTAAAAATGGCATTCTAAGATTTTAGATATTCGCAAACAATACGAGAAATCGTAGCAAATAATTAGGAGTATCTTTCACTCGTAAATACCAGTTTATGTTTATATTTGAGTAAATTAGCCTCTCCATAGAATTATTAACTCCATGGTTTCAACCTTATTATAAATTATACGTTGAATGAGGTCCGCACATGAATTTATTCCTTGGCAATATTAAACAAATAGTTGTTTGCCTTTTACCTAGTAACCTGGCCAAATGAGGTCCGCATGTGAATTGACATAGATAATATTGTGTCGTCACGCGGCCGGGTTGCTAGGGAAATGGCAAACAAATATTTTGTTATTGCTTGCTGAGAACAATAATCCCATACGAGAGGGACGTTTGGTCGCTGAGAAAAAGTTCTGAATTCAAATTTGTGCTCAGTCCATTAACGCAACATGACAAAATGCCTGCCGGAGCTTTGTTTTGTCCAGAAAAATATATTACTGTGAACCCAACGACTTATTGGTTGGTATGAAGCTGACCACCCATACTGTAAAAATTTGTTCACTTTTTACCAATGTTACCCCTGTTTCAGAGACAGGCGGTAAGAATTGCAGGACTTATGTTTGTTTGGATTTGCTTTCCACATGTGTGTAGCATGTGTACTCACCCGTATCTGCTTGTAGGCGTGCATTAAAAATGTGAATATGAAGTGTTAACATATCTTTGCAAATTAGATTATAGATAGATATAATTGATTTAATTTAAGGTGCATCCTTTTTTATATTCGACTGTTTAGCTTTAGCAAGCCACAATGATAATAGCATTGCCATTTAATCTATTTCATAATTGACAGTCTTACGCCAAGCACTTTATTCAGAGGGGTTTTCCTATGCCCGAGTAAGCAGAAGTTTTTTTGAGTTTAACTCTTAATTTAATGTAACGAAAATGTATTGAAAAAAATACGGTGATCAAATTAGTGCACTGCTGTTTCTCAAGGAAATTTGCAATTAAACTAAAAAACAATGCTTTTCACACACAGAAAATTTATGGCTCATCCGCCGCCTAAAGTGGATTCTTCGCACAAAAAAAAACGATGATCCGTGGATAATAATAATCTAAGTTGCAAATATGTATTAACAATTAAGATTCATATTAAGTGCATGACCACAAACAGACTCGTGTAAATTCTCACTTACAAATGCTGCATGTGTACTTACAAATTAAAATCCAAACCTCAAATTAACATAAACCCTGCATCTTTTGCCGGCCTTCTCTGAAACAGGGATGACATTGGCAAAGTGAACCAATTTTTACAGTATGGATCAGCCTCATATCAACCCATAAGTCAAGGAATACAAATAATAAAGTGGATCGTGTATGGATTAAATATATTTTCAATAACAGTGAAATAAGTGAGTGAAAAAATATACAAGGAATATTTCTGAATACAGCTATTTAAGTTAACAAATAAAATAAAATTAGCAACTTACAAAAACAATTAGAAGAATTGGTAAGAAAAGTCTGTGCACTCTCAACTTATGTGTAGAATATTTTAAAACAAAACCATCCATGGCGGCAAGGGGTATTCTTAATTTCATCCACACATTGTTTTTTTATCAAATCACTTTTACTTTATCCTCCTTTAAAGTCATATTCACGCACTGATGCCTTATTAGGGTTCACAGACGTACGATGCAGTTTCTTTTGTCTGCTTTGGATTGTTTATAACAGTAAATGCCCGAACAATGCACGCGTTTAGGATTTCAGTGTTTTGGTAGCGTTTGCCGCCGTCCTTCCGTTGCGCGCGCGTTTGCCAGTAAAACTGAATTTGAATTCCGAACAGCAGAAAACAAAAGTCGGCGCTCGAACTTCCCGCGTTCTTAATTCAAAACTTACTGCAGGTAGGGTGCGGGACAGTGGTGCCGAACTCGAGGTATCTTTCTGACAATAAACTCAGCACAAATTAAAAAAAAAATCTCCTAACCTCACACTAGTATGGGACTGCAGCCCTCAGCAACTAAATATTTGTTTGCTGTTTGCCTAGCAACCTAGCCGTGTGATGATACAATTTTGCTGTCTATGGAATTTTTGCCGAGACCATTAGCGAATGAATGGGATATCCAGAGTCATAATAAAAGGAGAGCTTGTATGAAAAAGGTTATGGCTCTGGATGAAATGAAAGAAGTATGCAAGGATCGAAAGAAATGGCGGTTGATCTGTAATGCTGGCGGTTAAAGCTGAGGCTTTTAAATTATCATTATTATTTTTTTAAATATGTTATGTAGTTTTTTTTTTTTTTTTAATTTTTTACTGTTTAATTGTTTGAGTTTATTTGTTTTATATATTTGAATGTATTAATTGCTTGTATTCCTTGACTGATAGGTTGGTATGCGACTGACCACCCATACTGTAAAAAATGGTTCACTTTGCCAATGTCACCCCTGTTTCAGGGAAGGTCGGCAAGAGTTGCAGGGCTTATGTTCATTTGAGATTGGGTTTTTTATATTGTAGGTCCACATGCGGCATGTGTAAGCGCGAAATTATGCATGTCTGCTTGTGGGAATGCATTTAATATGAATCTTAAATGATACATATCTTTGCAGTTTAGATTTAGATTTAGACCATTGGAGTCAGGAAAATCAATAAAGTTGGCACAAATGTCAACAACAATACATGTAAAGTAACACAGCCGGGTTAGTTTTATTTTGTTATTGGATGCTGTGGATCCTAGTTACGTAGACGTGTGACGTTTTCCCACCGAGAAATGGAACAACCACTGTTGCTACTAGACTAGTTCCTTGGCAGAATTTGAGTAGCTTTTGATTTTCATACCATGCATTTTATTATAATCTGTATCCACATCCAAGTTGGATATTTTAGTATGAAACCGAATCTCCGAAGAAACATGTGGAATCTAATAATTTTCACGTGTAAGATGGATAGCCTTACAAATATCACTTTTTGAAGGTTTTCTTGCTGAAATTCTTAGTGAGAGTTTTATTTACTGTCAAATGAATATATCTAATCCTCACCGTAACTTCTTGGGTGTACGAAAACAAAAACATTACTGGCTCCGGTCGAGTTTGAGCCCACGTCTTCAGCCAATAAAGCGAATGCTGATCAACCGGATATATAGTACCTTGTCATATATCTGTTACAATTATGATAAAATTAAAGATGCCTGCTCCATGCATAATCTAAGTAAAAGTGACCGATCCGTAAATGAGCATATGCAACTTTTTTTGATCTTCTGGAACAGAGATGACAATATTGGCGAAAGTAAATTAGTAGAAAGTGATGCGTAGGCGGTGGTCAGCCTTTGTAGCATATTCTGTTCTGTTTCTCTTATCGAAAGTTGAACTGAATTTTAATAATATACCTTAGTCTTAATTGACTTTACTTTCCAAGCAGGGACGCGCATCCAATAGAGGCAAAGGTACCTAGGCATGGTCAAACGTCACACGTCTATGGGACTAGGATACCTACTTAGCAACTAAAAACAAAATATATGTTTGCATTTTCCCTAGCAACACAGTCGTTTGAAATCACATATTTTTGGTCCATTGTAATGTGTGCAGAGTCTATTCTCGTAAAAAATGCATTTAACCTTGAAATAAATAATCGAAATTGGAATTTGTAGTTAAATTATATTATAGTTAGAGCTCAAATTAATTTTGCTTATTTAAAAGGCATGAAAAATATATTTGCCTCTACCCAGTGCACTTTTCTGCTTTCAAAAGGTGTTCCATGACTGCTCACTTCCGAATGCGTTCATACATGAAAGGAAAATTCGTTGATTTAGTTTAAATCAGTGGTTCCCAAACTTTTAATTTCGCGTACCACTAATGAAATTATAAATCAGTGGCGTACCACTGAATTGCAACAGTTAAAAAAAATCATTCAAATGGTAAAGTAATAAAAACTAAACATTATGCTTATTTATTTATTATAGAAAAAAAATACAATACTCTTAGTGCAGGGGTGTCCAACATTAGTATTTTTGTAATCGTGGCCTGACAGGCCTGTCTTAGTCTGAAAAATGGTGCTGCATGTTCGAAACAAAAGAGAAAATATTTGGCTCAGTTGTACTTCACTTGAAGCGCGAAATTGAAAAACGTTTTATCTTATTATTTACTATGTATTTCCTATGGCCATGGCTGCTTGCGTACCACCTTAAGAAGCGTCGCGTACCACTGGTGGTACGCGTACCATAGTTTTGGAACCACTGGTTTAAATGAACCGCGTAGGTACCCACGCACCGGAGCGTCCATTACCCAACAGACGATTTGCCTACATACACAATATCATACCAAACAACGGGTTATTCCTCTTTTTTAGTCATCTCGCTCTCCGGCCATTGTTTGTTTGTTCAAATCGATTCGCTCGCCGTGAAACAATAGCCAGGAAAAAATACCTAAACGATCAAGTTCAATTAATTTACCGCCATTTTATTTTTTCTTTTGAATGGTGAATAGCGCCCGTCGACTTTCTTTTTTTCATGCACCGTAAATTAAACCGCATTATGTGATGCTGTCCCTAGTCCGTAATACTGCTTTTCTCGGGTATGCGATTGTTATCTAGTATTGCATAAAAGTTACTACAAATTTAAAATGTTTGTTTTATGGAAATAACATGAAGTTTAGCATTTAAAATTGAATAATGATATTAGAATAACATATAGTTTTTTTTTTGTAGTATCATTAATTGTCTTCCATAACTAAATAAGTTGGTTTGAGGTTAACCACCCAAACTGTAAAAAAAGTACACTGTTGCTAATGTTTCCTACCCCTGTTTCAGGGAGAGACTGCAATAGTTGTAGAACTTGTTCAGAAAAAGTTTTCTAATGTAAATAAGCATGCATCATGTGTACCCACGAAATAACAAGTGCATGATTTTGTATGTGATGGAGTGTGAACCTTAATAATATAGCTGCAAATTTATTTATAGAAATATTCGGAAAATGACAATTTTCCAAAAAGGGTAACTCAAATATTATTTATCAGTACTTACTATACTTCATAGTATTTTTGTTCTATCAAAATTTCACTTTTTCTATAAATGTAAGAACGAATTTTGCTTGCTTCCTTATTGTAATTTTCTATGCTTATTTTTAGCAAAATATTGTGTACAGTTTCCCAAGCAGTCAAAATTCAATCCGCGAGGTGCAATTTTTTATATTTTTTAAAATTGCGAAAACCTCCGCCTCTCGCAACAGCATAATCTTCTTCGTTCTGTTATTCAACGCGCCGTATTACACGGGATTCCAAAATAGTGACGACTTTATATTGTTCCACCATGGCCGGAAGAAAGATTGTGATTATTTCCCAAATTTTAATGACGATGGCTCCCAAAAGTCTTCATTATTATTGTCTTAGCATCAGAACAATGCAATATTGTTTGGAGATAAATACAGCATTTCGCCAGTTCCTTCAAAATGTTACTTTTACTCAAAGAAATATGATGTTCTCATGGAATAGCTTTGGGAAAGTGCAACTTACAATGTACAAAAAAAGTTATGTAAAATAAGCTTTGTTATTAAATTATATTATATTGAAAAGTCTTATATATTAATCAAATTAACAAAGTTCCAATTCACTTTTTACAATTTTATTTCTGTCTAGCACTTGCGCCTACAAGGCATCATCAGGACATGATGTCCTGATGATGCCGAAAGTGCTGATGCGAAAGTGCTAGACAGAAATAAATATGTAAAAAGTGAATTGGAACTTTGTTAATTTGATTAAAATACAATGGACTTTCACTGCGTAAACCACCAAACCCTTAAATATATGAAAAGTCTTAATTGATTCATGATTATTGATTACCTTAAGCTGTTTTTAAATAATTTGTAAACTGATTTTTTGTTGATGTGCTGTACAATCAATTTAAAACGTACCATTTCCGCTTTACCCTGAACAAGGGATGACATCGATAAAAGCAAGATATCAAAGCTACCTCTGAATGGGTATAACTGTCTTTTGAAAACTTTTTTATTTTCGTGATCAATTATTCATTGAATGTGATAGTTTTCATTTTTTTCACAGGTTCTTACTTTTTATCAAAGATTACTAAATCTTGCTTGTATAAAGAAGGAAACATTGTAAAGGAAGTCATTTTGGACAACAGTAAGATTCAAACCCTGACCTTTCGAATAGTAAACTGACAGTCGATTCGTGAAATAGGCATTTAGTGTAAAAGACAGAATTATAGGGAAGAGTGGCGTGATTGTTAAGTTTAAAGGTATTGTACTATCCCTGAAATATCTCATTTCATAACGCAGGACAATGCTGAAGGACGAAGAATTAATTTCAGGATATTTTTTTGCGATGATTTCACATCGCCAGGGAGGAGTAGTTGAAGGCGGTCACCTAACTTGCAACTGCAATGTTTAGAACCAATCTTTAGTGGAATAGCATCAAAAATGAGATCACCTCAATAAAGATGCAGCTACGTGGGCAAGGAAACCTAATACTATTTTTGGAAACCGAGCCTATACGGTGGCCGCTCCAACAGCCATCTCCAACGCCATTCCTGTATCTTGAAGGAAGCTAGATTCAGAGAGGTTTTTTTAAAAACAAGTCTCAAGACCCACCTAAAATAGAGTTACGGCAGCGAATGGTGAGATGCTATATATTTTCGATTGTACTCTATGGCATGGAAGGGTGGACACCTAAACAGTGCCTCAAGAACAGAATCACTGTCTTTGAGATGCGAGTCTACCGTCGGATTTTGAAGGTTTCCTGGATGGATCGAGTTCTTTCCCATATGAATACCAGAGATAAACTCCGGATGTTCATTAAAACCTGGTTTATTTCGGCCACATAATGAGAAATGAGAAGTATTGTAAGTAGGGAAGACGAACACCGGGTCGAAGAATAACATCGTGGTTGGAGAACCTGAAACAATGGTTTGGCAGAAGCACGAGATCCTTCTTTCATGCCACAGTTTCGAATCTGCAAGTCGCTATGATGATCGCCAATCTTTATTGAAGGGACACCGGAAGAATGAGAAGAAAACCTGCCTCTTTATTCAATCATATGGGCCAGCGCCTTTGCAATGGCGTTGCCATAAAAATGCTTTAACTGTTGAACTTCATCATCATGAAGAGAAAAATAAGAAGAATATATCTCTACGGAGGAGGATAATAACGCCTTTTATGAAATAATCTTGTGTT
Organism: Agapetus fuscipes; assembly: GCA_951799405.1. Classification (NCBI taxonomy): domain Eukaryota; kingdom Metazoa; phylum Arthropoda; class Insecta; order Trichoptera; family Glossosomatidae; genus Agapetus; species Agapetus fuscipes. The sequence continues at coordinate 7,122,098 of OX637337.1, read as the reverse complement.
GATGTAGTTAGCATGAGCATTGTTGTGGTGTAGCTAGTGCAGGTACCTGTTTACTGTTCACTGTTCGCTGTTCAGCCAGCAGCTGTTGAGAGCGTTGTCCGTTCACGCCATCATTGTCTTTACTGCTACGAGTTGTGCAACTTCACGCTCGCCGATTTGAATGTGGCCATTGGGAAATGCACAGCTTAACTATAAAGTCTAAACTCTACACCAGCGCTCTGCTCACGCCACAACTCTATAACAATATTCCAGTGTACCTAATACAGGACAACGGGGAAAATTCTAACATCGTTGCCGACAGTTTTTTGCTCGGCTTTACCGAAGTAGTCTCCAAACCCGATGTTTCGGAAAATTGGCATCCCTTGTTTTCCATGGCACTACTTATTGCCTCGGTGGTTTGTTGAGGTCTGCCCTATTAATTTTAAAGCTTTTAACGCTGTCGTTTTCAGCTATTCCTTTCACTTATAGGATCTTGATACTTTTAGTTTCTCCTAGTATTATAGATAGATTATAGATGAGGCTGACTCCCATGCGGTAAACACTTGGTTCACTTTTGCCAATTCCACCTTGGTTTCAGGGAAAGACAGTAGGAGTGAAAAGGCTTGTGAGTGCGAACTTAAACCTTTTTGCTTCTGGACGTGCATTCAATATGAGCCTTAAATTACGATTTATCTTTGCAACTTTGTTTATAGATTACATAACTTTGATGATAGATATATATTGTGGAATTAAAGTGTGAAATAGAAAAACATATTAGAGGAAACTTCACTTCTTGAGAGTCCTCAACTTACGTGGATATGTAAAAAAAAAAAACGTATAGATTCACGTTAATTGAGGACTCGTAGAACTAAACTTTCCAGCTCGCTTAATTCTATAGATTTAGATCAACAATGTAATAATTAATATCTATCTACTCATAACTGGAGTCTACTTTGTGCATACATGATCCTTATTTATATCGCGATTGTTTTCTTACAATATAAACCAAAGCGAATTATCTTTTTTTCATAGTTTCCTGTGTTCGCATGCTTTATTATTTATTATCAATCAATCGATCATAAAATAACATTAAATTAACCCACATTGTTTATTGTAGTTTTACATTATAAACTTTATTGCTAATAGTAATGATTGTTTACGTTAGCTTAAAGATTCAGTTAAGTTTCCCTTGTCACATACATTATTTACAATAAAGAAAGCTATCGATGTGTTACCCGTGTATGGAAATGTAAAAAAAAAAAAAAATCAAAAATAATATATTGTCACGAACTTGAAATACGTACGCTTGTACACGCATACATCATGAAATCAAAGTGACTACGCACACCTATACACGTACGATAGAACCATCTAGGACTAGTCCATGATTGTATTAGTACATTGGAATGACGTTCTGGTGAAAGAATGATCTAGTGAATGGGAGAAAAACCCCTCTGGTTCCCTATATAAGAGATCAAAATGGTACGTGCAGTACAGTCGCAGAGAGTAATTTGCTGTGAAATACCAATAAACACTGATTGTCAAGTTGTGAAATAAATTGTGAAAAATAAAGTTTGTAAAAATAAATTATTGCATTTAATTAAAAAGAGAACCCAGCAGAAAACGTAACAATATTGATACCTTTTAAAGGTAGAACTGAATAAGAATGGGTTTCTCAGATAAATGCTCCTTTTTTCCTATTTTCTACGAGAGAAAACACAAAAAAGTGTGAAAAATCTGTAGTTAAGAAGTTTTTCATTATAATTAGTTCACTACTACAAGAAGTTACACACAATAAAATGTTTTATCTACGATTTCTCAAATCAGTGAATCAGCACTTATTTAGTTTTACCTTTAAGGTGGCGATATGGTAAATTTTATCGTCAGGCAGCGATAATAATAAGATGTTCCCTTCATTTGTAAAGGCGCCAATCTCTTATCGTCTTTCCCTGAAACAGGAATGAGATAGACAAAGGTATCATTTTTTAGAGTATGGTGGTCTGCTTCATACTAACCTATCTAAATCTAAGTTGCAAAGATATGTATCATTTGAGGTTCATATTAAATGCATTCCCACAAGCAGACACGCATAATTTCGCGCTCACACATGCCGCATGTGGACCTACAATATAAAAACCCAATCTCAAATGAACATAAGCCCTGCAACTCTTGCCGACCTTTCCTGAAACAGGGGTGACATTGGCAAAGTGAATCATTTTCTACAGCATGGGTGGTCAGCCGCATACCAACCTATAAGTCAAGGAATATAAACAACAAATAAAATTTTAGACATAAATAAATGTGATAAACATTAAAATCAAATACAAAATACAAAATTCTAATTTCAAATTTACAAAAACTCGGAAAACTTGAGAAACCCTTGCCCTAGCCGCCAGGGCGCCAGCATTACAGATCAACCGCCATTTCTCTCTGTCCTTACATAATTCTTTCATTTCATCTAGAGTTATAACCTTCATACAAGCTCTCCTTTTATTATGACTCTGGATATTCCATTAATTCGCAATTTCGGAGATTTGTTCCATCCATATCTTTCTCGGTTTTCCTCTACCACGACATCCATCTATTCTTGCAACATATACTTTCTTCGTCAGTCTTTCCTCTGTATTACAATTTTCTTCTATTTCATACTACCATAATCTCATTGTATTTTTATTTTTTGAAATTAATATGCCGTTTTAAGAATTACATTAATAGATTATATCGTAATGATCAGTAGATATAAAATCAAGACAAAGTCAATCAGGTTTTAATTTAAGCTTTGGTAATTTTAAATGAAGCGTGCGTTTAATTTAATCAATTAACTAAACATTTAAACAATGGCTCGTCATGTAATCTTGCAGGATTATTAATTTGCTGTTATGTTTTGTTGTTGTTGGAACACAATGGATGATGGCGGTAAATCAAGGCACCGCGTCAGTAAGTTACCCACCGTTATAAGTGCCGCCAACTCTGGTGGTGGAAATTCACGGCCAGGAAAAGTTGTGAAACAGCATTGTTCATATTCATATTTAAAACTTTACTAAAATGTAATTCATAAAAAAAACAGAGCCGTTTTACGAATTGAAATCATCAAAAAAATGTATATTTCTTTAATATCATTTAAGCAAGGAAACGATTGAAAAAACTGCCGAAGAAGTATTTAATGAAATGATCTAAATAATTAGAGGGAAAAAATAATGAAGTGAAAAAAATAATCGAAAAGACAAGTTTTACTTAGGAAGATTTCAAGAATATAGCTTAAAAGATAGTAAGAACTGTTGGGCTTTTATTTTCCCTTGCTTTTATGCTCGTAGATCCTTCTGACATTTTCTTACGCTCCCTTCAGAGTAAAAATTAAAAAAGGCAATTTTCATCGTATCAGTTGTCCAAATTTCAGCTGTGTCTGTCTGTAATATTAAGTTGCAAAGCTACATTTAAATTTAAGGCACTTTTATTTAATGCACACCTGCCGTAAGATAGTGTAAGTTCACGCTTACACATGCGCATGTGTGTGCTTAAAAAAAACACCTTGCAACTCCTGCTGCCTCTACCTGAAACCGGGGTGGCATTGATAAAAGTGAACCAAGTTTTTACAGCATGGGGTCAGCCTCATTCCATCTTACTTATCAAGCAACTTTAAGAAAACTTAAAAAACATATATATAAGGAGCTGTATATATATTTTTAATTTGACGTATTTTTACAGACATTAACAAAGAGAGTAGGTAATCAATTTTCGTGCAATTGTTTTTACCTACAGTTCACATTTACCTCAAAGCGTCCCTGTGTGGGCCAGCAGGCCTACCTCCCAAGGGCAGGAGTTACGACTATTCTCCACAGTATACAGCAGAGGTTCCCAAACTTTTTTTTCTCATAGACCACTTTCAAAATTTGCTGGTTCCGGTGGACGCCAAGGAACACCGGAGAGGACTACAACTCGCAGAAATCAAAGTCGATGGTTTTTAGCACGGCATGTATTCGTCAAAATTTACACACGCCTCAACCCAACCCTCCTGTTCAGAGGTTGGTACAAGAGAGCGAGAGCTTACAGACGAAAATGACGAACGACACAAAAACGTCTTATTTTTATTTTTACAGCTTTATTATTTTTAGTTTTTGTCTAAATTCAGACCAGAAATTTATTAGACTTTTTTTTGGATATCCGACATCGTCAAAATCACTGATGACGGGGTTTTCAAGGATTTCTTTCTAGTCCGATCGATAACTCAGTTGGTAGAGTGCTTGCATTCCATGCCGTGAGCTCGGGCTCGAATCCCACCGAGGGTGTCAGAAATGATTTCCCGTTTCGGTGTTTATTTCAAACCCCAAAATAAAATACCGGCAACTTTTACTCAGCCTTCACAAGAAATGAGTACCAGCCCCCTCGGGAGCTGGAAAACCCCCCACTTCACTGAAGTGGTTGGCGTAAGGCCGGCCCCCTTACCTGTAAAAATAAATAGGTTCAACTCGCCACATGTGACACCTTCGGGGATAACGCGGCAAGAAGTTACACTATATCGCTCCCCCAGTTCTTGTTTATCGTATACGCCAATCTTGTCAAATATGACTTTTTCATGCAGTTGTCTTATGAATCAAATTCTACACAATCTGAGCTAAGAAAAACCGTAAAATTCGATAATGTGAGAGTTCTTTTAAATATTTTTAAAATAAATTTCTTGTTTTCATAAGACACATTGGTCCAGTACACATGCAAACATTGCTCATGTAAAATTTTCTCAATGGCGTATACGATAAACAAAAACTAAGGCAGCGATATGTGTAGCTTAGTTGCGTTTTTTTTTCCCGTCGGGTTTTTATATTTTTTCGTGGACCCCTCTTACAACTTGTGGACCTCCACTTTAATGGCACGCCAATGTAGACCCCCGGGAGACCACTTTGGGAATCACTGGTAGGTATACAGTAGTGAGTATTGTACCCGGCAGGTTATATGATTTAGAAATCTCCGCCGCCGAGGAGCCGCTAATTGTCCGCCGTTGTATTATTATGTAGTTTGATTGTGAGCAGACTTTATTGATATTTTTATTAATTATTGTTTAGCCCTGACACGGTATGTGGGAAAACATCCAGCGCGCGCTTTCCATTTCCATGCAAAGTAAGGCGAAATTATTGTTCGCCGCATAATACTGCGAGCTGCAGTGTTACAGCGACTTAGCTAACGTTTATGCTTCAAATTATTCATTATTAGGTGTCTGTAATAATACCGTTCTTATGTTTTAAAGATTTCAATAGTTATTTATGAAAACAGCTATTGTTGTTTTACTCTATGTAGAAATGGCCAACTACTCAATTATAACAGGTTGATCTAATCTAAGTTGCAAAGATATGTTACATTGGGGCTGTCCATATATTACGTCATTCGCATTAAGGGGGGGGGAGTCTGGTCTGCGGATGATGGCAAATGATGTACTAGTACCAAAAGTGACGTCGTTCTTGTAAATACCAATTTCTACAAAATATACAAAATATTATCTAAGTAATATAACATTATTCATTATTAAGCTCATCCATTATTACAGCAAGAGGGGGAGGGGGGGTCATTAGATAATGACTATAGGATGATTGTAGGGGGGAGGGGGTCGAAAATCGGCCAAAATCGATGACGTAATTTATGGATGGCCTCATTGGAGATTCACATTATATGCATTCTCACAAGCAGACACGTACAAGTTCGCGCTTGCACATGCCGCATTCGAACCTACAACATAAAAACCAAATCTCAAATGGACATACACCCTGCAACTCTTGCCGTCCTTCCCTGAAACAGGGGTGACGTTGGAAAAGTGAACCATTTTTACAGCATGGGTGGTCAGCCACATACCAACCTATAAGTCATGGATCTAAATCATGGATGCAAGAAAATGCAAAAAACAAACATAGTTCCATCTTTCAACTTAATCATGTTTTAGTGACATATTCCTAATTTCTTATAAGTAAGGATAAAAAATAAATTATTGATTAAAAAAAAATCTGATTGGTCTATCTTTTAAAAAAAATTTTTTTTCAAGTATATTCTTCCTTGTGTTGAAAAACTAATTGCCTTAACCAAAGACCAGTCACCATTGGTCAATCCAGCTTAACAGAAAATGGGTTTTGTTTGTGAATTGAGACTTTCTACGGCGACGATCAAGTTCTCAGAGGGCTCTTGAGGTGTGTGAGATGATTCGCACAAAAACAAACGTTCACCAAATAAGTCATCCTAATATTTATTAATATACTATATTATGTACCCTGCCACCCCTTGTGGGGGCTGGTCTTGGTAATGTAACTGTATCATGGCACCATTCTATTAGGGGTGACCAGTATCTCCGCAGATATGTCTCCACTGTGTTGCTTTCACACTTCTTTTATTCTATTCATAAGGTGCCAATAGTTTGAGCATATTTTTGCTCTTATTTCCTTTCCCGCTCCAATTTTTTTATACAAAAGACTAAGTGGGTATGAAAACAATAACTCGTGTAAGATTCATCGCAATCGGTTCAATAGTTTAGGAGTCCATAAAGGACTAACACACTTACATCGGTTTAGTTTTATATATTAGAGAAGATTTACAATCTATTGAAAGTAATGTTTGAATTCCAGCGTCTCTCCCCGGCACGCAGACGGCCCACCAGCTGGTGCAGACAGTGCGGCAGCGGGGCTCCAGCGAGGACGCCCTGGCCGTGCTGAGGGAGCTGCCCAACCCTCGGCTGGCAGAGCCCGAGGCCAACGATGGCGGGGAGCCCCACAACCCACTCAAGATAGACGTGTTCGTGCAGACCCTGCTCAACCTCGGCTCC